>VYXH01005058.1:1059047-1082644 GCA_013397275.1 Burhinus bistriatus | reverse complement strand
GGTGGGGTGGGGAAAAAATGCCTTATGTAATTTTTAAGTTACTTCTTTTTAAATTTTTACTTCAAAATGTTAGCCATAGCCATATCTTCTGTACTCAGCTCAACCACAGGAAAAAGACAACAGATTAGGAAAAAAATTAAATGCATAAGAACAACTTTAACCTAAATAATTATTAATATGAATTTTTTGCATTGAAAAAGTGTGTCCCCAGAATGTTGTTGAAAATCCTATTAAAGGAACCAGTTCTTAAATTAAATGTAGTATTTAGTGCATTGAGATACAGATGACATGTTAAGTAGCGCAAGTGAAGAATTGTAAAATTATTGTCATGTCTTTACCTTTCTCCTTGGTTTCTAGAAACGAAGATAGTGAGGCGGCTTTGTCAGTGAGTACAGTTCTGGCCTTCATTTGTGTCTGCTGACATCTGGCATGTTCAGATACTTGCCCTCCCATTTCAAGTGCAGTAGAACCTATTTGTCTTCTATGGAGTTTAGAGGGTTCCAATTCTGTCGAAAGGATGAAGCAGTTGTGGGGTTTTTTAGTATGTTCCTGAAAATAGGTTGTGCAGCTTTTGAGGTGCATAGGATACAGCTTACACCTGTATCAAAAAATCACTTGTGAATCCACAAAGAAGACTCAGACGACTAGTAATATTTCCTTAAAACATAAAGGTATTTTTACATCCTGATTATTTTTTATTATTATTTAATTAGTTGTAATTTGAACTGGAAATTTGCATTTCATTTACAAGATCCATGTATTTTTCTTTCTGTAAGTAAAAACTCTTCAGCAGGATATACAGTCTCTGGGTTTTAGATTTGCAAACCACTCCTGTTAGCGAACACTTGCCTTCTTGCAAAACCTCTTTCTGTGGCCAGTGAGGATGCACATGAGCACAGAGATCAGCCTGAACTTGTGGTCCACAGGCTAAAGCCCTGTGTTTCTAGAGCAGAAAAAGGCATGATATGAGATAAGTCTATGATGACGGCTCTTCTAGGAAAGACATTTCTCAAATTGTTAGAAAAAACCAATATACATTAGTGATGTGGGTGCTGTAGCACTTCTCTCACTCTTTTCAAGTGGGCTTACCCAATTTAGCTCAGGCCGCCCAAGCACAATATCAGTAACCTCTGCTGCAATGATACTAGAGGACCGTGAACTTTGAGTTCTCTTCTCAGTCCTCAATATTGGCAAATAGGAAAAATAATCTTTTACCCCAAACCCTGAGTGGGTGGGGGAGCTGCTGTTGGTAGGAGCAGCAGCAGGGGCACAGCGCAGGCAGCTGGTGCAGGAGCAGCAGTTCTCACGCGCTCCCTGTCTCTCTCACACAAATGTCATCAGCTGGTGGTAGGAGTAGCAGCAGCAAGATCACAGGGGTGTATCTCACATGATTCACTGGGGTCCTGAGTTTATAAAAATAGTAAAAAGAGCAGACACAATTTCCAATAAGAACTAATCTCTAGGGTGTAATGCCCTGGAAGCAAGCCTTCTTTTCTTTTGGAATTTTCCACTTCTCATCGTGATGTCTTTGCATTGCAGACACAAAGCAGTTGTGAGCATTCCCATGGCAAAGCAAGTCTGTGGTTTGCCATGTGCACAGGCTTATTGTTATAGACTCACTGTGCTTTCATTTTCTTTGTTTTTCATTGCCAGACATGGAAAATAGAAACTACTCTTTAGTGAATGTATTTCCTGTCTTATTAAAATAAAGAAATCGCTGTTGATAGTTCTTGCCTTAGTCTTGCCAATATTGATTTCCATTAAAAAAACAAGCCTTACCTGATATCCACCCCGTGATACTTTAGTGCTTTAGGAAAGTTCTGGATTGATATCCCTACCTGTAAAACCTGTCACCAGCAACATTATTTTAGCTTTTTAACCAATATGTCTCTGGTGGAGTTGAAAAGAGCACAGCTAGGGTTCTATTGGTGGCTCTGACTTCATATTCACTTAAGCAGAAGTAACAATTACCATCAATGGCAGTACTACACTGATCTCCAGCTTGAGACAGCACTCAAAGTCCTTTTCTATATTTTACTATTTGTGCGTCACCATCAAAAGCAAATCTCATTTAGACGCTTGTTCTGCAAATATGCACACATTTCTGTTGCACTAACTTGAATAACGTCACTGAAGAAAGTTGGATTAATCACATATTTGTGTTGGGTATATGCTTAAGAGTTTTCAGAATAAAATAAAGATATAAAAGCTTTATTTTAAGATTTATGGCCCAGATGGCATCCAGCTTCCACTTATAGTATTAGTAATCTGTTCTAACAGCTGGTTTACATCCTTGGTACCAGTGGGATTAAAAAGGACAGTAAAAGCGTCTTTGTCAATAAATGACAAAAAGGTATGAATTAATAGTCATATAGTACACAGCCGTTAAATTAGAAGATGGAAATTGCTTGCTGCAGATGACAGCATTTACTGTTTTCTTTTCAGCAGGTTAAATACTTGTTTTCATTATTCTTAATGAAAGTTTGTTTTCAGCAATTAAATCTTTTGACATTATCAGTACTTACTCATAGTTCAGTGACAGAAGATACTGGTTTGTCTGACAGGGAATTTCAGTCTGGTTTTGTGCTGATCTATAATAAAGAGCCTATTGGTGGTATATTGATATAAATTTGGCCAAGTTGGATTCAGCTGGTTGGTGTGCTACTGTCACTCTTGGACTCTACTGCTAATTATAGTTTGACCTGTCCATTTTCCTTAGAGCTTAAGAGCAAAACTTTACCTACATTTAGTGCTTGTCAAAATGCTTTAAAGTATTTTATTGAAATTATTTAAAGTTCAATTTATTGTTGCATTGAGAATGAGACCAGGGTGCATTAATTCTGAAAGGATTCCCTAGCTGGATTAGTTTACAAAAAAAAAAGGGGGGAGAGTTCTGAAGATTCCCAGCAGTTCTTACTCTTTGTACTTCTGCTCAAAAAGTCTTTCTTTGCCATCACAAACCAAGCAGATTCCATTTTAAAGCTTTTGATGATGTGGACTCATTTCCTTAGCAGGTCTTGAGATTTGATCAGGTGATCAGAAACAATCTAGTTAGTACAATATAAGAAACATGATAAATGGCTGTGTGCACTGTTACACTCTACTTCAGTACAAATAATACCGGTTCACTTAAATCACATTCCTCTTTCAAGTACCTTTCAGCATTGTTAAGTGGTTTGCAAAAACCTGCTTTACTTGCCAGAGCAAGAGAGTTATGAATGTGCGTGTAGTTACTAGTCTCAGCTGGCAAAATGATAGCTTACATCTGGAGACAATAACTTCCTGAAACTCAATAGCCTGATCCCATACTAAAAATACTTTTATTTTAAAGGGAGGGGAGAAGAAGGTCTCCCTTACTCAAGCATAAGTGTCACAGTCAGAAAAGGATGGGCCTTTCATTTTCTAATCGACTGCTCAAATTAGCTTGTGTTGTCTGCGTTTGTCTGGACGTCGGTGATTGTCTTCAGTTGTCTGTACTGGATGAACTTAGTGCTGAGCGTCATGGTGAGTCAGTGTCCTGGTGGCCAGCTTGATGCCTTTCCAGGAATCACTAAAGGCAGAAGAAAATCTTCCGAGTGGGCTCTGGACCAGCCTGCTTTGTATCTTTTGCCTGCATCATCATCTCTAGGTCCTCTTTTGCTTTTACACTGTAGAAAAAACAGCCAGTACACCTCGTATCTTCAAGTCAGCTTAACAGAACCCTACTGCCCCTTGCCTCTGGTTAGAGGGAACCGTGTCACAGAAGCCATTTTACATAGTCAAATTATACAACAGACTTCAGCTCGTTGCATAATAATACAGAAAACCTAAGTCCATGACTAGGTTCTAGCTATATTCTCCAAATGATTTATTGCGTTTGTCTCTTCTGGAAGAAGTTTTGTAGCTCTGCGTTGCTAGCAAAGGTTTCCTGATTTTGTTATATGGACCTTAGGGGGTTAAAAGTTCTGATCCATTAGTACAACATTTCATGTTGTCTACTATTACTTGTCATTTTTTAAAATGGGGCACTGATGGTGCATGTTCATACCTTTAAGTCTTTTGGGGATCTTTCAAGAGGTAACGTTATTATTGTTAGTAATAATGGGCCAACCCTTTCCATTGTGTTTCAAACAAACAATTTACAGCTCTCCAGGAGCTAAGGCTAAGACAAATTTGAGCCACATTTTTGTACTTTCTGTTCTGGACTATTTCAGATGCAATTCCATTCCTGGTATAACTTAGACTGTAAGGAGAACTGTTCTGTAAGGGTACAACAGCTGCCATGGATTACAGTACTGATGGGTGCATTGTTATGAATCCCTCCTGATCCTGACAGACTGCTTCAGTACAGACTGTGGAAGAGGCATTCCCCACTGAGGAGCTTTGTACTGTTTACACAATACTTAAAATCACAGTTTTGCCCATTTGGATTCAAGGCTTTTATAGTTTGCTACACTCGGCCGCAGCAGGATGTTAAATTCACCATCAAGTTTATTTTGGCCATGAGTTTTGTCTTGTTGAGTTTCTCATTTTGCATTTTCTGGGTGTTGTCATACCATTCCAGTATTTCTTCCGGAGACATCCATGTTGAAGTGAAATAATTTGACTTTTAGACTACAGTCAGAGGAAATTTCAGAGTGTTTAAAATAAAAGTCTGGGCACAATAAACTTTGTTTTGTTAGATCTTATAATTTAAATGATCTCTAAGTGCTGTAACATTTCCCAGTTGATCAAACTGTGGAAGGTCAATGGATCATTGTACGCATTGTTTTATACTCCCACTTCATCTTCTGTGTTCCACTAACAGATTTTTTTCTGGGGAACTGCTAGTATTTGAGAAGTACTATGGAGAATAGCCATTTATTTTTTCTTTATGTTTTAATTTTTAATTTATCTGTCTTAGAAACTTGAGTGAGATGCTGTATTTGTTTAAACAAACTTCACTTATTTCACTTACTGACTAAAGATAGATACAGAATCCTTTGATTCTACTGTGCAATAGAGGACCATCATTGTCGCAGCTTTGGGACTGTGTCATTTATTCTGCTGTTCACATGGTTACATATGATGGTAAGGTTGTTATATTCCCTGATTTGTGACGTCAACTTTTTTTTTTTTTTTAATGTTAACAGCTTGCACAAGTGGACTCCAGAGCTGTACATCTTGGTGCTGTGTTTGTTCGTGGCCTTACAACTTTGCTCATGGCCAATAGCGCCTGTGGCTTTCCATTCAGAATGGATGACTTGATGCCTTGGGAAGTGTTTGATGGAAAACTTTTTCAAGAAAAATACCAGCAGTCGCACAGAGGTTGCTCTTTGGAAGAGCTTTTGGAAGGCAATGTGAGTAATTGCATCCTCTTAGACAGTTCTGTATTCTTTGTAAAATGTAGCTGGCTTTATTTGTGGGGTTTTTGTTGTGTTTTTTTTTTTTTTTTTAAATATTTGTGTTTACACTGGTGGCCTTTCTTTGTATTATTCCTCTCTTCCTTATTCCTTTTTTGTCCTCTCCACCAAAAGAACCTAAGAAGGTAGAAATACTGAGACTGTGAAGGAAGCTATAATTTTACCTTTAGTTTTGTTTCCACTACTCAGAGAGTAATGTAAGGAAGTGTCAAGATGGTTGTTAGTTTCAAAAAATGAAAATGCCTGTAATGGTTTTCTAGTACTAAGATATTAATGAGATCTTTTTCTTGTAAGATTTTAGTAAAAATACTAAGAATGTCTCTAAATAAGCATACTGGGTGTAATTTTAAAGTGTTTAAGTGCGATAGTTTTAGAAGTATTAAGGAACCTAAAGTTTGAGGTGGAGGTCTGGTGAATTCAAAGAAGAACTGGAAATCAGAGGAAGGTGTATATCTAGGTATTTTTTGAGAATCTCACCAGGTACCTTCCTGTGCCTTTAAGTACTTATTTAGCTCTCAATCCCACTTTTCAGAAGATGGGGATTTGTACAATTTGCATGCTGTGTTAACAAAAAAACCAGTATGACTTAAAACTTGTCTGCCCAGGCAATGGCAGGGAGATACCAGCAGAGTCTTGCTAAGTACAGGCCATATCTGGCACATTAGGGTGGCATCATGTCCAGGCTCAGAGGTGGGGTCTGCTAGACTGGGTGCAAGGCTGTACTAATGCACCAATGAAGCCTCAGACCAGACCTGGCTTGTGCCCCACCGGTACATAATATGTGCAGAGATGCTTGGGTATGTCTGTACTCATCTGTGTAGATCGCTCTTAAGACCTTCAATTAATGTGTCTCTTTTCAATGTGGAACTGAAAATCCCATATGGTTTAATTACTTTTGAAAATTTTACCTTTGAAATGTTTTTACCTGCTGTTACATATGTCACTTGAGGTTAAAATAAATAAAAGTGATTACAGAGAAAAAAGGTTTCGGTTTTGAATTATTTTAATTTCATGCATTCACTATCAGTTGTTGTATAATTACTTTTCTTTTCTAATTTTGTGTCCAGTTACATACCATCCTAATTTGGAGTGATGAGTGGAACGCTTGTGGGTGGGTGGAATGTATGTGTTTTCAGCATGGAGGAGGATGATAGTCTTTGCCATATGGAATCAATCATATGATTAGGACTATAGCCTCTGTCCAAATCCTGTGGTTCCCATTAATTGCTCCATTGATTTCAGTAGATTTTGGATTGGGCTAGTGATTCATCCAGTTTTTCATGTAGGACATTTACAGAACAATAGAGGGTCTAAAGAATAAATGGAACAAAATAAAACTATACAAATCTATGTGAAACTGATACTACTTTTCTATTTGGGTAGAATTCAGGTTAGTGAATAACTTTTACAATGTGTACCTAAATCTGAACAAAATTTATATTGGCTGAGAGGTATTTTCAAATGTGTTACATAGTATGTTTTAGCTAACATTGGAAAATCTTGATGTGGTCAGGTTAAGGTTATATTTTAACCTGTCTTAGAAGGAAGATGAAGGAAGATGCTTAGATCCCTAGTACAGAGTTGGAAATTTGCTTGATCAACTGAAATATCTAGCTTAGGGTCTTTAAAAGCCTGGTATTCTAGTTTAACCAAACCCCAAATAAACTGTTCTGTTGTGGGGAAAAATAGTCTAGCTCTGTCAATTTTTAGGGTAGTTTAAATATCTTTTTCTTTTTTAGGCACAGTTTTATGGTACATATGTGGCAGAGATAGCTCCCAGACTAATAGAATAACTTTCCAGTTTATCAGTTTGAGGCAAGAATCCGTTTTTGGGAGAATTGCCAAGAGATGCCAGTTTAGCTGGGGACACTGGCAAGGCAACAAGCAGATGTGATTGGTTTTTCCTATTATTATAAGTTCAACTTTAATAAATAAAACTGGTACTCTAGTTCCTGGCAGAGCTTAATATACCGCTGGAAGCCAAGATCTTTCAGCACTTGTTTGTTAACAATCTACCCTTCAGCACCAATAAATCTAGTCTGATAATAGCAACAGCATGGTATTCAGAAAAAAAAGTTATTCTAGATGGGATGTTTTGTTAAAGAAAAGATAAGTAATAGGAAAAACTTGCACCTTTTGGTGTTCGATGCTTGTCTCCTCACTCCTAAGGTCCCTTCTCTGTGATCTGGACAGTTACATTACTTTAGGGAGTTCAGGAGATCTCAGAATCAGCGTTGTTTTGATTATGATGGGCTTAAATACAGTTAATAGCTTTATGAAAATTACAGCAGAAATACAATCTTGGTTAAATATATACACATACACCAGAAATTTTGAATATTTCAGGGTTTTCTTCCCACAGATTTCTTGTACCAAAAGAAGAAAATGTATCAATTAAATGCAGTTGATATATCTGTGGGCAAGTTTTTGCATAGCTCAGCTCTTTGTAGCCTAGCAGCTGTTAAAGATAAAAAATAGAGAGCTTCTGATAAGAATCAAAAATAGAGCCATCTTGCTTTTTAAAAAAAAATATTCTAAGCTCATATTATGCTAGTTATCTGTTTTTCATAACAGTAATCATATTAGTTTGTTTATCCACACAGAAAATTGGATATAATAGTCTCATAAAGCAGTGAGGCAATGATATTATCACTTTATTAGGGTTTTTATTGTGCTTCTCACTAATGAGAATGTTCATGATCAATTTTTTTTAATTAAAATCAAATTACCTAATGGGGTCAGCATAAGTGATATGTTTTGTCCTTTTCTGATCGTGCCTTTCATCCAACCTTCATAAACGCATTCTGAATTTATTCTCCCAAGAATACCATGAAAGATTTTTCCCGTTAGCGAGTGTTCTTCATGGACTGTACTCCATTTTTGTGGAAAAAAAAAACCCTGTGGGTTTTGCTGAAGGCTCTATTAAAGAGGTTTGTTAACTCAAAAAACGTGCTAGGAAAGTTTGCGGCAGGATTCAGGGATTCAGAGTCTACCTCTCTAGTTGCTGCAATCTTGCCTACTATTGGATTTTTACCTTATCCTGTAGTCCTCTCCCCTCCTTCCTGCTCCCCCTCTGCCTTGGTGGTTACAGAAAGGATGCTGTAAAAATGGGTTCAGTTTTATGAAAATCACAAATGATGCGATTGCTCTAAAATCTCTCTTTTCATAATTCTTTTTAATGTGTGCTACTGCCCATATGCCCAGTACAAATCAATAAAAAAAATTCTAAGATCTAAAACTTCTTCAAAGCTCACTGAAATCAGTGAAAGTTAAGTATATATCACATCTCTTAATAAATAGCTTCATCTTGTCCTTTTGACAGTGGAACTTTTCATCACACCACAAGGTAAACATTTTTATTTAATTCCCCATTTCTCTTGAGACTTCGTTATATTTTATCAGTCAGGAGTTGGGGCTGATGTATTACTATTGTGTTGTTTTGTTTCTAGTGTATGTGTTTTCCATGAGTTCATCAGTTCTTATGTGGAGGCTTTAACGATCTCTGGCTGAAGTATTGCTAATAGAAGTCTAGTTCAGTATATCTACAGGTGCAAGGCAATGGAACAGGAAAGCAAGTGATTTACAGATGTAAGCAGAGAAGTAAAATAAACTCCACTGAGAAAGGGCACCCCTTCCTTCTGTACCCCTACTCCAATCCCTCCAAGGATCCACTTTTAATATGAAATGTTTGAACCTTGTTTTCTGAAAAAATGCGAACCAGATCTACCACCTTCATATACGTATGAGTGTGGGTTAAGAAAATTCTTTTAATTGTTGTGTATGTGGTTGATTTTTGCTACACCTGAAGAGAGAAAAGCAGAACAGTCATTGATTTTTAACTCTGTTGTCTGCAGGAGTCTTTGTATGCGCCCTTCCACAATCTGAAGTCTTTCATTTCCAAGGCTTGCATGGCAAAGAAGAGAACAATACAGAGCAGACCAAGAGGGAATGGGTTTATCACAGGTTGGCATTGTGTTAATTTTCTCAATAAAGTCAATATGTTGATGAGGTCTATTATCCTTCAACAGCAGCAGCCCATCAAGCTAAGTAAATTGTAAGGTCTTTCTCCAAGAAACCACAGGAGAGATCTGAGAAAATATTTCCTGTGTTTAGGAATTCATGTGAATTTGATTACCCAAGTTTGGATAAAGTAATATTTCCATCTAGCTACGTCATGAGTGAGATCTATGCAGTAAATAAAATACATTCACTGACAGAAACATCACTGCTATTCACTCAGTGACTAAAGTTATTTTTATAGGAGGAATTAGATGACTCGGACTTTTTTCTTCCTTTCCCTCAGGGGAGATATTTTAACATTGATAGTTGAAGGCCTGAGTGAGGCATTGAAGAGAGAATACTCCTTATTGGATTGACTGATATAGTTCCAAAATATAAGAAAGCTTTTGGGCAACCTGAAGAACTGCTTTTTGTTGCCTAAGACCTTGCGCTTTTTTCCCACAACTTTATGGCTCAGTTTACTAAAAACATTGGTTTTCCCCACCTGATCTGCCTGACTTTGAGGGAAAAAAAAACCTAAAAGGTTTTCAGCACCATTCACAGATCAGCCTGAATGTTGAGGCTTTTGAGGCTTTGGAATAATTCACACAATCTCAGTGTTTATGCTGGTGTTATTTTATTACCTGCTTTATAATTGATCAGTTATAATGTCTGTGAGGATAAAAATTACACCTTCAGAATTCCTTGAGCAAATTACAATAGACAAAATGATTTTCTGCTAGTTCAGTATTTTGCATTATGTGACAGCAATATTTCTGATGTGTTACTACACCATATTGGTGTGGGACATTCAAAACTAAGGGTATCTGTTGTGATTTATGATACCAGACCTCATTAGCATCTGCTATTGCTTGAGAGCTGTACTTAGCCATTTTAATTATGATTTGTGATTCCAATTTGGACAGAGATTTCTGTTTTGTTTTAATGACTGCAGTCTCCAAATCTGTATCATAAAATTTTGATCTGGCTTCTAAATACTCTTGTTAACAGCTTGTAATCATGATGTGCATAGATGGAAATGAGGACAAGAACCATGCTTATTAGGCTGACTTTAGTTTGGAAGAATCATAATTGTGCATAAGTGTTTTGGCATAAAACTAAGAAATGTTGTTTCCCAAAAAAGAATATGCTGTTTCTCTTTTTCTTCATTTAATCTTATATACAGTCAGAGTTGCTTCATAAATACTGTTTTTCAGGAACACAACAAAGAGAATTTAATCCCAGGTTCCAACAAGCACACAGAAGTTCTTTTGTTCCTCCATATCATAACCAGATGAGGGGGTTCCTATGGAGAAATCCTCAACCACAAGGTAAAAAATGTGCGCCTGTGTGTATTTGGAATCGTCTCTATCAACAATATAACAGCTCCGTGTATATATGCAGTTTGTGTTTGTATGTATGCAGTTACTCTGTGGCCACAGCAGTCGGTAACAAAACTTGTATTAGTTCTGGTTGCGTACTACCATTAGCAAAATCTAACTCTGCAAGGTGAGATAGAGTGTAGCATTATAATCTGGAGTCATCTTTTATTCACAGTGTTCTGGGAAAAAGTTTTCATGTGATATTTAAACTTCCCATGCTTGGTCTCAGCTGAACTCTGTTTAAAATTGTAATTGTTCTAAAACAAATTGGCACAGCTGCACAGAAATGTCTGTCTGAAGTCTTTAGCTGCAGATCCTTAGTTTGTACTTCAACAAAACACTTAAGCATATGAATAAAGTTAAAGACATTCTTAAGTGGTTTTCTAGATCAGGGTCTCAGCTACCAGATCATTGCCTAAGTAATACAAATTGAAGTTCTGTCTTGTCTTGGCATTAATCTTAAGTAATTCACCAATCTCACTTCTTGAACAGAACAGACATTTCAATGAAGCATCATGGTGGATAACACTGTTGAGCTAACGTAATTCAGTTTTACTTCCTCATTATTATGAGCTAAAGCATATACATATAGATTAAAAAAAATAAGGAAGAGAAGTGTCTAAGAAAGATCAATTATTTCATTAAGTCTGCAGAATGTAAATTTCTTCTGTGTTTCCAGGTGAGGTTTTCAAAGAAGATTGATGATGTGATTAGGGACGATAAATAATAAATAAATACAGTGAAGCCTTTAATGTGTTTCAGCTGCCACTGGTCTATGCTTAAGAGTGAGATACTTTCATTTGATTCACAGATAAGATTGTTTGGTCGTGTATACAAACTGTAAAGCTAAAATATAGAGTGTGTATACTGACTGTGAGCAGAACCAAATCTGGTCATTGTTACTGTGACCATCTCTAGAAGCCTGCTATTCAGTGGTCAGGTCATCTCCGACCAACTCCAGAGATCTTACAACTGGATGTATTCCACAAAGTATGTTCCTGAGTAACTGTGCTGAACTGTGTTATAAATGTGTTTCAGTAGCATTATTAAAGCCTCTTGGCTTCTTCTACACTAGCCCTATTTACTACCCTCAGGACGCTCTTAAAACATGATCCCGTAAGTGCAGTTGAATTGTTTCTGTTATAAGTAAAATAGATTTATTAGAAAAATATATCTGTCCTTATAAAAGAGCTCTGCAATGTTTTAGACCTCCTTTTAAACTGATCTGCCACGATGACTCATTTTGACAAAGTTTCTTTTTCCTAAGTTTGCTAATATTAAGACAGGTATTTGGGTTGCTTCATTATGTAGCTTGTGGAGGAAAGACTGCCTCCACCCAGAAAGCATAAACCTAAGAAGCACTGGTATTTCTCTGAATTGATGGTTTGAATCCCCTCAGGCAGAACAAGAATTGAATTTAGGCATCCCTCATTTTATGGTGAATGCTAACCACTGATCTGTCACCACTGTCATCCTCTGGCTGTATTTTGAGTGAAGTGAATTCAGCTATGGGTTTGGGGGGTTTTTCAGGGGATGGGGTGGGGTGGTTTTCTGTTTTGTTTTGATTTTATTTATTTATTTATTTATTTATTTTAAGTTCTCTTCATAAATTTCTTGGCTGTGCGTCATAAATGGAGAGTGCATCCATGTAACTCAGAGCAGGACATCTAAGCCTCACAGGGAGGTAGATTTTTCCTTAGTGTTTCTTGCTTGTTAATTTAGAAGACTTCCTATTTAGCACGCTGACTTTTGTGTGTCCCATTCTAAGTGTCTGTCTGTTCTGATGCTTGTTAAACAGATCATAGGCATCTAATGTAAAGCCTAAGGTTGGGCTTCTATTATTGAGATACAAAACTTTGCATTGCAGTACTTCATGATCTTAGTGATTTGAGTTTAAAAGTCTTGTCCGAGGGAGCATAGATGTCTAATAATAAAGCATGACTTTCTGGACTCTAGGTTCATGGCTAAAAGACCACACCACATGCCATATAGCCTATTGGTAGATAAAACTTCATTAATTAGCAGTTAAGGCCACTAATACATTGGTTTGAATCACATTGTTACCTCATTCTACAAATAGCTAAAAATAAATTGAGCCCTAAGAACTATGGAAGTCACTATTGACTATCATGTGTCTCTGTCACTCTCTTCAGCAGTCCAGCTGATAAACACTGAGATTGTTTGTCATAGCTTACAAATTACCACCTAGTTCTAAATCAATGTACAAAAGACGGCAAAAAAAGAAAATAAAAAAGTAAGTCTACCCTTATCTATGCATTGTCTTACATACTCTTATAGCTGTATTTTAAAATTTCAGTGATTTGGACAATGGTTCTCATTTGAAAACCTGTCTGAACATTGAGCTGAAGATATGGAAAGAAGATAGAGAAGAGAGTGTCTATGGGACCGGTTGTAACAGCTACATGAATGGTTGAAATCAAGAATAGCCTAATACATTAGAAATAGTGAAAGGTATTGGCAAGGATGTAGAATTTCTGCCGGTGATAAGGCAGACACCAGAACTCTCTGTATAATGGACCCAGGGGAAGGATGAGGACATAATGAGTAAGAGGTGTCAGAGAGCTAGAAGTAGTGGATGATAATTTCAGCTACCAGTCATCTATCAACAGAATCATAAACAGTGAAATGGGGAAATACTGAAGAGTTTTGACAATTTCATACTTGCATTTAGAAGTTGTTGGATTTGGGGGTCAACTATATTCTGCCTAAGAAAACTATGTTCTCTCCAAAAAAATAGTTTTGCTTTCTTTGTTTCCATCCACATTTGCCTTGTTTTTCTTCCATCTCTCCATTGGAAGAGTAAAAGGAAAATGGGCAGCTTTTGTTTTTTAAATAATTTAACTTAGAAAATACCACTTTTTCAAAAGCGTTTATTTTTCTTTAAAAGCAAGGTCTCGGAGAGAGGCTTTTTTTGAAAATCAAAAGCAGTTTTCCAGGGGAAAGGAAAGATAAGTTTCAAGGAAAGATATAAAAAAAATAGATTTGTTGGAGGGACATCTCACTCAAGAGAAACTCTTTTGTCCAAGGCAGAAGGGAATTATCCAGAGTCCCATTTCTTCATGGAATGTAATTGCATCAAAAGGATACATTCACTTCAGTCTTAGCACACTGTAAACCATGTAGCTGAATATAATACAACTGTACTGAGGGATCTGAGTTTGTAGCAAGTTTTCATTTGCTAGGTATTTAATAAAGGCTTCTACACTCATGTTGCATACTCTGTGTTCAAACATGTTTCTGATTAATAGGATTTTGATAGAACTGTAATGTAGGTGGGACTTGGTAGAACTTTGGTGCTGAAAAAAAGATTGCATTTACAGTTTGAGTAGTACTTTGATTATAGGAATCTATAACTAAAGCAGTATTGTACAGAGACACACTTAAACCAGCATGAAAATGTTTGTTAATGTAGCTTATGTCTGGTTCTAAATAGTTTATATTCCTTTCCTGAATTCACACAGTCTGATCTACCAACCGCAGTGTATGACCTGTATCATTCACTATCCCAGTGCATTAGTTGGACTAGATTTAAAAGTTACAGTGGCCCAAGAGCTTTAAGAAGAGCAATGCCACCATGGACTTTATCCTCCAACATCTCAAAATTCTATACATCAACTGGAGAGGGAAATGTTATTTTTTCACAATATGTATAAATGTATTTTTTCTTGCAGACTATCTCAATAAGCTCTTGTTTTCCTGCTTTAATGTTAATTAAAAATATTTAATTCCTCTACTGCTCCTTCCAGGCAGAGAACATAGATTGGGACATCCAGACCGGAGGAGAAGATTCCACCTTTCTCCTCGGTAAAGAACACATGTATACAGGTAGCAAACTGAGATGATGGGGTAGTTGCCATTGAGATGATTTTTGTCTATGAGAGCCTCTTTTTATTAACTTTACAGAGTAACTGTGACTTTATGAACTTTACAGAGTAAAATGTGACTGTGGAGGAAATCACTTGAAGCTGAGGGTATTCAGCCTGTTAATCACTTGTCATGTTAGGTCTAAGCTTGCTATGAGACCGGAATCACTAAAACTTAAGTTAAAGATACCAGCTGAAGCATAGTAGCATCCCAATATAGCTACATTGTTTTGTCCTTTTGACACTGGAAGGTATGAAGTGTTTTTACAACATAATTAGATATTCCTGACTATAAGTTTTAAGACTTAAACTATAAATTTTGCATATTCTTATTATAGTTGTGTATATTACAAGACTTTGCTCACCATGAATAATGTGGCATACCTATGCTGAATTGTGATTTGTGTCTTAATTGTGGATTATATCTTTAGTTTAAGGGTTATACCATTGTTACTGAAACCTGTTGAAAATTTTGAAACATGACATCACTGATGTAAACATTGTCTGCCAGTGAAACAAACTGACCTTCCTGTAAAATGCAGTGCTTTCTTTCAAGAGCCAAAAATTGCTGTTACTTTTGGCACTTCTAATTAAGCAACTTTTCCTATCTATCTCAGCTGACTGTGTGGAATAAACCCACGTCACTGCTGAGGAGAGAAAGAATCTGAGTCTTGTCATGCTTTACTTCTGTAATAAATAATACCTATGAGAACTAAGTATTTTTTCCTGTCCGGAATTGTAATTTAAATACTTATCTTCAGAATTATTTCTTAAAAATTGATATATTTCACTTTGTGAATAAATTTCAGTGATGTATGTTTTTCTTTAATTATAAAATTAATTCATTTTAAATAGAGTTAATATAAATAATACTAAAGAAATGTAAAATAACAGAGTATATGCAATTTTTAACAGCACCATAGGATCATATATTGGTAAATTGGTACCACAAAAGCCCGTCTTCAAGTCATTGTGGTTTTTAAGAAACTGTTTTAGAGATTACAGCAACTTTCCTATGTCTTCCATTTGCATACCGATTCAGTTATAAATAATCAGAGGTACTTTACTTAATTGCTGTCTTCAGGCAAGAAAAATTAGGCAGTTATGTAGAAATCCCATTTTAAATCATGAAGTGTAAAAATTGTACCAGAGGAAAAAAATGTCAACATCACTTATGTCACATAGAAAGTGGGTGACACACTCAGAAGCGGGGTTATCTTTTTACTAATCTGCACCTCAGCCTAATTGAAAATTGTCTCCACCTATGTAATCTTCAATAATTTCGTACTTTTCTTAGGTTTCTAGCAGTCTTTGAATTGGGTTGACTCAAGTGGATGCTTATGGAACTGATGTTTTTTCGTCTGTTTATATGCTTTGGAATCACAGTATCTTTAGTTTTGTACTTCAGCACTTTCAGTACATTAAGTTATATAATAACCTTTCTTCTTCCCATATGGGAGGCATATGATGAAAGAAGAATGAAAGCCTGATGTCTGTTCCTGCTCGCAAAAGACTGAGCAGTAGAAAAAGAGGCTATCCAAAGATAGAGGCAAAATGTTAAGAGCAAGTTTTGAAATGATACAGTTTGCAGATTTTCGTAAGAGCATGTTTACTTGCTGAGTATGATGACTGTTCCAAACAGTGAAGTCGGTGGTGTTGCACATGGACAAAACTTTGGATTTATGCAGAAAACTGTGTCCTTAATGTTTAGCATGTGGGAAAGTCACTCTTTTGGATTATTTTTCTTTTTTGTTTTCAATAATATTGATTAGTATCTTGTTAGCGTAGTTCTCATAATCATCATTCTAGATTTTACTGATACAAAAACTGTATCTCAGTCTTAGGCTTCTTATTGTATTACTGCCAGGATTATTTATTTTTATAAGCATTGGAAAATTGGATTTATATCTGAAAACTATCTCATGACCCATACTAACAGAGAGTAGCAGACAGTATAAAACTTAATTCTTGCAGTAAGACTTGCAGAACTTAAGGTTCAAAACATAAGTGCTGATCTGGATAATTAATACATAGATCACTAAATGCAGAATGCATCATTATGGTAGTTTAATCCCCTTCATAATACAGATCACAAAATCTCACCCTGCAACAGGCGGTAACTTCTAAAATTGTTTCAGTGTTGATGTTCACGTATCTTATTTGTCTTCTCACCACTGTTTGTCTTTTAGATCATCCACGTGACCCTACTCATTACTGGAAGTGGATGAAAATGGATAAGAGGACAAGATACATTTTTATGAAATGCTGTATCCCGAAGATCATAAAAGCTTCATTAGTATTTCAAGAACAGGGTGGGAAGTCTCTAATCAGAAAATTATCATGCCTCATTTTTAGTTCTGTTTTATTTTGTGTACTTTTTTTTCTTGCCTATAGCTTACAGAAGTGAATTATGGAATGTTGTGAAACAATTGTTGTATAATTTAGGTTCCAGATAGTATTGTATGGAGCACTTTACAAAAACCTTGTTGACACAGTTATGAGAAAAGATCATTAAAAAATTATGTCTAAAAAGTAGATGCCAGTCCGAGTTGTTGAAGGCGGCTGCAAAAATTTAATTAATTCACCTGTTTTGTTGTCAAAACTATTATGTCTCGTCTGTTAAACCTTTATGCTATATGAGGCTGAAAGTGCCCAGTTTCGGACAAAAAAGGGTGCTTCTAAAGTGTTTACAACAATGTCACGGTTAAAAAATGTTACTTTTCTGTCATATGGCTTATTTTCATTGTTCCTCAGTGTCAGAGAATGAGAAAAGCGTAGCTAAAACATTCCAGAGAGTTATAAAATTAGTTTCTATGTACAAAACTGCTACAGATTTAATGTCCTGTTATTTTGGGGCCTTTCAAAGCTGCATCAGATGCATAATACTCTCCTGGAATACCTAGAATTCTCCTCCATATGTAGTGAGTCATTTATGAAACATGTAAGGTTTATGCCGACCTTACATCTGTCTTTAGCCTCAAAGTAAAGGCATGAATGTGAGCCTCTGGCTAGTATAATTTTGGAGGAAATTCTAAATCAAGGGGAAACTAACAGACATTTCTGAATGCATTCTTTTTTTTTTTTTTCTTTTTTTCTTTTTTTTTTTTTCCCTAAATGGCAGTTGTTCAAAGCACACAAGGTAAATTTTTTTCCCTGTTGATATTGGTACATCTTTTGCAGATATTAGTGGCACCATGATTTCACTCTACACTGATAACATAATCCCAAGAGATCTAAGTAAATGGACAGTACAGGTAAGGCAATCGAGTGTCTCCTGTGTTAATTTTCACTGGTCTGTGAATCACACAAACTTTATTACTACTTCGGGGATATGTGTATTTTTAGAATAGTACGTAAGTACACTTGAAATTAAATGTCTTTAGAAGTGTTTAACATGAGGAAGAAGCATTATTTTTATATTCCAAAGAGAAAATTTACCTCTAATTTTGAAGTCTGTTCTCAGAAGAAGTAGTATAGCTATTGTACAGCTTACACTTATCTTTAAGGGACAATGATTACCAATTTAAACTCTGTTGGTTTTAGTCCGTTACTGTTCAGTTAGTGTTTCTTAGGCCTTGTGCAGGTAACTCCTTTGAGTCAACTGTCAGTGGAACTTAGTTCCTATTTAGTATACAAATTATGTCAAAGTGAATAGTATTGTCAGACATACATAACGCAATACTATAATCTCCTTGCATGTATTTTTCTGTTTGTAACCCAATAAATATATTCTTTCATACTCTGCATGTAACAACAGTCCAGCTAAACAAATAAATTAGTAGCAATACAGGATTCTAGTTGTTAAAAGTCTGAACAGACACAATTTTTACACAACACTGTCTGATTTGTGTTCCAGGGATCCTGTTATGATAGAAGCATTCCTGCTTCCTTTTTCTATTGATTTCTCACTGACTGTAATTGTACTACCATTTTTTTCTTTTCTTTTTTTGTTCCCCCAAACCTTTTGGAATAATGTGGTCTGAGTTTTATGGAAAGTTCTCTAGTTTCAGGAATCTCATGATGTATAATAGTGTATTTGAAAAGAATGTAACTGTGTGCCAGAATTTGTTGGTAGTTCTCCCTTCAGGCTTTGATATGAGAAAAGATTTCTGTTGGCCTCAATAAACAAAGTTAAATACAGTTCGAGTGGGAGTTTTGCTGTGCTAGTTGTGGTATGTTATGAATTGTTGGTAATAATTACTCTGACTACTGAAGAACTGTCAGCTTCTCTGTGAGGTTTTTTTTCCTGCTAATGTTAGACCATAACCAGAAGCTGCTTATTATTATTTCCAAGCCAAAAGATTTTTTATTTTTTTTTCCTCACTGGGAATCATAGAGTGAAAGCAGAAGCTTGAAGTTGAAACACAGAGGTGCTACCTTCCTGTCTCACTGAACTTTAAATTGATCAGAGTATCATAAAGCTTAGGGACTGTAGAAGGAAATCATATACAAGAACATGACCTTAAAGATTCCAGTCTAATAGAGTTTCCTTAGTATGTGAACTACAAGGTTACTTTGAATGGGTGGCTCAGAGGGAAAAAGATGTGGATTTGAAGTGAAGGAACCTATGTTTGTGAAGAAATAGCATTCCTTTTTCTTGTTTGGCTGTATTGCTTACTGTCTTCTCTAGCCTGTGCATGGGGTAGCTGCCTTTCATCAAATGTTCAGTGAAATTGTGGATTTATTTATTAGCTTTATTTATTCCCCTTCTGGAAGGGGATTTGGCGAGCTTTGATTAACATCACTCAGTCACCTGTGACTCAACAGAAATAGTGACATGGTCATGGTGAGAGAAGGAGTGCACAAGAAGACATTTGTCAACTTTCCTGTTATTATCTATTATGTATGCTTCATCTTACATTACTTTGCTCATCTGTGGCATCATCACACTGGGAATCTGAGTCTTGTCTTCAGAAAACACTGGAACACTGAGTTAATCTTATGACGACTATGGCTCTGGAAGTATCAAAACATCAGATTATGCCTGTTCTATAAAACAGGAAACTACAGTTTTAATTGCTTTGCTACCTTAGCAAGTGCTGCACTGAGGCGGGGGGGACAGCAGTGCTAAAGCTCTACAAATCTTTTTGTGCCGTGCTGTCTGGTCAAAGTTATAAGGATAATCAAACACATGTATTATTTTGCAAAAATGGTCTTTAATTAAATGTTGAGAAAGATCAAAAGTTTACTTGTTCATGTTTAAACATTGACTTCTTCTTGTCAGCTAAGCTGGGAGGCGTGCTAGTATATGCTTCTTCCCTAGGAAGGTTAATGGAAGATTCCTCTGTGATGCCAAGCCTCCTTGGAGAGTATCTTTTGGTGACATAAAGCACGGTCAGTCCAGTAAATAAGCAGAAACCTTGGCTTGTTTGTGCCACGTAGGCGTATCGTGCTTCAGCATGTAGGGATACCATGGCGTTTTGTGAGTCTGGTGAGGCTGCCCTGTTAGATGCATTTTGATGACCTGGTAAGGTTGCTTCTGAATGTAGGTCATTCAAACTTCCTGGGGTTGCTCAGGACAGGGCTCAATGAGGGCGAGTATACAAGCTCCAGTGTTTCCTAGTGTCCCAGGTGCAGAGATGCCTGACAGCCACATGGCTTTCTGCACACTCAGTGCTCTGCCAGGCTCTCCTGGCCCCCAAGGGTTTTGGCTGCCTGCAGCTGGATGACCTTGGATCCAGCTGGTGTGTGAGAAGGACCTGTGTGAGAGAGCTGTGAAAAGTCTCATGGGAGGCTTCTGCCCCTTGGCTCAAGAGATACGTTTAAGCTCAGGTCCTTGCCTAATCTGCTTTGCATATCTGCCTCTGTTGAGCCTGGCGCCCTGTTGATTCTGCCCTTGCCTTGCTGATTTGAATTCCTGGTTTGACCTGGGACATGCCTCATCACCATGGACTTGTCCAGTGTTCACAGGACTGTTGTGTGAACTGGGTTACCATCATCAGACCTGCTCTGCTTTTGTTCAGGTACTGTGGGACCGCACCCTCACCAGTGAGGTCGCCACCCCACCTGTGCTGGCACTCACAGCTGCTGGCTGGCCTTCCCTTGTGGAGCAGCCCACCCTTGGTGCTCCATGACAGTGGGCTTTAAGGCCCAGGCAGCACAGGTGGTCAGAAAGTTTGGCTGTAGCTACCATAGGAATTGCACAGTGTCAGAACAATAGATATGGCCTGTGGGATTACTTGCTGCTGAAAAACTGAAAAGAGCTACAACCAATAAAATGTCTTTTTGTATCTCTATACAGTTAGGAGCTTGCACTCATTGCTTTCCTAGACCTTGCAGCTGACGTGCAGACCTTTCTCACCTGTAATCAGGCTACTCAGTACACTGTGTTTCAACATTACACACCACAAATGTGAAGCTGGTTCAGAACATGGAAGCTCATTTGTTAAAGAGTATGTTCTTGCAACTGATACTCCTGGAGCTCTGCTGGCTTGTGCTGCTTTTGAAGTCCTAGGTAGGACATTAGGTGTCAAGTTTAACCTACAGTGTTTTGGCTAGGATTGTTTACCTGGAAGTATGTAGTTCTCTTAGGGCTTTGTAGTTGAGACAACACATGATGAGTTGAAGAGTTGTCTATAAAAGACAAAGAGGCAGCTGGCAGGGTATTCTGTCTGAGTACTCACCAGCCTACCTGTGTTATTTAATCTAACTACAAAATTAAGGACTAACGTTTGGTTTTGCGTATGCCAATTGGGTAAATATGTTTTTATTGTATTAAAAAAATCCCAACCCTACAGTTTTGAATATTTGTTTGTTCAGGTGAGGAATCAAAATCAAGTACTGGCCCTGATCTTGTATTGAAGGCTGCTTATTGCACAACTGAAAATACGCTTGAAATCAGGACTTCAGCTGTAGTAATTTCAAGTTCTGTCTCCCGTATCTCTGTGTACTACAAATAGGGAGATAGACATTTAATTGGGGCCAAAGAACTGCTCTGACTGCAGAATTTCACTCACACAGAGTGTTGCATTCTGCCCTGGGTGTTCATATTTGATATCAAAATTGTGTTTCATCAGTAAGCATCACCAAAAGACTCTCGTCTCTTTGTTGATTATATTTGCAACTACTGCTGGCCAGTCCTTCAGAGATGAAGGACTTGATTTGCTAACCTGATACAATCACAAACCTGAAAATTACACAGTCTAGGAAGCAAGGAAGAGACATGGAATACAAGGGATGCATACAACATTTAATGTTTTAAGGCTTTTATCTTTGTGTTGGTTCTTTTTATTCTCCCACAGTTAGTCACCAGATCACTTATTGAATGACCTATTATTAGTAGTGGTCACATAGGTAAAAAGGGATATATTCAATGTGTAATATACTTAACCTAGGCATGAATTTTGATATGACATAGGTTGATATTTCAAATGTATTAATCTTCTCTTTTTCATGCCCGAAGACACAAGAAATACTAGGCACAGAAACCAGTCCTGCAAATAAGCCCTTTGAAAATGCTTGATAACTGAAGGCTTTTTAATAGAGAACGGTGCCCCCTATCTCAAAAATTAGGTAGCCAAGTATGCAGCTGGCCTTTGGACTCTCATTAAAGAGTAAGACTGTACTGTAAGAACTCTTCTGATCTCAGATGTGATTTCTAAATATGCTATAGGTAGTTCAAAAAGTCATTGTTCAGTGAAAGCAATCATAACTTTTAGAAAAGTGATGAGAAACTTTCATGTCATTTATGGCATTTCGAAAATTTAAGTCAAGGTAACCATTCATGAGTTAGCTTTATCAGATCCAGCTTTATTTTAGTCAAGGGTTTGTTTGTTTGTTAATAGCAGAGGTCCAGCAGGCTCTGTATTTACTTTCTGAGAATACTTTGATTTTCCTTTGTAATGATGATGCAGCTCATCTAAAAGGATGTAAATGTATAATGTGGTGCCTTCTGATAGTCATCTTTGCCCTCTGGTTTAATTACCCATCAGGTCCTTTAGTCCTTCTGATCTACATTCTGCCGGAGGGTTTTCAACCTGAGTAAAGTTTATCCAGGTTTGAGGCATGCTGGTGATAAAGCTAGACCTCCTGTTATGTAATACGCTTATGAAAGATCACTGTATTTAAATGTGGTGATAAGGCTGGCTCAGAATCTTAACCATCTTTGGGCAAATTGCAATGCTTCTGTCTTTAACAAAGCCTTCATTTTGTAGGTGTGATTTCATTTCTACTCTACCTTCCCTATGCAGAGAGCAGACTCCACAAAGGAGCGGATAGGGGAGGTTCAAAAAAATCCACTAGCGACATTTCATTTCTCAACAAAAGAGGGAGGGCAGCTAGACAGTTGATGCACAGCAGCACAGAGCATTAACAAGGTGGCTAGTGCAGCTGGACAAGAAGTGCTAGGTTTTAAAAACAATTCAGAAACATAGGGCATGCTGTACTTCCATCATGGTTGTAATACACTTAATCTAGTTATATTTTTTTTTCAATTGACTCTCTGCATATCTAGACTCATTTTGCAACTGTATGCGACCCCTCTGCAAGCCTAGACAGTGATTGTGGTTTATGCTTTACATAGAGGTTACATTTTGAATGATTTCCTGAAGTGGTCAAACGAAAGAAGTAATTAATAACCTGAAAATTCATCCTGTTTTTACTCTGAGAACGGACTTTTACTTCTTTGCATTAGTGATTACTATATTAATTCTTGGCAACAAATAGGGCTGTGAGGAACTCTTGCTCCAAGCAAATTAAAAAATAGCATCCAAAAAAAAAAGTATTAAGTGCTAATAGGAGCCAGTTTGTGTGTCCTAACACTTACTTGTTGGGAGTAGGAAAGAAATCCCAAATTTGTGATTGTGCATTTGTTTACACTGAGGTGTTATTGCTTAATCAGTCCACCATCCCCCTCCCTGATAAACGCCCCCATCTGTCTGCAGAGAGAGCCCAACCTAGCAAGGCTGATAGCTTGTTGTTTTAGAAATTGGGGGCGGGGGGGGGGGGGGCAC
>VYXH01005058.1:995380-1058876 GCA_013397275.1 Burhinus bistriatus | reverse complement strand
GGGGGGGGGGAGCTTCTCTTCTGTTGCTTGTGCTCCAGGAGCGGAGGGATTCAAGGGGTTGTTAACTGCCCTGTGTAATGCTCACCGTGGGCTACAGCTGCTGCCAGCCCACAGCATTTAGATTTCGACAGGATGAGTATCCGGCCTGCATTTGCCTTTCCGTGTGCTGGATGTGGTCTGTCCCTCAAGAGGGAATAGTTTCAACCCCAAAACAGTTGTACGTCTAGGTATGTGAGGGTAGCACGTGTGAATTTTCTGTAAGAGAGTCTGTAACATTTTTCTCTCGTACAAAAAGTTTCCTTACTCTTTGTATGAGTTCAGTTAAATCTCTGAAGGGCCAGGGGAGTTTTTCACCCTTGTATTCTGTTGGTTTTAAAATCGGCCAGAAGAGGAGATAAATCAGATTAAAGGTAACTTTACAGAAGAAGATTAAGAGGATATGAAGCCCGAATTGCTTGAAAAATAGAAATTAAGGGCTATGTTTTGTCTTAGATGGCTTGTGCAACTGTCTTCAGATTAACTGCACCCTTTTAGCTGTGTTAGGCTGACAGTGCTGGGAAATTAGCCCAGGCCTTCTGACTGCTGGTAGCTTTCCTGACTGCTGGACTACAAACTCGCATGACAGATTGCATCCAGCACAGTAGGCTGCAGAAAGTAGTTAATGGAAAATAGGCTGCTTTGATGTTCACTTCTGGTGGGCTGATCCTCTGGTTTAAAGGCTAAACATCTATTGTCCTCAGTAGGAGTTTTCTTTATGAAAACCTTTCACAAAATCTGTAATTTCCCATTTTGTTTTCTGGGACTGTGGTTTGCTCTATTTCTACATTCAGTAGCCAGCAAATATTTTCAAGAGCAATTTGTAATTTTCGAGTCTCTAACTTCAGATGCCACAGACAGGACCTTATTTCTCAGAAATTGCTAAGAATCTGTCCTCTTCTGCTAAAGCAGATGTCTCTAAAGTATTTCCTTAGAGCACCAGAAACGAAGGCACCTAAACACACTGCCTACTTTGCTGAAAAATGGGGCTAAGCACTGCAGAGATGCACCTTAGAAAACAGGCTCGGCTAGAATTAAAATTGGGGGGGGAGGGTGAGGAGAGTGAGAGCAAATACAGTAACAGCCTATGATTAGAAATCTTAACAATGACAGTGAGTTCCGTTTAATTTCTAACTGCTTAAAAGCAGGCCTGGGGAAATGCTCTGCTTAGAAATGTCATGGAAAGTGCAGCTGGTCCATGGGCTTTATCTTGAAAAGCAAAGGATCTTTCCCATTTTGCAGTAACACTGCCATTTACTGGGCCATACCACTAGCAATTTGCAACAATGGGAGGGAAAAAAGCTGCCATTTGACCTAGAATGCAATTTTCAACTAATTAATAAAGTGACCATTAGTGCCCGAGGGGATAATAACAGGAATAAGAACAAATTACTATGGGGTGCAAAGGAGGCTTGGGCATTGTATTGCAAATTTCTTATGGCACTATTCTTCTTTTTTTTCCTCACTAATACTTTTAAAGTGCCCCCACTCAACACTTGCTCCTTGTAGGACCCTTGCAAACCACATAAGAATTAGCCCTTCAAAGATCAATCAGGATCTAATTGTTGTTAACAAAGTGCCACCTGGAGAGAAATGTTACAATATACCTTCATTACAAAGCATTCAATCTCTCTCACACTCACAAGTCCTGGCTACAGTACAGACAAAAAGAAGCGGGTTGCCAGCATTAAGATCAGGCACCTGCAATTGCTTGTAAAACACTGCCAGTCGCTGCACAAATATGCTCCTACCATTGCGTGAGCCTCGTTAGAACTGCTCTGTTTGTGCTTCCTCAGAGCAAATTTTGCTGGGGTCTCTCCATTTGCAGCGCTTTAACGTATCGCTGAAGCCCTCATATTGATGGGGACGTTGGGCAAAGCAGCTACACCGTTTGCAGTGCTCCTTCGTAGGCTCCAGGATCTGCTCTTAGTAGGGATTCTTCTGTATTTTATGGCCCCTGCTCTCTGTGTCCCAAAGGCAAAGTTCAGGAAGCTCACAGTGAACTGATTTTTAATGCCCTGGTTTCCTTTCCCTGCCCTGTCAGAGATTTTACTTGGAGGTATAGCGCGTTTGCTGTAGGTTCTGCCTGTGCTGGTACTTTGCAGCTTCAATGGTTAAAATTCAAGACAAGACCCACATTGCCCCGTGTCTGCCACTTAATTCTTGGACACCGTTGTGGCTACGTGTCCACAGAAGTTGAAATCAACTGATACTACTGTTGTCTGTCCTGAAAATTTCCAGTGGACTGCTTGATAGCAAATTGAAAACTACTGTCTGCAGACTTGCTTTGCTCATGGCTTGTTTACAAAGTCAGGGAGTTGGCTTGACTGAAAGCTAACCTGCTTAAGGAACTAAAAATAAATGCTAGTTTTTGATCAGTTACTCAATCCGTCTGTTGTGGCTGCGCAAAAGATAGTGTCAGCACAAAGGAGGGGCAGAACCTGGTAGCTGGGAGCAGGTGAGGGAACACAGGACTTTCCCTTTAGAGGAAGGACTTGCTCCGCATTAAGGTGAATCCAGACTCTTTTTGTAAAACTTGAATTTTTTTTTTAAGCAGTGGGACATACAGAATCATAGAACAGCCTAGGTTGGAAAAGATCGCCAAAGATCATCTCGTCCAACATTTCATGGAAAAGGGAGCCTAGATGAGATTGTCTAGCACCCTGTCCAACGACATTATGAAAACCTCCAGTGATGAGGACTCTGCCACATCCCTCAGGAGGTTGTTTCAGTGAATGATTGTTCTCACTGTAAAGAGTTTATTTCTTACATTGAGATGAAACCTCTCCCGGTGCAACTTGTACCCATTGCCCCTTGTCTTCTCCATGTGAAGAGAGAGCCTCTGTCCACTTTGCAGCTGCCCTTTAAGTACTGGAATATTGTGATGAGGTCCCTCCTGAGCCTTCTTTTGTCCAGGGGGAAAAGACCTTAATCCTCCAGTCTTTCCTCACAGGGCAGGTTCTCCAGCCCGTTGATCATCTTTGTGGCCCTCCTTTGGACCCTCTGCAGTCTGTCCGCATCTTTCTTGAATTATGGGGACCAGAACTGGACACAATACTCCAGGTGTGGCCTGACAAGTGCTGAGTGGGATGATCATATCTCTGTCTCTGGTAGTAATGCCTCTGCTAATACAGCCCAGGATCCAATTTAATTTTGTTGTTGCAGCAGTGCACTGCTGAATTATGTTCAGCTTGTTGTCCACCAGGACCCCAGGTCCCCTTCAGGAAGGCTGCTCCCCAGCCACAGAGATCCTGGCCTGTACTGAGCTCTTTGGTTATGTCCTCCCAGGTGCAGGACTTTGCTCTTGAGTTTGTTAAATTCCATACTGTTTTTGCTAGCCCATTCTTCCAGCCTATCCAAGCCTTTCTGGAACATGGCTCTCCCTTGTGACGTGTCCATCTCACACCCGGTTTAGTCTCATCAGCAATATAGATTAACCTTTGGCAAGTGGGTGCCTTATGTGATGAATAGCAGCTGCAGTGAATCAGGATGAAGGCAGCGAACAGGAGAAAGGAATAACCTTTATTTCAATAAACATAGAATCATAGAATGGTTTGGGTTGGAAGGGACCTTTAAAAGTCATCTAGCCCAACCTTGCCTGCCATGAGCAGAGACATCTTCAACTACATCAGGTNAGCAGAGTAGAGGGGCAGAATCACCTCACTTGACCTGTTGGCCATTCTTGTTTTCATGCAGTCCAGGATATGATTGGCTTTCTGGGCTGCAAGCGCACATCGTTGGCTCACGTTGAGCTTTTCATACACCAACACCCCGAAGTCCTTCTTGGCAGGGCTACTCTCAGTCCCTCAGCCTGTATTAATACTGGGGGTTGCACCGACCCAGGTGCAGGACCTTGCACTTGGCCTTGTTGAACCTCATGAGGTTGACATGGGCCCACTTCTTAAGCCTGTCCAGGTTCCTCTGGATAGCATCCCATCCCTCAGGTGTGTCGTCCACACCACTCAGCTTGGTGTCGTAGGCAAACTTGCTGAGGATGCACTTGATCCCACTGTCTATGTCATTGATGAAGATATTGAACAGTGCTGGTCCCAAAGCATGAAGATGCTTCTTGTTCGGAGGATCGGGAAGTTGGAGAGCGAAGGAGAGTTGGAAGCAATCTCCTCTCTCTCTGTTTCTTGCTCAGGTTAGCCACGTGTCCAAGCCCTTATCCGTACTGCTCCAGAGAACTGAGGGAACTGCTGGAAGGGAGTGCTCAGGTACCTTGGGCAGGTTGATTCTTTAACGGATGAACATGAAGACAGGAATCTTCTGAAGATCTAAGCAATGTTAACAGCCTTAGGCTGCCAGTTTTACTAGAGAAATTATCTCTGTCCAGACTCTGTCTCATACAGATATATACACAGGGAGAAATGGCATACTCGGTGCCTGTCTTGTTGGATAACTAATCCCAGTGCCCTACTTGCCTCATATTTTGGAACATACATAGTTCAAATAGAGATACGGAAGATATTTTTTCTGATAAAGAGCATATTATACAAAACCAGACCAGTCCTTCTGGATCCTGAAAGTCTTCATCTGTTAAATGTTATTCCAAATGGCAGATACTGGTCATATGTGCTCACTCTGCAGTAAACAGTCAGCGTTATTGCTGCAATTAAAACACATGCTTTGGATTTTTCATTTTGACTTTGTGTATCTTTGACCATCTTCATCTTCCATGTAAGAAGAACCTTGATCATAAAGGACCTGTGCTGCTTTACCTTGGTGAAGATTTGCCAAAGAACCAAGTGTCTTTGGTGTAATGGGGACAGTGAAGCTGCACCAAACTAGTAAGTATGCACAAGCTTTACTTATGTGTGGTGGAGGAAAGGAAAAAAACCATACCCTATGACTAGAAAAGCATCCCCCAAACGACACTGAAGGAGGTGAGCTTCTGAGAGGACAATCCCGGACTTGCAGATTGCCTTGCAGATAGGCTAAAAGTAATTGGTGGCATAAAGCAGCCCAGAGCGTAAAAATGGGCACCTCTCAGCAGCTTGGCATCCTTGTGCTTGCAATGAATCAGAAATGGTTCAGCTAATCAGTCTTTTCAGGTTAAGAGTTCTTAAATGGCTTTTCTAGAGTTAACACTGCTTGTCTCTGGAAGTTAGCAGCAAGAGCACGTGCTTGGGATGCATTGCTACTTACATAGAAATCTGCAGTTTGTGCATGATTGTCTGTTTGGTCGTTGGCATACGTCCTTCATTAGGGAGTTCTCATTGAACACATGTTTTCAGAGTTGATGCGTATCTAATTTGGTCTCCTGTAAGAGGATTCTATCTAATCAGTAGGATATGGGACAGAGTTAGGAAACCTGATTAATTCCCCTGCTCCTTCCTAGACCTGTCATTTACTTACTCTATGACCTTGGTGAAGACATACCAATGTCTTGTGCCAACCATTGTTATCTGCTGGAGCACAGCCTGCCATCTCTAGAAGTCTCTGTGAAGCTTAGATCCACTGGACACCGATTGCTGTAGTGGGTGGCCACTATATGTGTGGAATATTACCCCTAATAACTCTGTAATGCTGAGGCCAGGTATCAGGGTGTGCAAAACTAGAAGACACTTGAAAATATGGGCAATTGACTCCCTGTGCTGCTCTTTGCTAAAAGAAGGCTGATGATATTCATCTCTCAGAGAGATTATAGCTTGAGGAACAGCAGGAGATCTTCATCTGAATGGGCTATCGGACTGCATAGTATCTGGCTAAAGCTTCAGAGAAGAAACTGTGAATAAATAGGGGGGTGTACACAGGGTTATCCAGACTGCAAATCTCTGCTCAAATTCATGCTCTCCAAAGAAAGGCACAAGGAACAGAGATGCAAGTGTTTGCCATCCCCAAAACAGCTTGGCAGTCCCCCAGGAGTGTAGACTGGCTTCACTGGAGGGTCTGTTCTTCTGCTGACACAAGAGATGGATGTACATACAAGTCCCATTAGCATTGAAGGGAGGTGCCTGCTAAACTTTCCCATGAGTTAGCAGAGGAAAAGACTTCTAAAGGTATCTATCTCGTGAGGTAACAGAAAGTTGTTGCTGCACATGTTGCATTTCTTTAATACCTGCCTGTGATACAGCTGTACGCTTACATCATTTGGATGTATCTACTTGACATCTTGCTGTCTGTCCCAAAGAGGGATTTTGGAGCCGTCCAGCATGCTTTTCCATTATCCTCAATGCAAGTCTATAAATACACAACTTGTGTGTAACCTGTTTGCATACTGATTCCCTGTGTCTCAGATCAATCTGTTGTTGATTTCCAAGGACTATAGTCTCCTTTGACTCCTGGTTGTTATTGAATGCTCATCAGCAGGGATAGATGCTTGATTTTTTTTTTTCCTTCTGTGGCTGTTTTTCTGTCTTTTGTAGCAACCATTAAAGTTTATTTGTGGGCTAAGGAAAGTTATACCCTTTGTGACAATGTGTTGTGGGGCTTTATTTAATCCTGTGGGGTATTTGGGTGCATTCTGTTGGAGGAGGGATGGAAGGAGTAAAAGAAAAAGCTGTAGAAATCAGTGGAACTGGAGATCTAGAGTCCTAGAAGGTGGCAATCTGTTAATTAGTGTTCTTGGGAAAACCTGCCTGTGATGAAAATAAAGGCCCATCGTTAAAACCCACTGCATTTTCCTTTTCTGCCCCTGAATGTTGTTAACAATGTTGCACTCTGGTTAAGTAAAAATCTAAAACTGCAGTGAAGTGTTAGTAATCGGTTCCTGAGCAGATTCCCTAATGCTATTCACTTTTCCCTGCTAATCTTCCTGTGTGAGTTATAACAATGCAGCACCAAATGAGAAGGAAATGTCAGGTTATGTTTCAGGGCCAGCCTCCTGCCCACCCTCCATCTGTGCTGATGTCAGTGCTTATTGGAACATATGCTGCCTGTTGCTCACTGACCATCTGTTAGCTGAGCTGATGAAGTGTTCCCGTTGCTGGGACAACCCGGCCCTTGATTGCCAGTGGCACCGCAAACATTTTCCGCTCAGGTTTCACTTTTATCTGTGCTCTGGAATGGCAGCCCCGCCGTGTTACGGGTTACCCCATCCCTTCCTTTTCCCTCGACTTGCGGGGGGTGCGCAGTCAAAATTCAAGTTACAAGTTTTAGGGCAAATGTGAAAGGCTGCAGCAGAGCTGACGTGCCCCTGATAAACTGTGGGCATCACAGGCTCGGAGGTAAGGGCAGGCACGCTTTCCGATGGGAGCCCAGGGTCAGGGGAGCACGTTTGGTGGTGGTTAGAATGTTTGTGTGGTAAACAGAAACTGTGACTAGCAGAGCGCAGAAACACCTATAGTCCTGAAGTCGTGCAAGGCTACGGAGAGATTTTTGTAGCCGAGCGAAAGGCAAGAGATGAGCAACTTTTCCCTTGGTTAAGAGTCACTGGTTCTGCAATTGCTGTGTGGTGTAGCAGTGCCTGACAGCCACAAATCTTTCAGGCACAACTGAATCCAAGTGTGACCATTCCTTTACGGTGTAGGGCTCAGTTTGTGGAGTGAAAGTGGTGTTAAGCCGTAGCAGTGATGATAATAAAACCGTTTGCTCGCACGCAGCCTTTTTGCAGCTCTGTCTGGTGAGCTTTCCCCCTCTCTTAAAAATGTCTACAAACGTTAATCAATCCTCATGACAAGCCTGTGGGGCTGGCAGGTGGTATTCCCATTTTAAGGAGGGAGAAGCAAAGTGTGAGAGCTGGCACGAGAAGCGCGGCATGCCCACCTCCCAGCCCTCGCCTGCTGAGATCACTAGACCATATTGACCTTCATTACACACCAAAAGCCCCAGCTCAGCCCTGGTGCCAACAGGAGCTGCATACCAGACATGAGGGCCAAGTAGTCTGTGTCCTGTAGTTCCTTCCATCTTGGACATGAAGGGAAAAGAGCAGCGTCTGGTAAATGAACTTTGTTGGTGAAGGTGACCACGGTAACGACAGTAAAAAGTGATGGCCTTTAGGACACAGAAAGTCTGGATGCTTGGTGAAGCTGTGAAATGGCTTGGCCTCTCCTTTGCTGTGTTGGTATTCCTCGGTGTTTTCCCCGCTGACGGTGGGGTTTTGGTCCCTGGTTGACAGCAGTCACTTCCAGGATCTCTCAGCCCCAGCCTCGGGGTCAAAGACTCTCCCATCGTCCTTCCATTCCTCTCCCTTCCCTTCCATCCAGTCTTGCCTCTCTCCTGTTTTCCCAAAATCTTTTCTCAGATATGTTGTCCCTTGGCAGTCTCTACATAGCAAAAGCGAACTTTTTAGCCTCTATCTCCTCCAGTCTATCCTTTCTGTCTTCTACCACAGTCCTCTGCCAATCGTACCTGTAGCCTGGCCAGTCAGTTGTACTGTGGCTGGCCTTTCTGCCCGCTCCCCTCACTTCTCACATTTCTAAAACCCTCTTTTCTTCTGTTCCTAGTTTTTAATGCATCCTGTCAGATAGCTATACCATCTTTTCAAAGGCTAAGTTGTAAACGCTTCAGAAGAAGAGCTATTTATTTTTCACCCTATACATCAATTATTCTCTTAATTAGATGACTGAATAGTACAATAATGCTGTGTGCTCAGAAACGACATGACGTGTGTGGTAGGGCAGGATAAGATATGATACATACTGACATAATTCTAGGTGTTAATAATAATGTACAGCTTCGGCATATGTTGCTATTTCAGGATGTTCTGGCACAACAGGCTGGTTTTATTCACCCTGGGGAGGAGTACATGAACAAATTACCGCAAGGCCAGCAAGGGTGGGGATTTACATTGCCTCATCTGCTTTGTGGTGAGCGCCTGAGTGTTGGGTCTTACTCCGTGGTGCGTGTGAGGTAGTGCTCTGTGCTTTTGTCGAGTGGCAAGCCGGGTCTCTTACCTTGCCTTTATTGTGGTTATGATAAAAGCGTTTATCTGCAGTTTATCACAATTATCACAGTGGAGCCTGAGCACTCTAAATTTATACCCTCTCTTGTGGCAACTCGTTTGGTGCCAGTCTGCTTTTAAATCCACTTTGGTGTCCTTGTTTGTTGCCAGAATGGTGCAAATGAGCCAGGATGTAGATGAAAATTGGGCCAATCTTTCCTCCCCTCCAAGAATGTCATAGACCTTGGGGGTTTTGCTGGCTTTACAGGCCTGGACTACTACGCATTTTGAATCAAAACAATGCAGAATTTAACACTTTGCTTTAAGATTTGACAATTTGATTTTCCCTCAATCAAAAAATGTGAAGGAAAACTGGTAGCATGAGCCACCATCTGCCCAGCCTGCAGCAGGATTTGCAGCTCCCAACTGAAAGTGCTGTTTTTACGCAGGACAGGACTCCATGTTTTGTGCAGTTTTTCGACTCGGATTAAATGGTTGCATTGGTTTCTACGTGTGGCTGAGAAGATAGATTACAGTGTGGCTTTACTGAGTGGTATTTGAAGAGTGAGCGTGGTAAAATTAAAGAGTTTCAAAGCTTTGAGATGCTACTAACAAGGTGAGATGAGGCATATGCATGTACTTTACCAGAAATTTGTAATGTCTGTGCATTTCTAGGAGAGTGTAGGAGCTAAGGATCATGTTGAAATGCCAGATAGCGATGCCCTTGCTGCCTTCATGGGTGTCTATGTAACGGTTACTGTCCTCATCTTAAGTGGTGGTGGAGGTCCCTGGTGCTGTGTCTGTCTACAGCACTGGAAGGCAAACTGTAGATGTTTTACTGTAAGCACATATACAGGCTTCTGAGATGGGTACGCGTAGCCTCGGCTTGCAAAAAGCGGAGGGGTGGATATAAATTGCCTGTTTGATGTTGTTTAGACAGGGGTATCAGAACTAGTTGCAGAAGCACTGTTGGGCTGCTAGGGAAGTTCTGCAGCCAGTCCATCTCTGTTGACACTATCAGAGAAATACTGATTTTTTTTTTTTTTTACCAGCCAAGAACCTGATCTCTGCTGTGGCTGGAGCGTTAGGCATTCAGAGCTCTGCTCAATCACAGCTTTAACAGATTTCCTGAATCGAGGTGCTTGGATCCTGGAAGAACAATAAATACTTGCTTGCACTGCTGTGCTCTGAGGTTTGCAAAGCAGGGCCGTTGCGTGTGCTTTTGTGAAAAAGTCCTGTCTTCGCCGCAGCGTGGGGGGCAGGCTGCCGCTAACATCAGTTGCGTGAGGATTTGCTCTGCGCTGCCTGGGTTCTGGAGACCACTCTCTGCACAAATTAATTAAAAGATGCCTTAGGTAGGTGTCCAGCCGGCACAGAAGGAACCCAGCTCTGTTACTAGTCTGCAATCCCCAGTTTTCCAGCTGTCACTATGTAATATGGTCTCCCCCTCACGTAATTCCTTCCTGTAGTCCAATAGAAGTCCTTTAAAGAAGAAAAAAAGAAAGAAAGAGGAACAACAAGCAAGTAATCCTGTCATACGATCTGCCCCAGTAGTTTGGGGCCTGTTTCTCTTTCAGGGGCTGTGAGCGTGCTTTGAGGTGCACAATAGAGATGCCTTCTCCATTGACCGGGGAGCTCAATGAGCCAAACTGGGCAGCAGCCCCGGTAACAGCAGCAGCAGCAGCAGTGGTGCAGCGCAGTAATGGGCCCAACTGTTAACTGATTTAACACTCTGCCAGCTGCAGTCCCTGAGCTCAGAGAGAAGCGGCGGGCCTTTGAATATTACCTTTCAGCCAATTAGACATATGTCACTTCCATAAAAACTTTGGTGCGTGCGCCCGTCGAGGGGAGGATCTGCTGAGGAGAAGGAGGGAGCTGCATTACCTGCCTCCCTCCCGGACACACCGTCCCTCCCTCCAGTAGGTATTTCTTGTCGTTTCTGGTATTATTTTCCGTGCTGATGCAAGTGCCTGGAGAGGGGCATGAGAGAAAGAGAATGACTGTCGGAGCTCCAGGAGTTTTTCAGACAGTCTTACAGGCTGCCTGGGGTAGGAGGCTTTTACAGGAAAGGTGGGTTTGAGTCATTAGAGTGAAACGAGACCTCTTTCATCACCTGAACACTGAGAAGGTTAACGGCATTATCTGAATTGGCCCGAGTTTGTTTCACACGCAAAACCCCCTGATCTCAAAGAAACTTTGGATTCAGTTGAGGTAAATGAGCATGCAGATGCCAGAGGCACTAGTGCTGAATGTAAAAATTTTGGCCCAAGAACTGACTTCACAAAAAAGTCCAAGAAAAATTGTTACCAGTGAGCTGCAGCTCAGGGAGAGCGCTGCAGGTTGCGTGCTTTGGCCAAAGGATGAGCCGCACCAGCACTACCACTGAGACAGCAAACACAGGTCTGGGGTACCCACCACAGCTGCTCCACAGTCAGTGTCTGTAGAAGTGGGAAGTACACAGGAGATGAATGTTATGGATCCTTGTTTTCAGAATCTGTGTGGAATGCAAAAGCGTTTATATTGGTTGTAGAAGAGATATGCCACTTTTTATTCCTTCAGATTGATTAAATATTTTTATTTTAGAAAGCTGAAATTCTTATTTCAGTCATGTCAGTTTCTTCATGCTTTTTATATTAAAATACACCAAAATACAATATTAAATTGCAATAAAATATGGCAGATTATGGCAAGTTTTTAAAATAAAATATGTAATATAATGTGTTTAAAATATTTTCATTACAAAAGTCAATTCACTTTAATAACAGGTGAATTGAAACTAAGAAGTTGAGCCAAAATGAACAAAATGAAAAGGATAAGATAAATGTTTGAAGGTTTTTTTCATACCAATGTAAAAAATGGAAGCATCCTGGGGATGGGGGGCTGATGGACAGTGATCTAAAGCTGTGTGAAGACTGACTGTTTTTCCCACTGGAGGTGAGAGACCTGCACTGGTTTTGCACACTATCAGACCTGGACAACAGACTGTGCGTGGAATGCAAGAAAAGAGCGGAATGGGTAATGATTACCACTTCGGTAGCTTGGGAGAGGAGTGCTGAAGCTAGGTTAATCAGCCACGAAGGTGAAATGGTCTCTGAATACACGACTGATTTATTCAAGTTTGGCTGTTGCAAGCTTGTTCTGGGTTTTCCTTCTCAGTCTCTTCGGTCATCTTCCCAATAAGATGTTCTCTGATTTAGACTTGGGGTGCTTGGGAATTGGGAAGTAGTGCTTGTGCAGGGCAATGAGGCAAGACATATTTTGGGGTGAAGGATCACGTTGGATCTAAATGTGCAGGAGAAGACTTCAGGTATTCAGTCATTTTCACACCTGAAGAAAGGCTTGAGTTTAACTTTTGAAAAAGAAACTCTCTTTTCCAAACAAACTCTTCCCTTGCAGTGTTTTGACCAGCTTCAGGCAGTGATGACAGGATTATGGAGTGGTAATATATAAGCTGAAATGAGAGGCTATTTGGAAGATCCCAGGGTTGTAGTCAGATAAATACTTTAAGCTGGCATAAGTTGTCAGTGTTGATAAAAGCAGTAGTTCCACACTTCCTCTGCTTCTGGCTGCTTGTTCTCACCCTTGTACTATTCTCTTCCTTTTACCATGCTTTTCTTTTTGCAGCCTAATGGTGAACTGGAGCAGATTCAGCTGGAAATAACCTTTTCAGACTACTTCAGAGTCTGGGGGGGTTGGGAGGAGGAGGGCTTGTAGCTGAACCCGTTTTTCCCAGTCTAGTTCACTGCATGATTACACAAATCCTTGACTCAGTACATGGTACCACCAAGCGCAGAATTGAGCACCCAGGGCAGAGAAAGAGCAGGACCACTTTTTTTTCTGTTTGCACTAGCTAGTTGTCTCCACTGAAGTCTGTTTTCCCATTTAGTAAGGACAGTTTTCCCACTTTTAGCAGCTGGATCATCTGCCAAAAGAAGGCACTTGAGGAGATCTTACAAATTATGAGTGTCTTGTCCAGCCAACAGCCGGTGAGCCAAGGTCAGGCGTTCCTCTTGCTGATGGTTCCTGTGGTCAAAATTCTAATGAAGCACCTTGCAGGTGTTTCAACCTCTAGAGTTTGTTTGGATGTGAAAACTTTCTCAGTGGTGTAGTTCAGTGCTGCTAAGCATGTTTTTGATGATGATCCTCACTTCATCTGATTACACAGTTTGCGGGTAAAAAAGGAACTCTGAACACAAGTAGGGAACTGATAAGTTTAAATATACCATCAATAGGCGTATTTTCCCCCTGTGGAAGCATGTCAGATATTTATGTCACAGGTCTTGTATAACACTACACTTCTTGAACATGGTATTGCAGATAACATGATTATTCTCTTTTTCATCTTTCTCTGCCAAATCTTCACTGGAGCAATCTTGCAAACTCTCTTCCTTTCCGCTGTCAGTCACTTAGTTGGTATGGCTTGGAACTTGCATATCTTTGTGCATTTGAATCCATTACTAATGCATAAGCATTCATCAATTTGGCAGGAATGGACATTGCACATCTGTAATTCATAAGCTTCAGGACAGTTTTGGGTGATGATGATTCAGGCATCCACTGAATGTCCAAATTCCCTTTGGCATCAGTTGTCCAGCCGTAACTTGTTGGATCCAGCAGAGTGGGTTCACATTGCAGGAGTCATCTCCAAATTCCTGCTTAATAGTTTACATGCAGTTCATGCTGGAATAAGCAATCTTTGCATGGGGGAAGATGGCTGGAGTCAATTTCATCCCTTTTGGCAGAGAAGGGTTGATAACGGCATCAGTTGTTGCACTTTTAGGGACAAACAGATGGCATGTGAATTCTTGTAATTTCTGAAAGAAGCCTGTTGAAAGCTCCCAGGGTTGTCCAAACACTGAAAAGTTATATTGATAATGGCATTTTCTTTGCATGAGTTCTAGGGCTCCCAGTTTTCCTTTGTCTGAACAAACACTAGCAGCATTGCATCCCAAAAATACATGCAGGCCTATCAGTACTCTGCATGCGTCAGTCCCGGGGGAGCACGCTATTATATTACTGTCAGTGAGTGATGTTTTGTGTCTGTTTTCTGACTTTCTAATGCATTAGACAAGATCTGTATTACTGCTGGATTTTACCCACGATTTGAGCATGCAGTGTAACACACATCTGCCTTCTTTAATGGTACTTTGAGAAGTTCTGTTGTCTTGGAGCGGTCTCTGGTTAGGAAGACAGAGAGGAGGATCACAGTTGAATAGAGATGTGATGTGCTTTACCTTTGTGATTTACACACACACACACACACACACACCCCCTCACCCTCTTTTAAGCAAGAATTTGACGAGGTTTGACTTGCTGATGGGACAAGAGAAAAATTTGTCTCTAATTTGGATTTCATGGCTCGCAGTTTTATCCTTGAAATAAATGCTGGTAGTGGATCCTCTTGGATTTCTCACCACCTTTTCTTGTTACTGTCTGGTAAATGTTTAACTATGTATTAACTTTATGACTTTCTGCACCTTCGTATAGTTCAAATGAGCAGAGATGCCTTGTTAACACCACTCAGCCTTTGGACAAGTCTTTGTTAATAACACAGACAGATGGGATAGTGATGGTTTCAGGGGGGGGTTTGGTGGATCTTTTTTTTTTCACCCCATCTGACTAAATAAACTAAGTCTTAGTCAAAGAGGTTTATCCGTTGCTCTGTTCTTGCTGATGGGCTTAAGTCTTCCTTCTATCCTGTTAGCATTGTATGAAGAAGCCATGTGCGTTTGACTTAATTCAGTTCTGAGGGCTGAAAAGGCCACAGCTCACTCTCACTGCATACTTTGATGTCTGCTGTCCTCTGTAAAACTGCTCTACACAGCACTGCTTGGATGCCTATTGATTTTTACTTGGTTGCTTTCAGCTCTGTGTCCAGCACTAAATTACCTTTGGCAAGCATATCCATCAACAAGTTGTCTGGATACGCGATCTGTTTCCCTTTGTCACCCTGGCCGATACATACCTAGTGTCTCCTTCAAACCTGGTCTTTCAGGCTCCAAAGGTTTTGTTTCTCAGTTGAAATATTATTTATTGGTTTACATGTTTTCTTTTTCAGTAGAACCACTATTGCTTTGAGCTAAAAGTTGCTATCATATCTGGGTTAACAAAGACACTTTGTCATAAATGCAAAGATCACTTGGTATATAAAGGATTTTTTCCCTGCAGAATATTCAGGATTTGGATTATCCATCTGGTATTCTTCAGTGCTGTTATTTTGGCTGCCTTTAGATTAAAGTACAAATAGCGACACCACCAGTAATTAACAAACGCTTGCAGTCACAGTTTCTCTATCAAAAATGGTAAAGTTCCTGGTTCTTTGCAATATTCCTTACTTGCACATCAGCATATGGTATATTACATTTTACAGGTGGTTACTAGTCGTTTGTCTTTTGAAGTATTGGGGGGGCATGTTTTGGGGGCTAGGTTTTTTAAGTTTGGGGCTTTTTTCTGGTGGAAGATATATTCGTATTCCTTGGATCCTGTTTGATTTCCTAGAAGTTCCTCCCTTCTCGGCCATTGTTGCCTTACTTCTTTAACCCAATGACTTCCCAAAAGACCTGGTTTTGACCATGGTTATTCATACTTCCCATAATCCTGAATCTGTGGTGCTTCATTTTTCTTCAAGCATTTGGCAACATCCTGAAACAGAATCTGGTTGCACATTTCGGCAGCTTGCAGAAGAGTATTGCAAATGCATTCTTAGGTGTGGCTTTAGATTAGAGTTGGCCTTCTGAAATTGTGTGAAGTGTGTGCATTTTCTCTGCTGTTTCAAAGATGTTCACTCCTCGTCTCTTTACTGCTTACTTTCATTATGTGACTCTAATACTTCAAATCTGCAATAAGAGGGGCATGTGTTGGAGGCAGCAGCAAAGTTCATCGTCATGTAAACATAAACAGAATGAGCATATGTGTAACAAAACCTGATATGGTGGCATTCAGTTTTCATTTGGTGACCATCTTGGAAAAGCTAACCATATTGACAGTTGTAATTTGTCATCAAAATGCTAAACCACATACATAAGTTCTATAACAACAGCCAAACCATAACGATAATGAAAAGTCTGCTGATTCGTACAGATAAATCCATCCTAACTCAAAATCTGCCCCTTCAAATGATACCACTTAACTACTCAGAGTCATTGATTATGAGAAAAAGTTCTGTTATCTCCACTTCAGCAAGCACTTGAACAGTCATAAGAGGAGGAAGATAGATATTCTTTACGGTAGCCTTGACTTTCCGTAACGGAGCAGAGGGTGTGAAATTTTAGCAAAAGGACAGAATTCACCAGCTGGATAAAATACAACAGCAAAATAATACAAAGATGGGTTCCTCTCAGAACAAATAGCTTTCATTCAATGCTTTGTGTTACTCAGCTCACATAAATTTCTGATATTACTAATGTTTTTCTGGCTGCCTTTCAGAACCAGATGGATAACTCCTCTGTTACTGGGTTTTCATATATATGACCTTGAAAACTCAAACCTTTCCATTCATTCTCCACTCTCGCTGTAATAAGAAGTGACTAGAGGGATCTGGACCAGAAGATTGTTGAAATGAGTATGTTTCTGGGAAGCATTTCATCCTTAGCAAAACAATATATTTGGCTAACTTCCATGTGGTTGCAAATGCCCCCATCAGCCCTGGCCAACAGTATTTGGTAGTGCCATAAATGAAATAAATATTACCTTCAGAATGTATTTGCCTGTGCAGAACACTGTTAGCACGATTCTCCCACTCGTGTTTCTTTAATTAGCTGCACTGAGATGGTAAGTGGAACAAGTGGTAAGAGGCTATCTATGTATAAGGTAGATTGACTGCCTGTATAATACTTTGTATTTCTGCTTTGATTCAGATGTTTTAAATGGCGAATAGTGACCAAGACAGGAAAACCTGAGAATCATCCACTGAAGGAATTTTTTTAAAAATTTAAGATGAGGAGTTCTGTGGCAAGGGCAGAGGAGCTGGGGAGCATGATCTCTGCAGGACTTCTGCTTTGTGCTTGTATACTCTGATGTTTAATAGTGTTGGCTCTAGCTGAGAGTTTTCCCCATGATCAAAACATAATGTCTGCCGTATGGATTCCTTGCACCTAGTAATGTTTAGCTTCTGCTGAAGACTTTTCATCAATAAGGGCACAAACAGAACCACCTTCTTCAACCTAGGTGTCCATTTTCGTGAGACTTGCAGGAATTTAATATCTTGGAGTGTAATTTCAACCTCCATCAAACTTGATGGAAACTGGCTATTTAACTCAAAGGCCATTAAGAGAGGTAGGCATACATGCAGATAGGCAAACGTGCAGAAAATTATTGAACAAACCTTCTTTTTTCAGTAAACTTGGCTTAAAATGGTTGTTGAACATCAGGCTTTTACCGCTGTGTGGTAATATCCCATCAGCTCCTGGTGACTGCATTGCAGTTGTGAGTCCGTGATGCTTTGGGAGCTGTCTTATCTGCTTATGTGTGTGCATTTAGGAATCTGATCTGAAGCTCACTTTTTCTAACAGCTTCTCTCCTTTGAAAATGCAGTGAGGTACAAAGTTCCTGTGTCCATTTCCAGCCTACTGCAGAGGAACATGGACATCGTTCTTCAAATGTGAGGTTTTGTCCTATTTAAAACATGCTCTGCATGCTTGAAACCATTGGTTATTCTTGCCTTTTTTTTTTTTTTTTTTAAATGCCTTGGAAAACTTGAGTCAAACACAGACACCATATCTGTCTTTGAGCCAAACGATTAAGGTAATTAGCCAAGATAACTACTCACTCTACCCAAAGTAGAGCTGAGGAAAAATAGGAGGAATTTCTTCCTGTGAAAGAGATACTTGAAGTTACCTCCAGATTCTCAGTAACTGCTGTCAACTTGAGAATTTAGCTGCCATGCAAACGAAAAGGGACAAAGCACAAGCACAAGGAAAAGGGAAAACAAGACACTTAAGACTATCCCAGAGGAGATTAGATGAAGATCCCTCTACAGGAACTCTTGATGCTCCAGACAGAAGCTTAAGAGTCTGTCCTGAATTAGACGTGTTTGAAAGCAGAGTTAACAATAGCTGCTGGGCCCAGCAGGCTGAGCCGTTCTCCCTGGAGGCGGCACCGTCCGTCAGAAATTAGTCGTTGGGGCAGCAGAGGTGAAAGAAAGGGAGAGTCAGAAACAACCACCGTCCTCCGCTCGGGCCCTGCAAGCCCAGTGAGTGACGTGAGCGGGAGGTGTTGCCTGATGGCTGCGATAACCCCTGTTCAGAGCCCTGCTGTAAGATAACTGTTGCCAATAAGGTATGCAAGAGTATTTAAGAGCTTATCTGCCACAAGAAAATACAGTTGTAACACCTGAAATAAATTGTCTGAAGTGCTTACAGATTTTGAAATAAATGCTCAAATTGTTTGTCTGTAGAGAAGCACTGTGGCACCAGTGAGGAGTAACATCCCTAGCAGTTCTGCACGTGTCTTTTTTTAGCCCTTCGGTCCCTCAGTATTTCCACTGTGGTGGCATTCAGGCCACAGTGGGACATGTTGGTGCCGCACACAGTCGTCCATTTCATGGCAGCCAGAGGCTGGTGAGACATGGATGTGATGGCTGTCTTGCCTCACTGCTGCTGCAGCTCGGAGGACACATGGAGCAGGGTGCGCTCCAAGCACATCTGTCATTGCCGGCGTTGAGGAATGGTGGAGATGCTGTTTTATGTTTAGAGTCCTAACTGAGGGGATTCCTGGAGAACTCCTTGTGGGCAGCGTATCGTAACAGTGCTCGTAAAAGCACTTCAACCTTAGCTTGTACGAAGAAATGAGGAAATAATTTGGAGCTGCACATTTTCTAAAAGCTTTAACTCAGCTCCTGAAGTGTACTCTGATGCCTTGATAGTTCAGCTGGGAGGATCTATACATGGAGGCTAGGGCAGGGTTCCTGGTAGAAGTGGTTGGCAAACTGTGTAACTCGGGAAATTAATGCCATTCAGTTCAACTTGATCTATTCTGTAGAGTGTTTTGTGTCACTCCTCTTAAACACACCATGATTTAACATTCAGGAGCATATACCTCTTGTCATTAACTCCATCAGCTACTGGTTTTCTAACCCTTCCCTTCATCTGAGTGTCAGATTTTTCACTTGCAGACATCTCCAGAACAAGCCTTCTCACCCAGAGGAAGCAGAAGGAAATTGCCCTCCGTAATGAGCATGGACTAAAAGAGGTGGAAAGCTTCCTGCCCTCTGCGAACACAGTTCAGGACCATCAGAGATGCTGTTTGATGTGCCTGAACTTCTCCTTCAAATAAACCGTAAAGCCAGAGTCCTGACTCTTTCTTCTTATTGAATGTCTCCTGGTACTTTTCACAGCTGTCAAGTGCCAACTTGCACATTGCAGCTAAATTCCAGTTTGGAATAACTGGACTTCGCTTCTCTGTCTTCCTCACATGGTTTCAGTTCCCTCCTGCACATATTGACCCAAACTGTTGGGTAGCACTTGTTAGGCCCAGCTGCTTCCTTGTGCCACTCTCGCCAAGGGCAACAACGAGTTTGTTTTGCACGGCGTTACCTACAGGCTGAATCCAAAGGGGTCCTGACTCCCGCTGGTGCTTCCCTTGATTTCGGTACAGATGTTGTGAGGAGAAGGTTTAAGTAAGGACTGCAAAATGCCTCCAATCCTAGGTCTAAATTAAAGCAGACTCTGGTGCCAGTATTGAATTTCATTCCTTCTCTTCAGCTCTGAGACACTGAAAAGGCTGCTCTGGCAGCAGCCAGGTGCAGCACTGGGGTCCGAGTCTCTGCGTCTCTCTCAGATAAAATGGTGCTGTGGAATTCACAGAGTTAAAATAGCTTGTATATTGGTAGTCATCATTGTACAATATCTTTAATAAGCTAATAGCAAGGCTGGTGAGAAAAATCCTGGTTTGCTTTGTTTTGTTTTGTGTTGTTTTTTTCAATGACCAATAGGTCAGCTTTAAAAAAAAACTAGTTTCAAAGGTTTCAGAAGAGCCCCAAAAGATCCTGGAAACAGGGGAACTTCTAAGAACTCCAAGTGTGAAGCCATAAAGTCTTCATATGCTAAAAAAGGAATCTTTAACACTTGAGCATTTGTCCTTTATTCAGCTATCTTGTAAGTGCAAATGCAGCAAGAGCTGAAAGCAGCCTCTTAACAGTGGCTTTTTTTTTTTTTTTTGGCTCTTTAATAAACATACACTAGATACAAATTTAGCCAATAAAAGGTTCATGTTGTATGTATGTATGTATAATACATGCACAAAAGGGCTATTCAAAATGCGTAGCAACCACTCGGCAGGGTTTAATTTTCCTTAACAGTTTTCCATTTTCCTTCAAATTTGGGATGGGAGTGGGGGGTAGCAATCAGAATCCTTGGCATAAATAGGATAATAATAAGGAAGTTCCTGGTATTGTTGATGTTACAGCTCTTAACAAAGCATACAACTGAATTCAGATAAAAGAAAGTTTCTGATTAAAAGGGACTGTATGAATGAAAAAATTGAAAAGTTATTGGAATTTTGTCTTAGTTGTTAATCACTGTTGTATGTTAATCATATGAGAAATTAAAAACTAGCCAAGATTTTTGGAACAGGTTCTATTAATTTGGTTAACACTTTTTTAAAAGTATTTTAAAAACTATTAGCATTCTGTATGATAGCACACATAAATTATGTCAGCCAAAGAGTACAGCAGGTTACATCATTGCCTTCTGTGACATTTATGAAGCCAGCATCTGCTGTGCATGATGGGTTGGTTTTTTCCAAAGCCTGTCTAAGGGGTTTACAGCTGGCTTTCCAAATATATGCCCTGCCATGTTCTTAAAGTGACACGCACCCCCTGAGATCGTTGGCAGGTTTAGATTTTCATCCAGTTCTCTCACTTAGCGGAGCCTGCTGGAGTGTCAGTTCTGGTGTGTGCTGGCAGTGAAGTCCTGAGTGGTAAACAGCTGTTTCTGTTACAGTAACACCTAGATGCCCAGACTGAGACTGTAATCCCATTTTAGTACAAGCAAAGAAGTAGAAATTATTAATAGTCGCTTGTAGCATAGCGCAAGGGTTGAGACTGCTGAATGCTGTAAAACCTTGACAAATACAGAGGCGGGGGAGGGGTGTGTGTGTGTGTTAAGTTTTTGATGCCTAACGATACAGATAGGATTTGAGGTTTTCTACCTTCCTCCCCCCTAGAAGAATCTACCCTTCTAACTCTCACTGAAATCTGGTAGTTAGGTGCCTTCAGACAGTTAATGGTCTGGGCTGTGGGCTCTCTTTGCCTTTTTAGGCAGGTATCTCTGACAATCTAGCCTTGGCATTGTGCAGGGGGAAGGGCTGGAGATGTGCCTGTAGGGTTTTGTGAATGCACAGAAGATAGGGTTTTAAAGAACTTGGGATCTAGGCAGACGCAGAAACAGAAGAGGTGATGAAATAGCATCAGTCCTGCCAGACTCAGCATAATAGTGTGTAAGTTGGTCTGCCTGGTCTATTTTGACCGGTTAGTTTTTTTGTTTTGTTTTGCCTTCTGTATTGGACAACACAAGCCTCCTGTGATGTCTTAGTGAAATAGGTGGAAAAAACTCACAGTCTTCCATTTACTTCTCTTTACCTTCCCCTGCTACAAAAATAACTTTCTCCTGTCTAGATGGACAGAACAATCTTGTGATTTATGGCTGAAGATACACGCATATGTGCATGTGTGTGTGTGCGTGTGTATGTATATGAACCATTCCACCCCTAAGTCCTGAAATCAAACAAAGCCTGAGACCCCTGCAGAGCACCAAATCCTCTTGCAGTTCTAATAATACATGCATGAAGCAGGCAACTAGTACTTCTTCCCCAAAAAGCTTTTCTGTGCCTCTCCGTTTATCTGTTTTTTGAGAAGCAAGCAGGGGTGAAATCCATGGTACCAAGAGGCATCTCAGTTTCTCTCACCTGATTGAAGTGATCGGCTTCAGCTTCCCTGGCAAAACCCACCAGCAAAACACAAAGCTGTTACTGAGCCTTTTCTGCCTTTAAGCTCTTCGGTGGCCTGAGATACCTTTCCTTGGGGCAGCAGTTCTGCTTGCAAAAAGCCAGTCATTTCATCAAAGCCCCAGACTCTGGAGAACATGGGCTGTGCCATCACAGGGCTGCTTTTCAAGGAGGCATCTGTGCTTAGCATATGGCAACTATTTATTATAGCTGTTGCATTGAGAAACAACAATTCCCATGATAATTGTTTCTCGTATATCAAGATGCTTCAATCTCTGTTTCCCACAACATTCTGCTTGTCTGGTATGTGTGTGCCAATGTCACCACAGTCCTAGCAGACAGTTGTCTACGTTTTGTCATTACTGAGGGTAAACAGACATGACTTGAGTGGGAAGGAGAGCGGGGGAAGTGGACTGCTAATTTAGTCTGGCTTTAATACTGCACTGTGAAAGAAGTACTGAATGATTTGTGGGCAATATTTACAAACCTCCCCTCCCTCAATCCATCCATCCTTTTTCTTCAAACACACATTGTTTAAGGGCATTAATGCTTATTATTTGCCAGAATGCAGTACAGACGACGCTTGGGTTTGCATGGGGATGGGTGGACTTTTCAGTCTCCCCACTAGCGAGTGCTCCATTCATTATTCCCAAAAGAAACACCCATGTGTTCCCTTGAAAATATATAACATGTATTGTACATTTACTCACACAGACATGCATACACTTTCAGCACCTATGCTAGAAGTGTACAATATATACACTTTCTGCTTCTGCATACAGTAATCACATACATACCTTTCATACGCTAGATGTCAAAATCCCTAAATGCATAGATTAATTTTTTTAAAAAAAAAAAAGAAAAAAAAAAGAAGAAAAGGAAGAAAGTAAAGCACACTATAAAGTAGCCTCCCACTGTCTTGTCACCAGCGAGACTTTGGCTACGGCTGCCTGACCTGGCTGTGATGTTTCCTTGTGGGCCTTGAGTTTGGAGAACGTTACAGGGACTGATTTTGAGACTGGGCAGGCCATTGCAGCAGTTCAGCTTCTAGGCTCTTTGTTTGCATAAATCAGTGCAACTCCATAGACTTTCAGCATCAGTGTTTTGGCCCATGCCAGGTGAGATTTGGATCCATGGCATTTGATGATGTTTCCAGTTTTCGATTTTTTTGCTTTGTAGGGTTGTTTGGGGGAGAGAAGGGGTAGGATGCACCTTTTATTAGTTAATGAAAGCACATTATACCTGGAGATGGCTGAGCAAACCCAGCATCTGAGAGTTCTGTGCAACAGATAAACATTGCGCTCATTCCCTCACATAGCCAGAGCCACTACTGAGAAGCTGTAAACATTAAAAATCATGATTTAATTTAAATAAATGAAAATGAGGATTTAAATTGAAAATCAGGATCTAAGTTTGATTAGGTAGGAAGGGTGTTGACTCTTATAATGTTTTAACACAGGTCATGCTACAGCAAAACTCAGGCATAACCAAGACTGATCTCAGCTCATATTGTGTGTAATAAAGCAGAGAGAAACGTCCATTAGTTTTTGAGAAATTAGGTTCTGTTCCAAACACAGCATTACTCTCTTACAAAGCACCCAAGCTCTTCCTGCCATGATGGGAGCTTCGATGATACTCAGCATTTGTGAATCTGACTCCTCTTCTTTTGTGTAGCACTGATGTGTTTACACTAACCAGAGAACATTCACATGTACCATATTATTCATAAGTTCATCTGATTTTAACCAACTTGTCTGCTTTCATGTTAAAACCTGAGATGAAACAATTTTGGTTGTGTGATGAGGTGGTGCAGCTCTTAGTGAAGGTACATGACTGTGCTGCTTTATACCCTGCTAACGGGGTCCTGTATTTGCATGTAAAAGTCTGACTTCATAATGCTGCTTTATTTTTGGCTGTGTGCAAGCTGTTTCTAGTTGAATCAATAGTAAAACGGCTCCTTAAGGCAGATAAATATGTAATTAGTAGAAATAATGGAGCAGTAGTCAGTCAGCTGCAAATCTGATGCTTCATCTAAATGTGTGTAAGGCACTTTATTTAGTTGGCATGTTGCTAACATCTATTAAGTTAAATTATGAGAAGTGTTTTGAGGCCTTTCACACAGAATGTGAAGCTTTTCATTCCTTATTTACATGTGTGAATATACATGCATGGAGATTTCAACCCATGAATTAACTCCAGAGGAAAACAAACCACCAGATAAACACAAAGCCTGGGTTTGTGTTTGGGTTTATTATTTTTTCCCTTTAGAAAGCAAAGAAGCATCCTTACAGAATTTTCTGATTAATTATTCAAAGAACTTAATTGATGTATCACAACACAGCGGTATAATTTACATGGCATTAAAAAATGGAACTGCTTAGTTCTTCACACTGACAGCAGCCAGCTGAGAGAGTAATGAGAAGTCAATCTTTGATGGTCATTTTTCTGACTTTGAAACATGTGCTTTTATTTAAATCTCACCTCATGCTGTGAGGTTTTCTAGATATTGAAATATTATGCAGTATTTTATTAACACCAGTTAACACTGGTAGCTCTGGGTTGATAGATAGATAGACAGACAGACAGTTAGTTAGTTAGTTAGTTAGTTAAGTTAGTTAGTTAGTTAGTTAGTTAGTTCCAGATCCTGATGAAAGTCACCATACATCCCAGAGTTTTAATGCAAATGCAAAACCCATGCAAAGCAACTTATGGACTGAATAATTAAATGTTAGCAACCAGAAACCTGTTTGGTAGTTTGCTTCAAGGAGGCAGCTATGGAAAGTAGTAGTTTATCACAGTATCAAAGAAGTGCAACAAGACCTATACAGGTATGTAAGGGCTGAGCGTCCCCAGGGGAAGAGGTGTTTTTAACTTTGTCCACCCGATCCTTCTGGTTTTGGATCTGGGGACCTCTGCACCTCTACAAGCAGGCTAAATGGTGTAGTGTGGGGCACAGCTGAGACATGCCCAAGACCTGTGAAGTGTCATCTCTCAAATAGTGGATGTCTGTGCTCTGCAGCCCAAGGTCCTACTCTGCTAGCTACTCTGCCAGGAACTGGGAGGGCGATGAGAGGTGAGAGGAGAGTAGATAGGTGAGAGGAGAATATCTCCATGTACAAGGGTGTTGCATAAGAAAATGCAACATAAGTAGCATAAGAAAAGCTAGAAAAAATTACAGATCTTTGGTTTTCCATCTCCCTACAAGGACAAAGTGCCTTGTCACACTGTCTCATAAAGATTTTGAAGATGGTTTTAATACTTGAAACTTCCTCCATCTTCAAAGAACAACAAGACTTCGAGAGAGATATGTGGGAATTCACTTAGCCAAGTATTGCAATTTTAGTTCTTCTGCAGTGATCTGCAAACCACAGACTCTGGAATGAGCAAGGGGTTATGTGAATGTTCCGTATAACTATTTATTTTTATTTTCTTTAGCAGAAGCTGTCAAGTAAAGCATCTCCTGCCCTTCAGAGCTTTTGCAGTCTGTGCAGAGCTTCTGCAAGCCAGGGCTTTGCTTAGTACACTTAATTAGAGTTTGCTTATTATAGCAGTGCAAAATACAAGCTGGTTTGACTCTGGGAATTCAATTTTGCTGCATTCTGTTCTTGGTTAGCATCAGTTGCTTCCTAGTATTGGCAAGGATGCTCATGAATTCTGGGCATGTCTGGTGCAGGAAAGGTTAGTAGAATTAACAAGGAGGTATTAAAAATTGATTTAATAGAGTAGTAGCCTGGACTTTAGTATATAGCATAATTTCAGCATTGCTCCAGGGTAAGTATTCAATTTTGAATTTTTTTTTTTTTCTCATGAAACAGATGCCTCTCAATACACTTCTTTGGTAAACACACTCTGAGAATCCTCCACCCAATTGTGAGTGATTATATGGCTAAAAATGCAGCCTGTAATAGAGAAAACAGATGCAGTGATCGTCATCCCAGTGCCCTGCATATCAAACATTAACTATTGGTGGTGGAAAAAAAGAGGCTGAAATCAAAACAGAGTGCGATTTGCTGCACCAGATCAGACTATCAGTTCAGGTTGCCCGACACTATCATCCGGTATGGGCTGAGCTTGATGATTTATAAAGAAATCAGGAATCCTTCTTTATAACATTGCAAAGAATGTATAATACTTCTTAGGTTCACTATCAGTTGTTTGCATGTGATTCTTGCTAGTCAGGCATGGAACTCAGAGGGTCTTGGGGCTTCTAATAATTATTATTCGAGTATTTTAAATCAACTCCCTGAATTTTCCATGCAGTTTTACTGGCCCCAAAAGCTGTAGCCAGCTGTGCTCTGTCTTCAGTAATACGGGAATTGACATGCCTTGATAGGAAGTTTGAGGTTGGATCACTGAAATAAGTTTTGCCTGTGGCTATTGCGGAAAATTCCATGTGGATGCGCAAGCTTATCATCTGATCTTCCAAGATGCTGGTGAATATAGCACTAGCTAGAGTGACCAGCGTGTATGCAAGATCTTAGCCCAGGCTGGAAGGTTTAGTCCTTCAACTAAAATCATTGCAGCTGTTTCTGATTGCTCTTGTTTTGCCCTCACATAGCGGAAGATGATTCAGTTTTAGAATATAAGTGTCCAATAAATAGCCTGCAATATGATCTAATCTCTTCTGCTATTTTTTTCTGGTTCTTTTTAGAAGGGTTTCAATACTGAAAATGTGAAACTCCTCTCTGAAGCTGACAAAGGTATTTGGCCCAGATTTCCCATCAGCTAGCTGGAGGCATCTAACCTATGATGCCTAAGGGCACTCACCCAGCAACAGCTCTCTGAAAGCTGGGTTGCTGCAGATCCAAACTGCTAGTCTGTCTTCCTTCTCTTGCCAGTCAGGACACAACAGGTATTTTCAGAGGGCAGTTCAGCCCCTGCTAAAATAGGTGGGAAAATTGTCTCCAGCAGGTGCTTGTTTTGTCTCTGACTGTAAAGGGAGCCTAAAGTGCTGACATGAGCTAGAAGCCTGATTTTTGGTGGCTTGATTACCTGAGGTGAGCGTTACCCCCGTTAGCCTCATTGTTCCCTTCACTGCTGCTCAAGATAGAGGAAAGACAGCCTTTTCCAGAGGGTTATTGAGTTCACTTAAGACCAAAATCTGCCCTTGGGAAGTGCTGTTCTTCCTTTGACCATTAGAAATGGGCAGCTCAGAGAGTGAGTGTTAGGATGAAACCAGATTGACTTCCTGCAGTCTTATTCTGGAGGAGAGGGAGAGAGGACTTGTTGCAGAGCCCCGGAGCTCTGCCAGTTCCCTGGAAATTTCTCTCTGGGACCTGTTGCTCTTCTGAATAAGGAAGTCTGTAAGCGTTACCATCTATGGGACACAAATGCCTTACCAAAACCTTTTGACTTACCAAGCTGGTTTTCTTCATGAAGATATACGCTATATTGATTAGAAAACAGTCTGCTGTGGCATCTGAACATGAACACTCATGCCTGCAGACTTAACAAAGTGGCCTGCTTTTATTTTGAAAACTAAATAATATCTGACTTGCCAGCACATTGCTCCATATCAGTGGCCTTGCTCGTGTCAGTCCTAATCACACTAACGCAAGTTAGAAGTATGTGGCACCATCTTCTGATGTACAGATGAATGTGTTCCTCTCGTTCGGTTGTCCTAAAAGGTCGGGCAATAACATCAAGCTGCTGTGCTAGGCCTGTGACTTTAGTTCCTCCTCATCTGGTCCAGCTTTGGTCAGAAGCAGGCTCGTGAGATGGACTCACTGATCTGGAGCAGAGAAACGTGACCCTGTAACACAAGGTAGCCAGAGGCTGGTGGTTAAAACAGGAAACTAATGTAAACTGCTTATCATTGACAGGTAGGTAAACTTTAGAAATGGGGTGAACTCACCTGTGTGAAATGTATGAGAAATAGGTCAAGGCCATGCTGTCTGTTTACCTGCTTTTAATCTCCACCAGGGCATAGCAATTTATCATCTTTCCAAAGTGAAAGCCCTGCTCAGTACAGAGGAATGGCCTGAAATTCCATGGCTGAGGAAACTTAGGACATGCAAGTGTTCAAGTCAGAAAAATCTAACGGGCTTTCTGGGTTTGAAATGTTCCTGTCTAGATATAGTTTGTTCTGATTATATTTGGCTGTCATTCTGCATATGTCAAATATACTCACAGGATGGTCTGCTAAGGGATGTTGTGGGAGCAGAAGAGGCTTGCTTTTTTGCAAAACTCTCCTGAATTTGGACAAAATGTTTAGAAATAACCCACATGCATACTCATCCAGGAGAAAGGTGTGCTATGTTAAGGTGAAATTCCATGTGCCCTGCTCTTGTTATAAAGTGAAGACATGAGAGAGAGGGACTATTGGAAGCTGAAGGCAGCTCCTGGGGCACAACTGAGACCAGGTCAGGCTGGACCCAAACACAAGACCCTTCTCAGCATTCTCCTGCACCGTGCACTGAGCAGGAGCAGCTACTGCTTTCGTTCAGCAGTAATTACTGGGCTAGCCTTTCATTAGTGTCTGACACTAATTAATATGCCATGTGCTCTTTCAAGAGCACCAGATAAGTACTCACAGCTTTTGCTAGGCAGATGGTAACTTTCATTACTTGACCAGATTTGCTGATCTCCTGTTAGATATCTCACCCCTTGCACAGCTCTGCAGCCATACTGTGTCAAGCTGCTGAGCATTGTCAACCGCAACAAGAAGGACCCTGTTTGATTTTGAAAGCCACGGCCTGGGTAAAATCCCATTGCTCTTTTCTGATACATCTCCTCTGACATCAACTTTTTGTCTGAATTTTGTCTGAACACAGAAGAACAAGCTGCAGGTTTAAGCTCACTGTGGGCAGCAAATTCCCTCCCTGATCTTAAAAGCCTTTTGTTTTCCCGCAGCTTTGTAGCATCTTTTACGTCTCAGGAGGGGAATTACAAGTTGTAAATTTCGTTATGTGTCCTCCTTTCACACTCCTCGGGGTGAAAAATAAAACGCTGCCTAGCTAGGCCATCCCCCTGCCTCTGAATAAACATTTGTGTGAGGGTTCCCATTCTTGCCAAGGTGTTAGGATAACATTCTCATGCTGATTCTTCTGCCCTCCTTCAGCATCCCGGTGCTGGAGGTCCATTTCCGAGGCTTTGAAATGGCCATGCTCTCACATAATCTCATACACATGGAAATCAGATCACCAGAAAGAGCTTGTAAATCCCATGGGGAAGCCAACAGGGCAGGTTAGGAAATGATGACCTTCAGTATATTAACAGTTAAGAGCGCCGTGCAGCCACAGAGGCCGCAATGAAAATGGAGGAGACAGGGTTGGTAGTGGGTGAGGGCACTGCTGAAGGGCTTGGGCCTCCTTCCTTCAAATTCCACTGGCCATTTTGCCATTGTTTCAGCAAAAACCAGAGCTAAGCATTTAAAACTTTGAACTGTTTGCTTATTCTTATACACTGAGGACAAAGGATCTCTTATCTGCTTGTGTAAGGGTTCAGAAACCACAGCTAATAGATAGGGGAGCCATGTCGTACTGGGCACCACACACGCCCAGATTGTCCTTGTCACAAATTTGACAGACGAGAGACGAGGGGCTTAGTATACGAGTAGCCTGGGTATTGCAGCAACACATTTCTGGTGAGATGGGCCAGTGCCACCAACCACAATACCAAGTTGTCTCCTTAGTAGTTGTGTAAGACACAGAAGGGGCTGACCATGCAAACATCTCCTGCTTATGCTGCTTCTAATTAACCAGAGGAACATACTGCCACGTGGTGTCAAGGAGGCAGATAGCTCCTGCGGCTGCACAGTGAGGGCAACAAGGCTTTGTCTGTGCTTCAGAGGGGATCTTGGTATAGTTACTCCCTGAACCGTTTTGGCAACCCCTCCAGCTACCAGTCATCACGTCCCCTGTCCGGTATTAATCCTGCTCGTTTTCTGAGTAGAATTAGCAATGAACTCTTCTGCTGATTTAGTCATACCTAAACATGGGCTTTTCCTGGCAAAATGATGGTGGTAAGAGAAGGAATATTCTCCAACTCCTGGCTTCCGCAGCTGATCTGAGAGGAGTTTCCAGTGCAGACCTGGAAACGGGTCTGCAGGCAGGAGGGTTATGTCAGTACTCAAGTTTCACAGCTGAGTTCCAGAAAAAATTTTTCTCTTCATTACCTAATTGCATAGGTAGCTTAATTTGTGGAGGGCATCTTTCTTTTGAATTTCCTTCACTTGCGTACCTCAGCCATGTCCAGGGAAGCACCTAGACTTTCCTTTGGCTGCACTATCAGTGCCACTGTTTTGTTTTCCGTAGATACGAAGCAGTTCAGAAGGAGCTTATGTGTGAACAGGTAAGCATCTCACTAAACCCACACCTCTGAGAGCTGCATTGAGCTCTTCTGTTCACTCCGGACCTGTAAGCCAGAGTGAGTAACTCGGCTGGGTTTGAAGTGTCTCTCTGGTGACAGTAGATAAGGTCAGTGTTGCTTGTTTAGGGAAAGGCAAATCAGGTATAGGGAAAGGCCTGAAGGGAAGGAGGGAAAGCTATTGTGGCAAAGACAATGCATCCAGTATTGTTCTGTCCCTGTAAGAGAGAAAGGGGGCAGTGACCAAAGCCCCGATCTAGATTAGATCCAGAGGTCTCGTTGGGACTGCAATAAGATCATCTTCAAAGCTGACTTAAATATTTGTTTTCTGATCTTGAGTAGGAGCTGGTTTGAGGATATTGCTTCAGGCACGTCTTGAATGCAAAATACCATGAAATTCGTATTTGTCTGTGATCAAAGAGACAGATAGAAATGAACTGTTTGGGAGATGAGAACTTTAACCAACACTGAAAGAAATTATACAGAAATCCCAAGATTAGTCAAATAGGGTATCTTAACATATTTTAACATGGTTAAACGCCTATTAGTGTGGGCCTTCAGAGCAAGTGTCTTTTGATACATTGGAAAAAATAAGCAAAAGAATGGTTATCGCGGCTTTTTGAAAAACTCCTGTTTTTTTAAAACTGAACTAAGAGTTGGGTTTCTGCCTGAAATCCTGTATTTCAGACCGTGTCTCCCAGGTGAAACTCCGTGTTCAAAGATAAACGTGCACACCTTCGCTGTATCCAAGCCCTTTATTTTTATGGATTATTTGTTTTAGAGGTCCCTGAGGACTTTTAAGTAATTTTCTTATAATCAGGGGGACACAGTGAAGAATACACAATTGCACTCGAAATGGGAATGTTCCTCATTCTGTATTAGCTGGCACACTCCTTCTGAGGGGTGTCTGGTTTGGGCTGTAGGGTTTTTCTAGCTCATGTTTGTAGAGCTGTCTTACATCAAAAGAGAACCAAGAGAAAAGGGAACAAAATCTTAAAACTGTTCCCTTTCCTCTGCCACTACTGTGAAATACGCTCCCAAGAATGAGAGCAGGTCAAATTATTCAGTGTTGGTATATGAGTGCTTTGGGAAAGGTTACTAGGGCATGTAAGTATTTTGCTGTGGTTGTTTGGTGGTTGTGACATTTAGAGGGTACTTTGAAGAAAATAGCCCGGCTGGTAAATGACAGCAGAGAAAGGGGAAGGAAAGCAAATGGAGAGGAGGGAAGTTCACAGAGGTTTCCTGACAAGATGAAAGGGTGAAGAAAACCCAGTGAGTTCTTATTCAAAAACCATTTTGGTGGCCTCTGTTTGAATGAAACAACAGTTTCTTAGCATGCCTAACAACTACTTGGTCCTGTCCAGGAGTGCACTTCACCAAATGTCTGCTGTGTTTAACACCACAGTCAACTTTGTAATGTGTCATGAGAATTATTTTTACAGCTGAGCTTCTTAAGAGAGGCCCACATGTGGTGTGTAAATCCTGGTGGGTTTTAACACACCTCAGTTCCATAAAGAGAGAAATGCTGATCTTCACCAAGATTAATAAGGTACACAAAAGTATTAGCATCCAATGTTTAAACCAAATGAAAAGCAGCCTGGGAACCTCGTGTCCTCTACAGGGAACCCAGTGTGTGCATGTGGGTGGATGGAGACGGTGACAGGACTTTCCCTGCTGATGCTCAGCACAGTTTTCCTCATGTCATCTTTCCCATGTGTCCTCCAGTGTCACAACCTGCAGAGGAGACAAAATAGTGGTGGCTACTCCAGATGAACACTGTGAGAATTTAGTGTTTGTACATGGCTTTAATGAAAGGTTCAGTAAGTCTCGGTGCTCCAGTATCAGGTGATGGCATAAATACTGCTGGGTACTTAACTAAAAATTATCATCTTGGAGATAAAGTATTAGTCTGGCATGAAGGGGAGTCTTGCGGGGGTGCACATTCCTATTTTGAGAGTGACCTTGGGAAAATTGCTTAACCTGTCCTCTGTGTCTATATTGCCCAAGTGTAAGCCCAAGTTGATATGTTACTGCCTTGTTTGTAGGATTGCATGAGCAAATTAATCAACCTCTGAGAGACACTCAGCTACTACAGTAATATAAATAGAGCTGGGCAGGAAACTCTTCTCAGATCCATCAACATTATTGCACATCAAGATAAAACAATCTTTCAAAGGTTGTTTGGTGGATTGGTAATTGAAACAAGTACATACGTAGAAGAGACATAATTTTGGTGGTAAACGTGCCCCCATGGGATGTGGATTCACATTCGAAGTTCTATTACCTCATTTCATAGATGGGCTTGAATGTGGAAAACTGTTCAGAATTGAGGAATATGGTTAAAAAAAGCTGTTTGTGTTTAAAAAGACTTGTTCTACACATAGTAAGAACAGGAGGAATGTGATGCAAAAGTGCACAATTTAAATATGGGCCAATCCTTATAGAGAAGGCAAGGCATGAGGGGAGAGAACAAAAAAGAGAGAGAATATAAAAAGGACTGCATATCTATCACCAAATGTGTCTTTTCCAAAGCATGTGGAAAAAAGCATCATGAAGAGTGCAACACAGCAGGCTAGGTGTAGACTGAATACATAAACCTGTCCCCAAAATACTGAATAGTGCAACGGGATGGGATAGTGAGGTGTGAAACAGGGCAAATTTAGGGAAAGGAGAGCTATGTCAGCAGTAGCATCAAAACGCAGAGAATGACATAGCCTTGTTTAAGAGAAATTAGAGGCTGGGAGAGAGGGGAGGGAGAAAGTGTTGATGCACTATAAGATTATCACACATTTCTAAAGAGGTCTGAAAGAGCCGACTTCCTGCTGTGGGGTTCCTCTCATATTGGTGTGAACAAGCATCGCACTATCACCTGCAAAGTCTTTAAGTGCAAGTGGTGACACTTCAGTATTCACAGCCTGCCTTAGAAAATCCAAGGGAAGCAAAAGAAAGATGAAAACCATGCAAGTCAAAAGGGTGCTGCTCCCATTGTTCTTCTTGCTGCTTGGTTAACTGGGAATCCCTTTGAGCAACAGAGAGGTTACATCTTCCCAGATGCGCTCTGCCCATATCCTAAAGGCAGTGCAGTGCTGCCAATGTGGAAGCAGCTCCCCACAAACACCTTTCATGGTAACAGTACAATGAAACCACCGTGCTAGGCACGTCACAAGCTCTCACCATGAAAGCATGTTTTTAGCAGAATATATACCTGCGAGCACAACTACCAGTGGAAAATGATTACCCTGTGGCATGGTAGCACAGCCCCTGTTACAGAATAGGCAGGACTGGAACCACTTGGGACTGTCTTGGACCGAACTAGGATTTTATGGGCACCTGAGACTGGGTCTGAGTTACCAAAGATAAGAATGGGTGCATCTAGACCCTCTCCAGCTAGGACCTTGGGGATGACTGCTGCATCCCTGGCCATGAGCTCCTGCTGGTCCTGGCCCACTGGCTTGAGGACTGAACGTGCTGTCAAGTACGTGAAGACCCAAAGCTGAAGGAAGCCACTGAAGCTGTGACAGGAAGGAGCGGGAGCTTCACAGGCAAGGATAATAGCAAGGAACAGGTCATGCATCAGACACTGAGGGAAAAAGAAAATTAGCCCTAGTTTTTGACACCAGTTAAAACAGTTGATCAACATGGGCACTGGAGGACCCTGCTGAACTCAAGCAAGATGTTAGGCATGTTCATGTGTTTTGCTGCATGCGTTTCATACCTTGTAGGTGGTGTAGCACCACCGAGCTCTTCCAAGGAGAGGCTTGGCTTTCCCAGGGGCACTCTGCTATCTCCAGCATGAAGCAACAGATTGCCAGTGAAGCCTTGTTATTGTATGGTGTTACAAATGTGTAACAAGAATCTGGAATAAGCAGGGCTAATCAAAGTCCTTTATTTAGACAATACAATAGGAATAACAAAGCCTGTCTTATTTTCCAGGAAGAGATATGTGGGAGGGTTTCTTTTGGAGGTAGGGGGACTACGCTCTGAGCATGCTTGTCTAGTTTTAATACTTATTTCTGATTTGGACTACCTCATTCATTTAATGTCCAATCCTATAGAAAGGACACAAATAAGGATGAGAACTAACTTTCTGATCTGCAACCCTACAACATCCCACAGCCATTTTCAGCAAGGAAGAAGCTGTTCATGTTCTTGATTCTTTGTGGGAGACAAGTCTTTGTCTATAACCACCAACAACAAAATCAAGCAAACTGCAAATGCTTTATTTTTCACTATTATTAACCCATCCCCAGCAAGTCAATCCATTTCTCTTTTGAAACAGTGAAATAGTGTGCCTGGCTGACGCTTACTAGAGAGCCGTTTGAGCTTGCCTTCCTCGCATTTCAAGAAAAAGGTTTTTTTCCTCCTTTTAATGAAAATTCACTTTTTTCCCCCCTTCTTTATTCATTTATTTTTGAGGCCTTCCACCTCTGTTAACTGTGGGAAAAGGCTTCACTTTGCCAGGGTACAGAACGCATTGTAAAAGTAATTCAATTTTACACCATAGCAATGACATGATCAAGGGAACTTTGAGCAGGCTTTGTGACCAAGAGCATTTAACGAGTATGTGAAAAGCTTCCAAAGGGCCTTCATGAAAGAAAGAAAGGTTATAACAATAGGAGAGGTAGTTTGATAGTGGTAAATTAAGAGTCATAGGAGTGACTCTAATCAGGTTAGACTTTAAAGAAAGAGAAGCGCCTTTATATCTCTCGGGTATAGGTCTGAGTGCATTAAGAACTGTTGGAATTGTGTTGGGAAGTACACAAATAAATCTCTGTGGCACTCGGCACTTGCTCCTCCTTGGGCTGAAGAATTCAGGCCTGCAAGGACAAAGACTTTCTAGGCAAAATAAGCAAAACTGCAGATTTGGACCAAGTACCTGGGAAAAATATACTGAATCTTTGTGGGGTTTAGCCAATATCTAGACCTCTTTAGAGGCTGTTATCTTCCATTCTGTTCCCTGTGGAAACTTCCTGGCAGTTCCAATGCAAGCATGGAAACAGTCTTGTGTATGAAAGTGATAATGAACTGTTCACATATGTTACTTGTTTATGAGGTCTGTGCGGCCTGAGCCAGATTCTGTCCCGAGCTAAACCCCAGTGAAGTACATCAAGTACCACATGCAAGAAAAGGCCATGCAAATGACAAATAATTATATATACTGTGTGTATTCATATGCACATTGGGGAGACTGGTTCTGGGCATATCATTAAAACTTAGGGTAGGTAAGGAGCATGTATACAAATGTATGTTTTAAAGGACACTTCGGCAATCAAAACAGATAACACATACACAAACAGCCTATCAAGCCGTTAGGGCTAGTTTTGTTGTTTCTCACCCGTGGTTAATCAACACCTTTTACATATGTGCTACTGTGAAAAATGGTGAGAGTTTATTTTGCACGGGAAAAAGGTTATAGCTTGTCTTTTTCTCCATTAGAGAAAATTAAGAGATGGCAAAGTTAGGTCTGACTTGTTTTTGCAATCGACAGGGACACCTACAGGAAGACAAAATTAACACATTGGCATATTGGGTGTTTTCTGCTTTATTTGTTCACAGCTTGAGCCTATTACCTAATAGAGACACAAGAAAATGGCCCATCTGTTTGCAGTGGGCAAATGTGTGAGTACTACTCTCTGGGGCTGCATGGGAGAAGGGTTGCTTTTCAAGAACGTATTTACTTTACTCTCTGTTTTCTCAACGGTGTGTATAACTCAATACTAAAAGGCTAATTTGTTTAAGAAAACCAAACCTGACTTCTTCAGTTAATTGCTTACAGAAAAGCTGTAGGTATTGCATGGATTCTGTGTGCTTTGCTGAGTGCGCTGGAGTGGCCTCCACTATGCGACCGGCGAGGAAGCAGAAAAGCCGGCTCGATGGCAGCAAACCGCTCATTGTTCCCAGCCTGCTTGCTCTGGCGGGGCTGTGGCTCTTGGAAAAGACCAAGGATGTGTAAGGAGTGGGAGAGAGATGAAAGTCTGTCTATCAAGGAATGGGGATGAGACAGCTGGGAGGGAAAGGCTGCTCAGGGGCACACGGGATTTGGGATATGATTAATGCTTTGGCAACGTGTTAACGAGAACAGGATCTGGCAACTGAGGGGAAATGCCTATGTGTTCACTCGCAACCAGCCTCAAGCCAGAACAGGAGCCTACGCTCGTATCCAGGCTTTTGCATGTGCGTGAGTGGAAATGGGCTGTAATTGAACAACACAGAATTTGGAGAGCTGCGTGCTGCGGGGCCCGTTCCACCAGTGGGAGCTGGGTCTGCTTTGTAGCTCCTTTTATCAGCAGAGGGACAGGGGTCGTTTTGGTTAAAGGCAGCACACTCTCAAAACAACGTCAGCTGCATCTTCTCCCCAGTGCCTTTGCCACTCAGGCTTTTAAAACAATTTTTAAAACTTCTGGAGTCAAAACCACTGATGACAGAGGTAGCCTTTACTTCTCTGTAGTCTGCAGGGACAGAACTGCTTGGAGGTATTAGCTATGCTAAGCCTCTTAAATAACTATTAAACACATAAAACTCTTAAATGCACGCAAATCCTGTGTAACAAATGGCAAACAATAAGGAAAAGCTGATCAAGCATTATACAGCAATTTAATCTATGCAATTTGCATAATTTTGTCTAACAGAAGGAGGCTATAGCAGAATTGCTTTCTGAAGAAAGGCAGAAATGCTGTAGAAAACAGGTAAACAATTGGGAATGAGGATTTTGCAAGACCTTGGCAAATTCTTGGCATTCGGACAAAGGGAGTGTGATATAATTGCCAGGGATGTGATGTAGATGGACTGGAAGAGACAAAAGGCAAGTTGGGAGCATGAAAAAAAGTCAGTTTTGCAATCAAGTTGGGAAATCTAAAACAAAGGTTGAATATGTACCTTTAACTCTGTCCCTCTGTATCATTTCAGTAGACTTACGTGTTGGCATCTTGTACCTGAGCTATAGTACTCATAACTGCTACAGGCAAACTGCAGCTACCTGCAACATTTCTGCATGTGTAGCACCTTCACGTTTGGAGAGATCAAAGAGCAGTGACTTCTGAGCAGCCTGTTTTACAGATGGCTACAAGACAATGGGGCCACTGGTATCAGGACTCAGGGCCACACTGCGAAATAGCCTGTGCCTCCTCTGGGGCTCCTACAGAAACCGTTTTCTCTGGTTTACAGTCTATAAGGTGGGTCCATATTTCCAGAAATATGCCCAGCACATTGTGGACTCCGTAACACTAATCTAAATGCACATACTGAGCATGCAGATATTTCAGGGACAGGAGCTGTATGACTTACTCATGAGTAGATAACTGGGGGCTGCTTGACACTACAGAGCCACCTGCTTAGGTACAGCCCCTGCACCCTATGAATTTACACCAGGAGCTCATTAACAATTTAGTGCTGGGCTGCAAAGCACCTTTTTTTTTTTTTTTTTTCAGGAATGTCCTCTATTATGTTCCCAGCAATCTGGTGGCCATCAACACCTTGCTGATAAACTGGAAATCTTCACCTTCTTCCATCCTCACCTCTCAACCGACCCATGAAAGAGTCTTGGAGATCAAAGAAATCCTCTTCCATCCTCATCCTTCTGACAGAGAGACTGATGGGATTTAGCACCCATGTGGGAATATGAGCATTGGTAACTGAGGAGTGGTAGGGGTGGAAAATGACTGCAGGGGGAGGGGGTGTGGTGGTGGAAGAGCCCAGAAGATGAATTACCTGGGGAGGAGGTGCATACTGAATTGTGGGCTCCATAGCAAGTGTGAGAAGACAGAAGAGAAATTACTTCCTCTGCCCCAAATAAAGATCAAGGAGTATTTGCATTCAAAGGGGTTGGGTTTTGCACATATCTCATCTGTTCAGTCACTTTTAACTGGAAATCCTCACAAATTAATTGTTCTGCAAATTCTGCTGCTGCACATCATATATCTGAAGGGCTTGCCTGTTTCTCTGGTGCTGACTGCATGTGTTCCTTGCCCTTGCATTTTGCTGTCCAAAGCCAAATAAAAAGCATCAAGGAGTTAGATGAGAGAACTAGGGGATTCTATGAGATTTTAGAAAGATCCTGCAATTCCAATACTTTAAGGTATAGGCTTATGTGCTAAAGATAACCAAACAAAATGTTCAGTAAGAGTTATCCATTATTTATCCTATTTTTTCAGCAATCTTAGGCGTTATCTTGAATTCATGTTAGCAACCTGGGGGCTTTTCACAGCACCTTAGGCAGACTAAAGTGGAGCTGATGAATAATCAGTGATGGAACAGCTGTTATCCAGAGATAACAGAGGACTTCAGGCTGCAGATGTGCACGGGGTCAAGCGAGACAATGTTGTGCATGAAAAAGTCATACAATGGAGTTCTGTGTATTTTCTTCAGATTTGAAGAACAAAGAAGCAACGACCTTTTGTCTGCTGCTGTCATTCCCTGCTTTGCCATTAAGGTAGTTTTCTCCCCTGCCCCGCAATGGGAGGTATTTTGAAATAGACCCTCGTCAATCATGCCCTGGAAAAGATGAGCCCATCCATGAGCAGAATCCTTTTTAAAAGTTTAAATATGCTGAATGTCAAAGCATGTGGTGGTCAGGTTAACATAGCGCTTTGGCTACCTGTGATTTGGCTGTATTTGTTACAAAGATTAATTTTTAATCACTGAGTATGCCAAGTTTCAAAGGACAAATGAAAAACAGAAGAAAACAAGACTATACTCTTGGGTTCAGTAAAGATCTTTCCAGCCTTCAGCAGTGGTCAATAGCACTGTGTAAGAATGGGGCTAGCAAAGACAGACAATTTTTTTTGTGTATCCTCCTGGTATCTGGCAGTCTGTGATTTAACAACTTTTGATTGAGGTTGTATCCATGTCTTCGTGTTGAATTGCATTTATGGACTATTTTTATTTAGATTTGTCTTTTCTTTTCTTGTTGCTGTTAATCTATCCAAAGTTCATAATTGATTCTTTATGGGAAGAGTTACTTCCTCTGTTTGTTTTGACCTTGCCGTGACATCATTTCAGGTGAAGCCCGTTAATATTTCTATTGTGAGAAATGGTGGATAACTGTTCTCTTGTTGCCTCTCCGTGTCCGTCACAATGTTACATATCACTGTTTTTCCTCAATTACAGTCATCTTAAAGAGTCTGCTTAATCTCTCCTTCCTCAAAAATCAGCTCCTGCTTTTAAGCATCTTTGTGCAGTATTTCACCCGACCTCCAGTGCGGCAGGGGGAGCAAGCATGGAGCAAGCGCTGTGCTGCGCCGTCACCCTCCAGCACGTGCTGAGCTCGCCTCCACCATCGACAGGTCCCCGGCATCTGGAGGGGAGCCGGCAGCTTCTCCCAGCCCCTGCTCCAGAAGTGCTCAAACCTCTGAAATACTGCCATGCCAAGGGAAGGTGGGCAGGGACAAACTTTGTATAACGGCATGCCGTGGGGCCAGCTTGCCAGGAAAGCCGGCATGCCTCGCCTGAGACGGAGCATAAACCTCTCTCTTCCTCCTGGCAGGAGCGCAGCTGGGAGAGGACAGGAGCCCCGGAGCAGAGCTCTGTGCCAGCCGTGTGCCCAGGAGCGGGGCGTGCTGCCGCCTGCAACCACCCCAGCCCAGACACCTGCCCTGGAGCCAGCCGCAGCCAGCAGGCTGCCTTGTGTGTTTGTCCCCATCCCACATGCCCACCACCCTGCTATGGGGCCATTATTTATTCCTCACCTGAGAGCATTGATGAACTGGTTACATTCTAACTGTTGGGATCTTTTTTAAGGAAGGTGAGTGCTCACAGATCATCTCCCCGGCTAGGCAGGGGTGCGCTCATCCTCTGTGGAACATCCTTCGTCTGCAATAAAGAGAGAGTTGGGTTTAGTTGAGAAATGCGAGGGAGAGCACACAGCAGTTATGTTCCCAGCCCAGGTTGTTACTTTTTATGGTTCCCATCCCCAACAGAGGACAATGGCTTCTGTTGCTCTTACAGTCCATGGGAAGCCGGTGTTTGACAGTACACTCCCAACACTTCTGTTTTGTTTTTCTGTTTGGGTTTTTATTTTACTGTTGAAGTTAGGATTTTAGCTCTTTTTTCTTGTTGGGGTTTTTCTTAATTGCTTTCTCCCCTCCTCCGCACTTCATTCTTTCGGCATAGGGCTGTCACTCACCAGCTGTTCACAATTCCTTCACCCCTTCTGTTTTTCAGTACCACCACAACATACACTCAAAGGACGTTTTCTTCCTTGCAGGACGCTTCCCATGCCCACTGAATACATTTAATAAAAATACTTTTCTCTCTCTTTCCTACCTTGGAGGAAAATTATTATATCTGTATTCCTCACATAATTCAGATTGGCCAATCTGTCATCCTCAAATTGCCTGAGTTTGATTTCTTGACCTTTTTTAGATCCTAGGATGACTGCTCTTCCTCTCTCCTTGATAGAGCAAGCTATCACAAAGTGAGTACTCAGTAATTACTTTTCAACACAAAGTTCGCTCATCAACTCATTGATCTGGTCTCCTCTCCCCTGCCCTTTCCATTTTGTTTTGTGTAGGTTTTTTTTTTTCTAGGCTGAAACTTAACCAAAAATCAGCGCATTCCCACATATCAGCAAATGGCACCCAAAAGAGGCAAACTGGAATGACATTGGGAAGCAATTGGTTACAGCGGTCTCATCTGCTGAAAGGAGGGAGAACAGCTATCACTCGGTGAGGTGCAGAGCATGGCGACCCCCACTGTTGCTAATGGGAGAAGAGGCTGCTGAGGTCCTCCCAGGAATGTACTGGTTTAATTTCTAATTGAGTTCCTTGTTCACTTGTTAAAGAACTCATCTCTTAGGGTAGTGACTCTCAAAGACAATAATAGTGGCCACATGCAGCCACCAGGGAATTCATTGCGGCCACAAGACAAAAACTTGCTCTGATTGTTCAGTTCTGTTTTGACTTAAACTGTCAAAACTGTGGCCGCCATTAATTTGCTGTGATGGCACGTGTCACAGCTGCTTGTCTGAGAGTCGCTGGTTAGTCCTGTCTCTCTTAGGTACTTGGAGCAGGAGTTCCCAAGCTGCAGTCTAATGTAGCCTGCAAAGCTGTACTAACATTGCACATTGGCACTTTCTCTCTAATGTTTCAGGTAAAAGTGCTTTGAGAAGGATCGTGGCAGGCTGCAGGAAACACCAGGGTGTTCCGTGGCTCCAGAGGAAACCATCAAACTGACAAGTCAGGTTTGCTCCCGGAGCACATCGCTGTCAGTCTCCATTCCCAGGTGAGCAGTGCCTTCTGCTGGCCAGGTTCCTGGTCCCTGGCTTGTATCTTCCAGATCCATCCTTTGCCTGTGGAGCAATCTCACAGGGATCAAAGCAACCCCAAAACCTGTTTTTCTAAGGAACCAGCCATGTCAGACTTTGTGCGCAAAAAAGACCCCTCCAAAGACCCCTAATCCGAGAGCCTGTTATAGCCAGATTGACTCAAAACCAATCATCTCCTCAAAAACAGATCCTGCTGATGAGATGGCTTCTTTTTCATTGCTGGTAGACAAGGACAAAACTAAACACATCAAACATGCTTACTTTCCAAAGGCAAAGTTGCAAAATGTTGCACAAAAGACTTAAGTGTATGTATTACTTTTACTACCTTCCTTTCTTGTCTTTTTCTTTGGTCCTTATCCAGCTTCTGGAGGAGCCGTTGTGCAGGGAGAATCAAGAGCACATTTCTGTGGTAGGAATTAAAGGACAAAATCTTCCCTGTTTTATTGCACAGTGTACTATACTGTTCCCTTACCATAAAACTTTTTATGAGGATACTGTTCCTCATATGAAACAGTTTTCCCTCCTGTAAATGATCAGCTTTGTATTATTTTTTAATTATTTATCAACATATCATCCAACCCCTTGTTTTAACACCCTCCCCCTAAAGCCCAGCTTTATAGAAGTATTTGCTTTTATGGCTTAGGTTAGCACTTGCATATGGTTCAAGGCTTGCAAAAAATAACCAAAAAGAGCAAAAGAAACTCGAGTGCTTTGGCTTTAAGGAAAAACATTGACTATGGACAAATATTAATAATATCCTAACCGTGAGATAAGAAGGTATTGATTTGCTATTGATGATCTATATGAGGACTGCTTGCAAAAGGTAAATAGGGAACCCCTGAAATTCCTGAGACATGACCAAGCAGTTGGTTAGAAATAGTTCTTACAAAACACTGCAGCCCAGGCAGGGCAGAGGCATCCAGGAAAGGCTGCAGGTGAGTTGAGTAAATGCTGACCAAGGAAAGTCAACAACAACCCAGGTAGGTCAAGAGCAGCAGTGGGAAGCAGACTCTGCTCCTGGGTTTGGGTCTCTTACCAGGGGAACCTGGGCTAGACTCCCTGTAGTCCTGCAGAAGAGGTGACAACTCAGGACCGGTGAAGCTTTGGATAAGGAGACGCCAAAGGCTGGCATATGAGTCACTTTGTGTTAAGAAGAGAGTTTGATCTTTCTGGCCTCATGAACCCTGTCAGTATTTGGAGAGACAGTCTGGGTATGTGTGCATGATTTGTGTAGGACACGTGCAGGGGGCTGGATATGCTCTCCATGCACAGACCTGCAGGCTATGTCTGTTGCTGCTTGAACCTCTGTTTTTCTTCTCCACGAATACTGGGGAGTTTCCAGGGGTATGTGTGGTGAAGGTACCTGGGTCTGCAGCATCTGCAGTGGCCGGTGGAGGTTACTGTTCTGCCTATGAGCTATGAGATGCTCATGGTCCGCCTGAGCAAAGCTCCTGGGAAAAAGAGGTGTTGCGTCAGTGGCAGATGCCCTCCTTTGCCAGTGACGGAGGAACACACTACTGGCACCAGGCTGCTGTGCCTGTCCCTGGCTGCTGACAGAGCCCCTCGTCTGCTGCCTCTGGTTCCTCTCAGGTGGGTGGTACATATGAGAATAAGACACAGGTGGCATAAGTCCCACGAAGCCTTACTTACTGCTCCCTGACATGTAGAGGCTGAGTTCAAGAGGTCCAGAAAGCTGCCTGTGGCCAGCTAGGACTGAGAGCCCAGACCCTTCCCAGAGATGGAGGAGGCAGTCCTTCCCTTTCCTTCACTCTCTCAAGCAAAACAAAAAAACAGGGCTTACTCTTTTTAAGGGTCATTCTGGAGCTCTCACTGAGGCAGCCGACCCAGTTGTATCTGGCACTGTAAATTAGGCAGAGGAAAGTTGGGAGCTTCTAAGATAAGGCAGCAGCTAAGTATGTGTTTTGGGGTTTTTTTTCAGTCATTACTTTGGGATTTTTTTAACACAGGTGCCTGTTTTTCCTAAGTCAAAACCTCTTCCAATTCACATCCCTCCCTCACCCCCAAACACAATGTAGTAAAATGAAGCTGGCTCAAGATACCAGTGTAATATTCCCTAAAATGCCATTTAATACTCCCATGTCTTCTACGGCAAGTCACTTTCAAGGCTGAAACATATATCTCTCTTGCAGGGTGCTGTGGGCTGGTATTTGTTGGGTGGGTGCATCCCTGGGCATGGAGCTGCAAAGTCAGAGTGCGAATCTTCAGCTAAGCAAGTTCACCTTTATCCAGAACAGCTTTCGGCAATGAAGGCAGCTTACATACTGTGAAACTGTTGAAGAAAACCCAAACCTAGATGGTTTTTTTTCCCTAACAAAACTTATATTTGAAAATGCACCAAGTCAACAGCGGCACAAGGGCACAGAGCAGCCACACGTGAATGCGATACAGAGAATTCCGAACTGTGAAATGATTCTGAGGGCAAAAGTCTTCTCTTTCAGAAAGGATGAAGGTTTCTGACATTTTAAGCCCACATCTGATCTTACTTAATCTGTTTCATCACGAATTCACTTTTTTGCACCTATTTCTAGCACGTATATGGCATACTGATTAGAAGAGACAGCTGTTGTGGAGAAACTGAGCTGCAAAGTAACCGTGTCTGCTGTCTGTCACTGAGCAAAAGGGAGAGGCATGGCAGTTTGTTTCTGAGCTTATCCCAAATCCTTCGCTCCCCTAGAAGCGCTGGGAGCTCGCAGGCAAAGCTGGGCTCCCCCCAGGTGAGGAGGGTGTTGGGGAGTGGGACCAGCTCTGCCGATTGCCTGGTGTTCACCTGCGGGAGCAAAAGGTCTGCAGCCACCCTGCCCTTCCACACCAGCCAGGGAGCTGGGGGCGCAGCCTCAGTGCTTGTGAATCCAAAGCTGTGCCCCCGTATTTTGTGCTTCTGTGGCACATCTGATATGATCAGCTTTGTTTTACAAGTTCTGCTGTGGAGATTTGTCGTCAACTTCTTCATCGCATCATCACGCCGTCCTCCTCCCCTCCCTGCCCTCCACCCCTTTATCGGTGCCCCCTCTACCTTCCCCCTGCTCGATCACACTCAACAAGACAGTCTGAATTTTCCATATCTACTTTTTTTTCCCCCCCGTCTTTTGTCTTCTGGTAACAGCGTTTGGCATTTCCCGGACAGCCCGTACTCCATAAGGCCTCAGTGTCTGAATACGAGGACGGCTTGAACGTTGCCTGCTGAGACTGAAGAAGAACTTGAGTGAAAATAATCCTCTCTTTTGTTCCGCTTGGGTTGCTTTTTGTTTGCCTGACAGATGTTCGGCCCCTGTGCGTGTGCAGGGAGCGGCTCCTCCGCCGGGCCCTCTGATCCGCCAGCTTATTGATTTCTGCCTATCTGTGCGGCTTGTCTCCAGCCCTTACAGATGCGAGGGCTGCGGGCCAGGCGGCAGCCCCTCTCCTTAGCACACAAATAGGGCCAAACTCTATTGTGAGGGGGCTGGCGGAGGAGGAGGAGGAGAGCCGACCTCCCTCCCTCTTGAGCCGTTGGGACAAACATGAGTGGGTTTGGGGGGGTGCGGAGGGGAGATGCGTGTCAAGCACTGAACCGCCATCCTGCATTCTGACATGTCGTGACACGCCATGGCGCAGGTGCCCGAGTAAAGGGGAAGGAGGAAGCTGCTGGCAGAAAGGCCTCGGAGCCTTGCGTTGTGCCTGTGTGTCATCTCAAGTTCATATTTCAGTCACTTGACTGACGGACGTAGGGATCAAAGCTGTTGCCAGGGAAAGCCCTGTACACCACAGTACTTGCTATTGCCCTGCTCCTCCTCCATGGCATTGCTGCCCGCTGCTCCGAGTTTCCCCAACTGGCCTAACCACGCAGACACTACATCCGAGGAGACTTTCATCTCGCAGTTAATGGCCTTGTAAGCCACTTGTAATGCTTTTCTTTCATCTTGCTTTTTTAGTTTTGGCTTGATTTTCTGCCTCCTGCACGTGGGGCGGGGTGGCTGGGTGGAGAATGGATCGAGAGGAGCCCTGAGGAGAAGGACTTGGGGGTGTTGGTGGATGAGAAGCTCAACATGAGCCGGCAAATGCACGCTCGCAGCCCAGAAGGCCAACTGTATCCTGGGCTGCATCAAAAGCAGCGTGGCCAGCAGGTTGAGGGAGGTGATTCTGCCCCTCTGCTCCGCTCTCGTGAGACCCCACCAGGAGTACTGTGTCCAGCTTTGGGGCCCCCAACAGAAGAAGGACATGGACCTGTTGGAGCAGGTCCAGATGGCCACAAAGATGATCAGAGGGTTACAGCACCTCTGCTATGAGGACAGGCTGAGAGAGCTAGGGTTGTTCAGCCTGGAGAAGAGAAGGCTCCAGGGAGACCTTACAGCAGCCTTCCAGCACTTAAAGGCGGCCTACAGGAAAGATGGGGAGGGACTCTTTATCAGGGAGTGATAGGATGAGGGGTAATGGTTTTAAACTAAAAGAGGGGAGATTTAGATTAGACATTAGATATTAGGAAGAAATTTTTCACTCTGAGGGTGGTGAGGTACTGGAACAGGTTGCCCAGAGAAGCTGTGGGTGCCCCATCCCTGGAAGTGTTCAAGGCCAGGCTGGATGGGGCTTTGAGCAACCTGGTCTAGTGGAAGGTGTCCCTGCCCATGGCAGGGAGGTTGGAACTAGATGGTCTTTAAAGTCCCTTCCAGCTCTAACCATTTTATGATTCTACAATGATTCTATGATAGTGGCACAAAGACTCTGTCAGCAGAAAGATGCCAGGGTGCTCAGTGAGGGAGGGAAGCTGCAGTCCCGCCTCCACATTTCAGCATACAGTTGCAGGCTCACTTTGCTGTTGTTTGCAGTTTGGCTTTTTTTTTTTTTGTCCCCTGACCTATGTCTGCAGAGGTCTGACCCACCACTGGCTCTAGTGCTCTGGATGGAGTGTGGAAAACAAGGCGTTTGTTTCACCACACTTAGCTGTCTCCCTTCCGTCAGTCCATCCACCTAGAAAGCAGTCACAGCGCACGCTGCCCGCCATGTCCCTGCGGCAGCAGCTCTTCACCGGCATCTGTAATGCATGTGTGGAGCAGACGCACTCTCAAGGTGCATCCCTTTCTCTGGGGCCTGGGTAAGGGCTGTAAGGGCAGCTCTGGGGTGTGTATCTCCTGCCCTGCCAGCCCCTTACATGCCTTGCACCTCCAGTGAGGTCTGTGTCTGCAGACCAGCTTGCCTGCTCTGTATCACGTTGCCCTGCCTTACCTCCCCTCTCCCTAAAGCGTATCGTGTATCGCTGTGCATGTCAGAGCCTCCAGAGCTATGACTGCACGGTGGCTCGGAGAGGGACGGCCTTTGATTTCACTGATGCTATTAGGCACTGGGTTGTCATTTAATACCACAGTAGTTGGGCATCAGCTTATTGAAAACTTCGCTAGCTATGTGTTAATGACCTGTTGCTTGACAGGATATTTTACCCCACAGAAACAAATACAGACACGTTTGTAGTGCTATAGAGTTCATCTGTTCTCCTCCTGAAATGTTGCTCTTTGCTTGCAAGGGTTGGGGTAGCTCGGTTTGGACTTGTTAAAGCAAAACTCCCACTGACATGCAGTAGTCTGTTGGATCGTCCTGAGAGGCTGTCAGAGCTGGCAGCGATACTTCACATGGTGTCAAGTGATTTATACTAACATGAAAAGTAGGCAGGGAGGGAAACTGAGTTTGCAGCCTGTGGTGGCCTGCATTGCAGCTCCAGCTGCATTACGGTTACTGGATCTGAGACTGAAACCACAGTTTGGTGCCTCCCAGTCCTCAGTGGATGCTTCCCATCGGTAGCTTACTGGGACGGGGCTCAGTCAGAGCCGATGGCAAAGGAGATGTTTCTGTGTAATACTTCTTTGAATAGTGTCTAGCGCTAGGCTGGGAGGAGACACTTGGACAGCATCTGTAGGGCAGAGCAGATATTCCATGCAGCTGCTGCTCAGCGTCCTACGGCAGCACCATAAGGGTTGCCTTCACTCTCGTGGGTAAGACAAATAACTGGTCCTCTCAGCATCAGCTCAGGTCCTGAGATTTCCTTCTCTGATGCACGCGTCATGCAGTTCAAGCAGGGGTGTATGTATGGGTTTTTAATTTAGGGAAAATAACATTGACAAGCCACAGCAGTATCAATAGCCAGCAACTTTCATTACTCTTTGTTAGTCTTGGATCTTCCTTGACACAAGTAAAAATGAGGAGCAGGGGCTCGTTTGGAAAGGAGAAGAGCTTTGTAAAATGCTCTCTGGTTTAAGTGGGGCCTTGCTGAGCCTGCTAGACTTGGTACTTGGGTTCTCTTTTGGTCAACAGAAGAGGACTGTAACTGCTGAGAATCTCTCAATGTAAAGGCAATTTTGTCCTGGAAGTGTCACCCAAACACTCTGTTAGCTGCTTTGTGGCTCAGTGACATTTAAGATGTTGGGCTCAACCTGCTAAAAACAAGTGGTTTGGGGCTAGGCATTTGCAGGGCCTGCCTGTAGCAGGTTGTGGGGATGCCCGGCCTCCCTGTTCAAACCAAGAAGGACTGCGGGTGATGTATGAACGATTCCTGAGTGGAGGGTGAGGGGAAGAAAAAATTCCAAAATCCACATCTATTGATCCTCTGAAGTCAGGGGATGGGGGTGATAGAAACTTCCCCTGGCTTTCAGGTAGGAAATGCCTTGTGGGTGTGGGAGGATCAGTGAATACAGCCCTGTGCATCAGTCAGTACCTCCAGGACAACGTAATACACTGCCTGGCACAAGTGATTTGGTCCGTGCATATTTTTGCAAAGGCCATGTTATAACTCTCTGTAGGCACTGCTAAACCAATACGGTGGGAGTTATGTAAAGCAGTTCTATTCCATAGGTGGTACCTGAAACCCAAGCTGTGCTCATGCTCAGTGTTAGAAAGGGAAAAATCAGTATTCGGATTAATTCCTTTGACTTGTCTTGTTTCTGCCTTTACTCTCACAGCCCTTCTCTTTGCTCCGTGCAGCCTGTGGGTGATGTTGTTGTTTGCAGGGCTGTGTGCGAGCTATTCTGTGACTTTTCTTTTAAAGCAGTTCTTTGAAATTCTGCTGCTTCTGTAAGGGAGTTTGAGCACGGTTGCGTCACTGTTGTGATGGTCTGTCAAGCCATCTAATTGGGTTGTCTCATTAAAACTTACAATCAGCGCTTACAAGGCAGCAATCCTGTAGCCCAACACTGTAGCTAGAGCCACACTGGCTGACCAAGTGCCTACATGTGGGTTGGGACGTGGATGCAGAGGTTGATGGGAACTCTGTGAACTCATCCCACATCTTCTAACATGAAGCTTGAATATATTAGACCACCTTTGACTTTACCTTCTCTGCAATGAGACTAACTGGAGCAATTCAGTTAAAATCAACAAACAGGTGGCTTTTAGTCTCCAGTTCAGAGTCAAGACTACTTCTGGAATCTCAAACTGGATGCTCAAGGACCATCCACTAGTTTCTGCTGGATAGTTTGGCCTTGATGTTTCCTTTTAGCGAGAGTGTGAGGAGGAAATGGTGCAAGAAAAGGGCAGATTTGTGTAGTCTCTAATAGAAACTAAATTCTTGGGATAGCTCAAAAATGCATTTTGGCTTTGAATGGAAACAGATTATGAAAAAACCCTCTACCTGTGCAGGTCAAAATATTAGTTAAACGACTGTAACTGCATTATTTTATGAGAAGAGAAGGCTGGATGGGGTTTTGAGCAACGTGGTCTAGTGGAAGCTGTCCCTTCCTATGGCAGGGGGGGTGGAACTAGATGATCTTGAAGGTCCCTTCCAACCTAAACCATTCTATGATTCTATGAGAAGTCTTTTTTTTTTTTTTAAATCTGAGCTAACTAGGCAAAAGGACCTCACTTATTTCAGGAGCCTGATTCACTGTTCTTTTTTTATTTTAACTGCAATGATGACTTCTTCTAGCACCGTAGCTGCATTTAACTGTGAGGATGAATTGGAGCTCAGAGCTCCAGATCTGGGCACAGAATGAAAACAAGGGCAGCTTTCCTGCCAACACCAGGCTTAAACTAAACATGGGGCTTAAACTAAACTGCCAGAAACCACTCTTCAATGTTTGTGCAGGAGTTTTATGAGCTAAATTAGGTATGTGAACACCTGCATATTGATGCTGCTTTGGCCACTGTGACTTCCCAGATGCTTGGAGAAAAGCGTCTTGGTGGTTTGGTGCTTCACTGAATTTGATGGAAAGTATCCCTTTGATAAAGAAGAATCTTAACAGAGTTGAGGGGCCCTGCAGACCCTGACTTTAAAGGCCATAGAGCCAAACAAAATACATTTCATGGTTTAGATGTAATAGCATGCACTGAGCCAAGAGCCTGCCTGTTCGAGGCTGTAAGCTCTGCACTGAGGGCCTGGAGAAATGAGGAGGAGTTGTGTTCCTGAGGCAGTTCTTTCAGCTGTCACCAAGCACACGCTCTGGCTGAAACAGGATGGCTGGCCAGGAGACACTGGCCGCCCAGGTGACATCTTTAGAGAGTTAAAGAGTATTGATAAACTTTGTATGCATCAGTCTAACAAATGGGTAGCCCAGGCTGAGCCATGTATCACAGTGGTCTTCACATGAGCTTGTGTGAATTCTGTTCAGCATCATTTAACATGCAATAAGGTGTGGACAGCAAAGTTTTCCTTTGCCTGCCTCGCACGGTGATCCCCACGTCGGTGTTGTATAAGAAAAATCTAAATGTCACCACTGACATCTTCTTGTTTGGTTGTGTTTTTTAAAGAGCAGTTTAATGTAAAAGCCTCCTAAGTACCAGCTGAAAACACTTTGCATCACCCTTTAAAATGTTTTTACTTCAAATTTTGTGGGTTTGTGTGAAAAGCCATAAAATCCCAAACTCTGTGGCTTATTTTAAATCAGAAAATGAAAACACACTGCACGGCTCTTCCAAAGACAAATTATCTTTCATTTTTAAAAATCCCATCTAATTGTCATTAATCAAGCCATCCTCTGTGCTAATAAGATGGAGGCGGGGAATGGAATGCCATTCCGGCTCAGGCAGCTGTTGCGCGTGTCAAGCAGTTTCAAAATGCTTGGCAAAAGTTGTAAATGCAGTTCTAATGAGATCGACTTGTCTGCAACTAGCAAACAAATACCAGCCGCACCAAAATGTTTGTTTGCCATGGGACTTAATGGAGATTGTGTTAACTGTTCGGCATTCAAAGGTACATGTCAAGAAAAGTTCAGATCAAGCATAAGGCAGTGACACTGGAATGCAGCTTTCTCCAAAACGGTGGCTCATATAAAACCTGAGACAAAGCCTCCCCCTTCTCTTCCTCTTCTACCTTCCGCCCCAAGCCTCTCAACTTTCTGCTATCTCAGTGCATGAAGTTCATTGAAAAAGCTGCATAAGCAAGCTACAAATGGAAATACGTTTTCCACTGGTATGTTTGAGGATGGGCTCCTGGTGGGAGACAGACTCCTGAGGCACCCTACAGCATCTCTCACCCTCCCACGTACCCCCAGCTGCATACGGCTGCATCAGCAGCCCAGGTTAGTTGTGGAGAAGAGGCACTCAGCTGAGCCACCAAAGGTCTCCAGTATGAAAGCATAGCATTGATAATGAACAGCTTGATCATCCACCAGACCCGACTACCAAGCTGAGTTTTCACAAAGCCTGGTTAAACGGAGCACTGGACCAGTGGGGTTGCAATCCTGTTCAGCTAAGCCACCTTAGTGGACCAGGCACTGCAGTTGTCACGTACCCATACCTGGGTGGGCACCAAGGTAAATCAGCATATCAGTGACTTCTTGTAGAACCACCAAGGAGATCGCCAAACTTGTGTGGCTGGAGAAAGCCAAGCAACAGAAATATCCAAATTTCAGAGAAGTCAGGTCTCAGGTAAGCCAAAAGCACTTTACACCAACTGTGAAGTACTATAACACTGCAGTACAACTTGCAATCCTCCACATCTTGTTCCTCTTCCTCAGCAAAAATGGGAATCCTGTTTTTTAAGTTTCCTTTTATGGTTCTTTGATCTAAAGTGCAGAGGACATTGAATTTTTGGTACCGTGACTACTCTCTTGCCAGTACCCCTTTAATGTGTGTCCTGTGCCAAAGAATATTAATTATTGTAGGCTACAGTGAAGTCCATCCCTACCCCGACTTGAGCCTCTGAAATGAACAGTGAAGTTGAACTTTGCCAGCAACTGTTAGGAAAAGGGCCAAGAACAGCCTAACAGGAAAGATACTGAGGATTTTTTGTTTGTTTTTCTGCTAAACCATGTTTTTGTAATTATGAATACTTTGTTGAAATTGCTTAGAAAAGGAAGTGCACATAAAATGGTCCATACAATTAAAATAACTACATATTAGAGTTGAAAGAATATAAGGCTGGTCTCACTCTGTTACACTCAGACAGACAAAACCCCTTCTCACAAGGAATTTGGCCTGAGAAGGCAGATCTGGAGACAAATCTAGTTAACTTCAGGCCCATGTGCCATATTGTCTGGTTTATGACTGCCCCAAATGGCCTAAAAGCAAAGGACATTCACACTAAACAAAAGCAACGGCTGAAAGAAAGAGAAGGAGGAATTGGAAAGCTGTCATTTCCAAATCCCTTCTACTCAAAAGTTGGTTCCTGACTCTGGATCAGAAACCCTGAACAAGACAGCAATTCCTTTATGCTCCTAAAACTACCTTCTACTAGACTAGGGAGAAACAGGACTACTTTATTTTGCTCAGATTCACATGAATGCAGCTTTAATCATTCCCTACTTGCTCCTGCCACTTCTCCCCAAGCTTGGGTTAGTAAAATCGTGAATCGCTAAACTGAGGTCAATCACCAAGGCAGCTTTCTCTTGCTCTGCAGGATACATGATTCTGGAGTATCAAAAAAAAGTTTTTCAAGTGTGGGAAATTACAACTTTGTCCCCTAAGTAAATAAACAATGTAAAGGAGTAAGTTGCAGTAGGACTACTTCAAACTGCTATACTTCAAATAGCATTTTATAATTTCCATTTAAATGTTTTTCTCTAGGAACTGGCAATAAAATAGAAGCAGCCCACTCCTGACTCCCAGCAGACTGAGGCATATGTAGTGTTACAGGCATATCTCACTGTAAAAGGAAAAACGCCATCCTAGAGTGAGAAAGCTCAGTATTTGGTTTATAAAACAACATTTTATGATTTAGCCTTAAGAAAGTCTTGGTTTTAGTTACAGGAAAATTCAACTTATTCTTGACTGATGTAGTGAATGATCTAGTGAACTAAACTTTTAGAAGCATATGTACAATATATATATGTCCTGTCAAGCACTTTGACTTTCCATAGTAACAAGACCCCTCCTCTGTACACAAAATGCATTTGACACATCATATTGCTGAAAACACATCCAAAAATAAAGGAAGGTCTACTGTATTACAAACCTAGTTTTTAACGCTGAGTCTGACCTTGTACAGTCCCTTATAGAAGCAACAATATGCTGCCATTTCGCTGAGGTCAAAATAAAGCCTCCCATCTCCCCAATAAACAGTACTGCAAAGCACATTATAGTGGGAAACTGGTAAAGTATGCATGACTATTTTTACCCGCACTGTGTGTAATTGTGTTGAAGCCTGTGATAACAACTAACTATCGCCATCTTAAGGTGGCCCTCAGTATTGCTGCAGATGAAGTCGAGCTAGCTGTTGCTGCTACTGTGCAGTACCCTTGTTACACACCCTGTCACTTGCAAGTTCTTGAACAAGGGGGTTAGAAGCACTCGCTCCAAGATTAGTCAAATCCTGCAGTACAGCTCTCTTTTGAAATACACACATAGCTTGTTTAACGCTAAGAAAAAATATTGCAAGATAAACATTTTCCCTCTCCCTCATTTCTCTCACATAAAATTGTATTAAAGATATCTAATCCCTGGCCAAGTAGATCGGCCAAACCCAGACCTCTGCTTCTAGCAGCTGTAAGTGGTATTGTTGTATTTGTTTTGCCCAGCTGTACCTCTATAGCCTACCTGCCAAGACAGTTCTGTAACCAGATAGTGCTCAAAGTGCTTCATAAACTATTAATATACATTGTAGACATGGTGTGAGATGACTGCTGACCTGATTTATACATAGGAAGTACAGGCACAGAACTAAGGAGAGTTGCAGACAGTCAGGGCATTCCTGCCTTCCAGTCCCAGGCGATGATGATCTTCGCAAACAAAGCTAAGTAACTTGGTGGATTAAAAAAAAAAGTCCTTTTGGTGCCTTTTATCTGTAAGACATATCGGACATCTGTAATTTTTGAATGTGTTTTAATACTCGTAAGCAAGCAAGTAACTTCTACGCGCACATCTTTTGTCAGTCCTGCAACTCCTGACTCTGAGCATGAGCAGTCATGACATCAAGGCAGAGCATAACCAGGAAGTTAAAAAGAAACTGGGAACAAACCTTCCCATGTCACTGGTTCCAAACCCATCCACACAGGGAGTGAATGCAGCGCTACCTTCTTCTGTAAAAGAAATTTGGTATTTTCAGTCCAATGGGCCTGTGAAAAAGCTTCCATCCCCTGCTGGTTCTTCAGACAGATGTACTCTACAGGGAAATGGAAAACTGAAAGGATACAAAATGGCCATCTCATCTGCTCAAGTGCTCCAACAGGATGTCACTGACGCAGAGTGGCAGGAAAACTTGCATCCCCGGTACCTGCTATTGTATCTCTTCCAAGACTGCAAGTAAAACTAACCACCTCGTATTTGTCCTGAAAGAGCTTACACAGACAGGTTTAGACACTTCAGACTAAAACAAGTAATTCCTAAAATCTGTTGGCCATGCATTTATTTTGGATGTAAACTTTACCCTTAAATATAAAAGCACCCAAACTTAACAGCAAAATTTAAAAAAAAAAAAAAAAATTAATCAGTCCAACCCTCCTACACATCCTCGAAGAACATTAAATTCATTTGGGTACAAATTAGATAGTTCTCCTTCCCTTCACTGTTTAGATCTTGTATATTGCAAACAGACCTGTCCCAAAGGCAGGCATGTCAACTTCTAACCCTCAGCTGCGTTTCACTGCAACTTAAATACTATTCAGTTTCACTAGAGTTTACCAACTTTGCATAAAGCTGTAACAGTCTATTACGAAACACTTGAGCAATCCAACATAAATCTGGTATCAAAGATAGCCAAGCTTAAAGTGCTTTAATTGAATCTTACAGAAGTAACAGAGCATGTATTTAATTTGGTATTGCTGATTTCTACTTTAAATCAACACAAGCTTTCTGTTCTTGGAATTACTGCACCACGTTCAGTTTGCTCAGAACACAGCAGCATATAGCTACGCTGTCGTTCATACAACTAACCACGTTCATTTAAGGTGACTTTTGCAAATAATGGTAAACATCCCATTAAGTTACCTAACGTGCCTCGAAGTTCCAACTTGTGTGACCAAGTGACTTCAGCCCTAGTGTTATTCGGACTGGCATGTTGTGCTCCTCCCTTATGGCCTAACACCCCAGATATGAGGTATTCCCTCCTTACAGAGCCCAACAGTGGCACCCAGCGGCCAACCGTTTTCATGAACACTTTGGGAAACAGCTGCTCTTCAAGTTCCCACTCACTGGATTTCCTAAACACAGTTACAGTCAGTTTAAATGCACTAGCTGTTTGACTATTAAGGTTGGAGAAGTTACCCACTATTTAAACGCTCTAGAAAGCCCGAGACTACCAGTGCTGGTGAAGACTAGCCAGAGCTAGGAAAAATGTGTGGCAGCTGAGATGCTGCACAGAAAGCAGTTAGTCACCCCCATGCAGGAGACAAGGTTACTGTAGCATCAAACACACCAGCAAAATTGTTCTTACAAAAACCAGGTATGCCGCCTCAAGCAACAAGATATTTTATATCACTGAGGTGCTGCAGCATGTCCAAAGAAGAGCAACAAACCTGGTGAAGGGTCTAGAGCACAAGTTACGAGGAATGGCTGAGGGAGCCCAGGTTGTTTAGCCTGGAGAAAAGAAGGCTGAGGGGAGGCCTTATTGCTCTCTACAACTACCTGAAAGGAGGTTGTAGTGAGGCAGGGGTTGGTCTCTTCACAAGTAACAAGTAATAGGACAAGAAGAAATGGCCTCAAGTTGCGCCAGGGGAGGTTTAGGATGGTTATTAGGAAAAATTTCTTCACCAAAAGGGTTGTCAAGCATTGGAATGGGCTGCCCAAGGGAAGTGGTTGAGTCGCCATCCCAGGAGGTATTTAAAAGACAGGTAGATGTGACGCTTAGGGACGTGGTTTAGTGGTGGACTTGGCAGTGCTAGATTAAGGGTTGGACTCGATCTTAAAGGTCTTTTCCAGCCTAAATGATTTGATGATTCTATACATCCCTGTCTAAATAGCTACAGACTGTGAAAGGATTCCTGGGCAAGAGAAGATTATTTTGCCCTTGATGATGCATCTCTGTTTTCTGAAGATCCTAGTACTCAAACCAACTTCCAGAAGTGCAATACAACATATCAGACAGTCTATACTTGATGCAATTTCCCAATAATCGAATGCAGTAGTAGGGCTAACAAACCCTCCAGACATAAAAAAGCATCCAGGAATCTCCACACTAAGTTATTTTCCATCAGCAGCCAGAAAAAGATGCTGCTTCAGATTCTGGATGTTAACTGAATAGAAACACACAGAGGTGAGGCCAGATTGAGAGTCTAGGACTAAACTCTGGAAGATGCCATTTAACATTCTTCCCTCTTACACAGAGAAATTGGTACAGGGAGATTAAATGCTGAAGTCCGAAAGATAAAGGAGAAGATAGGAAAAGCAAGCTATGAAGTGCAGAGAAGGCAGTACAAACAAAACAAATGCTTTTCTCACTAAACCAAGGCTGAACTGAAAGTATTATCAGAAAAGTCTGTGAACCTACATTTTAGTAAGTTTACATCCTCCATGGCATAGCATAAGGGATTGCAAGAAGGGGATTAAATTGATGTTGGAATTGGATTGATCAACAGATTAAGATGAGACGAACCAAACTGACTCTTAACACTTAGCTTCATTCTTACCATGAACTGCTCTGGTAAAGAGAGTTTTCTAAGAAGCACTATCACTTCCAACAAAGACAGAAAATATTCAGCATTACAGTGGTCAAACTTATTGAAAAAATTTAATACGACAAATGTCTCTTTAATACGGGTAAATTGTACATCATAGATTACATGTTTATAAGTGAACTGAATTAGTCTTTTCGTAATTGGACAGCTTCCTCTTTAATTCCATCTTTTGTGATAATGCAAATCTTAAGTGCATCCCCAGTGTACACATCTCTCTCAGCAGCAGAAATAAAGACATCTTTAACCAGCTGCAAAGCCTTTTCCAGGGTCAGAGGTACATGTTCCACATTCTGCATGTTCTTGAAGCCAATCTAAGGAAAGATGAAAATGCATTTTAAAGGAAGTATGTTCCACGTAGCATGAAAGCTGTTTCAGTCTCTGCACTAGAATGAGCAGAATTACACAATTTAAAAAGAAGAACTAGTTGGTTTGGCTTAGAAACCCAAAGCTGGCAAAGGTATTCCTCCACACAGTTTACAGCTGCATTATCAGAACTTTGCCAATGCTGATCCAGTTACAAAAGTAACTAGAAGCAGATCCAGTTAAAGCAAGCATAGCTGCTCCTACCTCTTCAGCATATACAAGATTGCAGTGAACATTCAGATCTGAACTAATCTAATTTTTCAGAAATTTCTCACTGGGTAAGCAGTATCAGAACTGCACACAAGCCTTTTCTCTAGTCATTTTGTAGTTAGGAACATTTCTTAAAAGCAAATACTCCTAAACGTACCTAGAATTAAAAAATAATGGTCTATACCAGAGCATAACCGGTCCTATTAAATAGCATATTTTAGCTGATAAACTTAAGCGTCCACTTAAGCATCAGAACTGGAAAAAGAGGGGGAAGAGCCACTTAGTGTACCTCAAACTCAGAAGCAATAAAAAGCAACTTATCACAACTTTGTTTCTGCACAAGATATTTTATTTTCTGCAGTTAATGAAGTTCAAAACTAAGTCAAAGCTGAGAAACTAGAGCTGTTTAAAAAAAAAAGGAAAGATTCTATTCCTTTCTCAGCTGATAAGAACTAAGAGCGCTTACTGCTTTTTAAGCACAAAGTTGTGTTGAAATCAGGCTCAACTGACTAAACAATACCAACACCAATACCTGAGAATAAAATGAGAAAAACATGCTATTTCTCTTATTCAGCAATTAAGAGCTTCAATGAAATATGAAAATATTCTTCAAGTATTTTTAGACAAATTTAATTGAATGTTTCCAGCAGTTTTATTTAAGAATATTCTTAGAAAACGGTGTCTGAGTTGTACAAAACTTCAGACGTTTAAACAAGTGCATGTTAAGTGATAAAATGTACTATATACACCTACTAATTCTATCTTAATTTAGTGTTATTTCATGCTAAGTAACAGGCATGTTTATATTATCATCTGGGGGGGATTAAAAAAAAAAAAGAAAATCAGCTTTTTTAGGAAATGTAATTCTCCAATTAAAATATTTACCTGTATTTTAAACAGGCAGTCCACTGTTTGTAGCATATTAAAACCTGAATAGATTCTAAAGCAAAACTTTCTGATTTCTCCCAAGACAGTAAAGCCACACAATTATAGATTTATGGATTAACAGCCCTACCTGTAATACATTTAAAACTTCTCTCAGAAGTAATATTCCCCAAAAGTAAAGCTATATGAATTTGAGCATCACAAACATTTACTGAGATCATTTAAAAAAAAAAAAAAAAAAGAGAGAGAAAAAAGAAAAGAGAACTATTTTACCTGGTTATCAAGCAAGGGCTGCAGCATGGCACTTGCTGATCCACCTGCTATGAATGAATCTCTCTGGTATGAGCCTACTGGATCAAAGCTATATACTGCTCCCTTCCCTAGGGGAAAAAGAAAAAACAAACAAAAAAAAGGATGTAATCACAATCCAGAAAGATCTCAATACTGATAAGCATTTACATCAGAAACTAACTCTCTCTATAAGCAGTCTCTGAAGTACCACAGATCCCAGCAAACCTTTACCAAAGAATACTGCAGTATGTTCAGACAATGCTTTGTACAGTAGGCTCACTGTGGTTGTGGCTTGATACTATATGCAAGGTTATCTTCAATATTTAACCTATAACTATGCTCTAACAGACGTTTTCTACAGTACTTGCCACAGAAAAAGTGCTGATGCACAATAATCAAAGCAGGAGAATGTGCTAGAGTGCAGTGCTGCACAAAGAGTTCTGCTGGTTCTAAAGCTAGCACAAAGAGGCAGTTTAGCCATCGTTCTTGAACAATATAGTTCTTGAACTCCGTCCAGAGAGCATGCTTGGATGCCTCTTCATTGCCTTCCCGGAACCAGGGATGATGCTCTGGCCTCTTACGCACTTCCTTCTGGAGTCAGACCAGGTTGTGCAAAGCTTATTAGCTTGCACCAACATCAGAGATGCAGACACAGTGTATCTCTGAAGCATCAGCATTTGATGAGGCCATACTAGTCAAAACGCAGCCCCTGGCCATGCTCATCCTTTCTGTTCAGACAGGCTGCACCTGATTAATACACTGTCCAGTTGTCCTGGTTTGAGCAACACAGGATTAATCTCTCATTTGGTAATTTTATTTTCCAGTAAGGTCTCTTCTAATGCTTGGGAAAACTGCATTTTTAGAAGACTCTAGTGTCTGACTTTGTGAAAATATTTACTTCATAGCCAGCTATGGTATGTGGGTTTCAAGGTCTCAATGTTTCTGAGCTAACCAGGTGCAGGAACAAGGAGGAGCGAGACCTGGGCACTTGACCCAAGCTGGCCAACAGGATTATTTCATACCATGAACGTGACATTCAATATAAATTAGAAAGTTTGCTGCAAAGTTTTTTCTTCCTTGGTGGCAGCAATCCAGAGAACTTCTTGCCCCAATGCTGGAGCCCAAGGCCTTCCCTTCCTCCCGAAGCTGTAGCGCTCGCAGTGTCCGACATTTACTGTCCACTGCTGGGAGTGCACAGCTTCCTACTCATAGAATTGGCCGAGTATAATCCTTGTATATTTTATATTGGTATCGGGATCAATATTGGTTCTTTAGTATTATTAATGCTAATTATTAAGTCTCACTCTATTAAATCTGTTTATATTTCAACCCTCCTTATTTTCCTTGGTTTTCCCCCCATTCCCCTTCCTGGGTGGGGAGGGGTCATTGGGTAATAGAATAATTGTCTAAATGACAATAAATTGTTATGGATTCTTCAAACCATAATACCAGTGCACTTGGCAGCACAACACAGGTAGCTGAGCAGCCCTGAGAAAGCTAGCAGAGATCTGGATAATAACACTAAATCCAAACGAATCAACCCTGCTGCATCCAAATTAAGCCCATGCACACAGACCTGCACTCTTACCAATTGCTACAGCCCCCTCATAATCTGAGATTTACCATTAAGCAGAGCAGACTAATCCCTTTCCAGACTCCATATATCGTAGACATGTCTTAGCAAGACTGGGAAAGGAGTATAACTTAATGATAACAACAAACTGTGGGGAATGGTTGAAATTATCCAAATAAGACCACCTCTGAGCTCCTGCTCAAAGCTAGAGAACACAGTATTTTAGCAACCGAACCAAATCATTTGACAAGAGCCCAGGAAGTCCTGGAAGGGCTTTACATCAAACTACAGCTTCCACATAGAAGTCATGATTTTCATTAGAGATTACTTAACATTTAAAAATCTTTGTAGAAACCTGTCTCTGGAGGAAACCTTCATATTTGATAACCTCTACCACACTGATAGGCCAGAGTTAAATATATGCAATTTTACTGCTAACATTTCCTTTAGAGACACAATTAAAAATTCCAGCAAAGCTATTACAAAGTGTTCCAGTCTAGAGTAAAGCATGAGAGGTAAGCAACATTAGCAGATTTCACTTGTAATCAAATAACTGTAACATCGTTTTTAGACTTTAATACCTTCAGAAATGGAAGATCACGTTAGTAGCGGAAACTAGAAAACAAATCAGATTCATAATATCATTTGACTTATCTAAGCACTGTAATACCTAAAGGTAGGTGTTCGGAATAGGAACACAAACTTTGTTATTCCATCAGTATACCTGAGATGTAAAAGAACAGCTATTCACCTACAGAAATTTAGCCTCTTTTCTTCTTATTTGTTTAAAGTCTTACCTTCTTCATCAAGTCCACCAATTATGTTGTAAACGTAGTAAGGAAAGAAACGTCGAGAATACAGAATTGTAGACAGCATTGCTGCAATAGCCCCAGTAGTCATGGTCTTGTTATTGGAATGCTTGTACATCTGCAAGTGGTACCACACATCCAAGAAGAAAGTCAGATACTGAATTTTACACTCCATCAGAACTACGTTTTCTGGAATCTCACTACAGAAAAATCGGATGCTAAGTAAGATTATTAACTAGTATGATTATTGAAAACACACTGGTCTAAAAGTAAAGCCTTCTCACAAGCCAAAAATTAACATTTCTCCAAAGTTTTGTAAATAATAGATGTTGCCTCATTAACATTATCCTCTCCACTCTTCCATTCTTTACATTTGTGATGTTACACCTAGCAAGAACACAGCATCAATTTCCCCTGCCTGACCTTTCGCTAGCAATACAGTTATGATACAAACACTTGAAGAAAACCAGCAAAAATTATACTTAAAACATATCATATTATTGCTCTCAAACATGATACTAAGTTTCTAAATACAATAAGATAGTTAGCTACCTTTAATCTTGCTTCAATAATTTTAGTAAGGGTAAGGCAGTCACCATGGAAACCGCTGCATCCAATGACCGTTTGTTCTGTCCTGTAAAACGTAAAATGTGGTTGTGATTTTAGATTTAGTATGAACTATACCACTTTCTTTGACAGTAGATTATTATGAAAACACCAAATGTATTTTCAGCTTCTCTAATGCTATCATAAACAGTTGTCTAAAATGTAGTAACAGATATTTTGTGTATAAAAGGTAGCTGCAACCTACATCTTGAAGAGGACTCATTAAATGCAGGACCACGCAGATGTCTGTTCAACCCACTGACTTCCACAGCAAGACTGACATAAAATCCTTAATTTCTTCATGCACTCCTAACTCTAGCTATTACCATTCAGTCTTGCTAGAGGATCTGTTCCGAGATGGGGAGCCTACTACATCATATCACTCAGCCCAGTTTTACTCCATCTGGGCAAAGGACTGCATTAAGATTGTACAATAGCTATGTAACATTCATGCTATAGGTGGTTTCCTGTGTCAGCACAACAGAAGTTGCCTGGCTGTGGATGTATTGTAGAAAGTTAGCTCTTTGTTCAGTTTCAAAACATTTCACGAACACTAACTACAGGAATGCATATTTGAAATTTAAATTCTAGTAAACTGGTGAGAGTCTACAAACATTCACACTTACTTACAGATTAACACAAAGCACTCATTTACAAAAGAATTTAAATTGAAATCTTCTCTCAGCTTGTCACTAGAATTACACAAAGCCATCATGTGCAGTATGCAGAATGTACCACAGTAATTTCCATTTGGACAGTATCAGAGCATCAGAAGTACAGTAAGGAGTTAGCCAGGAGAAACATAAGTTTATATGATCTTGTGCCATCAATAAAAATAAATAATAATAAAAACACACACACACCCAATTGTTTACATAGCTGATGGCAGCCTACTAGGTAAGCACCTACTACAGTCAAAAGAATGTAAACAATATGTATTTTTAAACCAAGCGGATGCTATCTAGGTGAATCAAGATAAGCATAAAATCAGCATAAAAAGTTCAATAATGGAACTACTGCTAAGTTTACCTCTCCTAAAAAAAAACCCACCTCTTCAAAGTGCCAGATGTTTGACTACAGAGATGCAGTACAACTGGCAGCAGTGGGCACACTTGCGCACCAACACCAGGTGTCCTGACAAAGCAGAACTGAGTTACCACAGGATTAGGTTTTGCTACAGTTAAGACAAAAGTTCTTCCGATTATCCAGCCAAAACCCCACCTAGCTTACATTAAGCCTTGTATCATGCTAAAAACATTCCGTTATCAGCTAAATTCAAGAACATGCAACAGGAATTCTGGCTGTATTTAAAACATCACATCTTGCATTACAGCAAGAGCCACCATGACTCCAAAATCAATTTTGTTACTATCCTTTTTTTCTGAGAATTCTGCTTAAAGAAAATGATAGATCATTCCAGGTAGGTGACATGCTCATCAACACAGATCTTTCATCTGTATCTGTTCTTACAAGATCTGAACTTACAGTTTGTAGCATTTTGGACTGTCCCGGCAGTGAATTGCATAACCTTCACTGAGTCGTGTGTCAGAGGCAACGATAGAAAAGTCTTCTCCAGCAATCGCCAACACAGTCCTTAAAGATGAGTATTCATATCATCATGACTTTTAGCACAAATATTTTCTTAGGCAACATTGGAAGAGGTTAGATAGTAACTCTATATCCAGACTCACACTTTGTTAAGCATCTTATATTCCTTGCTGTGTTTCCCACTATGCACATCCCTATGTGTGAGTCAAGATTGGAGGAAGATGATACTAGACACACTGAAGAAAATACATGTACATGATTCTCTGCTTGACTAAAAACTGCATGGAAACTTGGTAAAACAGAGTTTCTATACAATGCAAGAACCTCAATGGACTAGCAATTTTAGTTGCCTGTTAATGAAAGGTTCACCCGTCTTAAAACAGTTTGGCTCTCCAAGCAAAAGCACTCTAGCCAACTACTAAGCATCAGTATCATTACACTTAAATTATTATCACTTTTTAAATCTGATCTTATTCTATGTTATTTAGTTCCAAATAACTAGTTTTGTGATTGCCACATGTGCCACCATTAAGTAACAAACAGATGTCCTTTAAAAAGCAGTTAGACATTATAAAAAAAATCTAAGTAACACTGTCCTGGCCAGATCCTGTCATCAACTCAGAGCAAGTGTCTGAAAAACACCACCTGCCTTTAACAGTNGCCCAGCCCAGCCTGGCGACTCCTCACCCTCCGTTAAAGGTGTAGGGCGAGAAGCGGTACTGCACGGGGGCGCCGAGCTCGTAGCCCATCTCGGGCCTGGACTCCGCGAAACCAGCAGTGGACAACATCCCGGCGGCCCAGCTCGCTGCTGTCTCACGG
>VYXH01005058.1:975516-992132 GCA_013397275.1 Burhinus bistriatus | reverse complement strand
TCATGCCGAAACTGGCCCCTTTCGAAGGCTGCTGCGTGTTAGGGGAGAGATCTTGAAAAGGGGGCTCGGGGGTGGGTCGGGATCTTCTCCGGGGTGTCTCCTGCCTGTGTTCCCTCGACAAAAACGTTCCCCAACGTTTTGTCGTGGAGATACGAGCAAGCCAGGGTTAGGTGGTTACAAGATGGACCTCTGCGTAGGTGGTGTCCGAACTGCGGGTTCTGGCATGCCTGGTATCTCGACTTCTTACTAAACAGCTGGGCTGTCGAGGAGTTGGAATTTGTTTCTTCTGGGGTAATGTTTAGGCTTCTAATTCACCGCCGTCTCCAGGTTGTAAGATCTGTTGTAGCCAGTTTGATACCTTCGGTGCGGGTAAAGCTAACGTTATCTTACGGTCACGAGGGGAAAAAGCATGTCTTTTTACACATGCTGTAGTGTAAATATCAATGTAATTCTGAGTTCTCATACCTTAAAAAAAAAAAAAAAGGCTAAATAGAATTTCTTCAAATTTTGAGGTGGTCTACCTCTAGCCTGAAAATGACCTTGAGTGTTTCTGGGCAATAGGTATCTAGTTAAGAAAGCTATAATTTAATGGAAAAATAATTGATATCAAGATGTAACGTTTAAATTCTCCACTTGTGTTGTTTATTTCCATGACACAGCAAAAGAGGTATGGTTACAAAACAATAATAAAAAAATCATACATACATTTCACTTGTGTACCTCAAATTGACTTTCATGTGTTTCTTTTTTTCTCATAAAGCGCATGTCATTGTTGTTTGAAATGTGTTAGTGCTTTATTTTATGGAAGTGGATGGAAGAGGGTTTCTTAGTTCTGATTTGACTAGCAGTGCTTTTCCTAGAGAAGAAAAAATATTTTTGGAAGCCCAAGCCTTAACATTGCCAGAAAGAGACTGCCAAGCAATGTGTTGGTCAGCTTGTTGATTAGTGGTCAGTGGAATTCAATGCTAAAAAAATCAGTGCTTTTCCAGCTAAAGCAAAGCCTGGAGTAGAATGAGCATTAACAGCTTGAGTTGTATGTGCAGGAGGGTTCGGTTAGACAGAGGCCTGCTCATGTGAGTCAGGTTACCTGCCAGGGACTTCAGCAGAAGCACGCTGCAAAGGTTCTGTAGAGTGTGCCTGAAAAAGGTTATTTTTATGGACTGTGCATGTGTGTGTGCACGTGCGTGTGAATGTTCTTATACGTATTTGTACGTGGGTGTCTCTTATCTCACTCAGCAGCTGATAGGTTTGCTTTTGGTTTTTTGTTTAGATGTTATTCTCAAGATACTACTTTTTCTCTTTTCAGGCTTTGATTAGTATTTTAGACTCATAACACACATTTCCCTGGAGCTGATGTTTTCCTAGCACTTTCAGCTTGGCTTCAAAAGCTACTTTGCTGGAATGTTTTAAAGGGTTAAAAACCCTCTAGGATTTGAAGTTATTTTAAATTAATTGAAGGAAATACTTCTGGCCTCACCAAAGAAATAACTGGAATCATGGATCAGAACAACAGCTTGCCACCCTACGCTCAAGGCTTAGCCTCCCCCCAGGTAAAACCAAATAATTTAATATGCAACTGTGATCTGAATTTCTTCGTGAAAGTGTTTTCTGTTTCTTGCATGTAACTTCAGGTTTTTGTTTGCAGATCTGAAAAATTCTGCTAGCTATAGAATAATACTAGTATAAAGCAGAATTTTAAACCCAGTCATTTGTATATCCAGAGATATAAGAAACATGCAGATATATGGGGTTCCTTTAAGTTGAAACGTGACTGACAAGCTGGAAATACTAATTTAATTTTGGTGGTTGCCCTTTAAATTAACGTACGTAATGGACTGTCACTGTGCTATGAGTGCATTTGGTATGATGTGCACAGTCTTTGTTCAAACAATTGCAAGTTAAATTTTGGGTCACAGTTGAGACATGCTTGCAAGGTAGTGTGAGAAGCATGTCAGTATTACTGGCTGGAGATGAGCAATGCTAGAACTGACAGATCCGTAGAGGTAATATTCTGTAGAAGAACTGCATTTCCAAGGGCTTTCTGTTTTTAGCGAGTTACTACTATATGCCTCAGGTTTGATATGATAAACTTATGTTGACTTATTTTTAGACTCCTCCTGAAAACTTTGTCTCTTGAAAAGAAAATGGAATCAACGTGGTCTGTGGTTTGTTTCATGCTTTCTTCTGTAGGGTGCAATGACTCCAGGAATTCCAATTTTTAGCCCGATGATGCCATATGGCACAGGACTGACACCACAGCCTGTCCAGAGCACCAACAGTCTGTCCATCCTAGAGGAACAGCAGCGGCAGCAGCAGCAGCAGCAACAAGCAGCGCAGCAATCTACATCACAGCAAGCGACACAGGGAACATCTGGTCAAACTCCCCAGCTCTTCCATTCACAGACTCTTACCACAGCCCCTTTACCGGGAACCACACCTCTGTACCCCTCTCCAATGACTCCGATGACTCCAATAACTCCTGCAACACCGGCATCCGAGAGCTCTGGGATAGTGCCACAGCTGCAGTGAGTGTCCCCTGTGTTAGTGCAGCATGTCCTTTCTCAGGTAGCCCTTTAAAGACATAGTACCAAAGCTGCATCAGGAATTGGGTACTGCATTTTGGTGGTGAGGGCGGCCCTGAGAATTTATGGGTCCCCTCCAGCAATATGAGTAATTTTTGCTTTTATTTTTAGCTTAGCTTCGTTACTAAACCACTTAGTAATATAAACAGTTTCTTAGTGATTTGTCAACCGTGCATCGTTTAAGCATACCAATGGAGGATGTTATATGTGTCTTCATTTCGCACCATTGTAACTTTTAACTCTATGCAATTTAGGAGTTCACCATGCTTTAGCTATAAAGTAGTCTGGGTTGATAATCTGGTATTTCAAAATATGTATTCCTGGAAACATACTCTCATTTCTAATTTACTGGATACTTGTGACCTGTTCACAGGAAAGCAAATAGCTCTGCTTTGCAAATAACTCCGCATCACTGTGCATAGAACTTTGTTAGTGAGATATTAAAGCAGAATACAGGAACTATCACAGCTGAAAGGGAATTAGAAGGGTAGACAGGAAGAAACTAGTTGCTAGTCCAGGAGCTGGAGCTGAGTTGTATTTAAAATTCCGTGTTCCCCATTCTGGTTCATGGCTACAGCTGAGTTTATAATAAGGGGTGAAAAAAACTAGAACTAGTTCTAGGTTTAAGTATGAAAGTATTTTCACTGAACTTTAGTTTTAAAGAGTCTTTTACAGCAATTTACAGAAGGCCCAAAGAGAAACGGTTGATAATGTGAATTTTGCGCTGAAAGAGTAGTTCCTTGTGTTTCTTGTTTTCCCCATTGAGGACCTTTAGATTTCAGGGTTTTCCCAGAAAACAAGTTTCCAAGGAAATTTTGCATCTAGGAACTTCTCTCAAACTTTCTAGAGACCTGCTATCCTATCGCCTGCCAATGGGTTTACCTCCTGGGTCGTTCCTGCTTAGTCCTGCACCTCTTCTTCCTCCTTGAAGGGCATACCAAGGAAAATTTCAGATGGTACTATTGCTACCTCATTTTCTCCTGTTTCCAGCAGCTTCCCTGATTGTGGTGGGGGCTCTCAGCATCAAGAATTTTTCCTGCCAAAGTGAAACAGAGATTCTTCTCATGAGACACTTTTCATAATGGCTGGCAGATAAGGAGGAATCAGCAATCAGGCCTTAGGAGCCACTGCTCTACAAAAGGAGGTTTCTGAGCCAAAACACTGCTCAGTGCTCCTGTCAGGAGGAAAGATGTCATTCGAACTCACTCGGAGAAACAAATTCTTAAAAAAAATAAATAAAATAAGATTAATCAAGCTTGGTTAAAAATGAGGAAGACACATGAATTCTTTATTGTCTTTCTAATGTATTTCTCTGAACTGTCTTCAGGAATATTGTGTCCACGGTGAATCTTGGTTGCAAACTTGACCTAAAAACTATTGCACTTCGTGCCCGAAATGCTGAATATAATCCCAAGGTAAGAGAAATGTATCAGAGTCTGTCCTATAACAGATATGTCAAAGGCACAGGTTGTGGGTTTAGTTTGCTGCAATAGATTGAAAAATCTTCCTGCTATAGATGCAGTTTTATATTGTAGTTAAAAAAGAAATCTTTAATAAACTTAGAGCATTCTGTCAAATTAGTAAAAAGCATTTTTATACCCACGTAGCTGTGTTTTACACCAGGTTGTAATTTGGTAATTTAGAATGAACACAACACATTTTGGAAGAACGTAACCAACAGCGTAATACCCTGACCAAGTTTTTTTGTTGTAGAGCTGGCTTCTGCTACTATTTATCTGGGCTCAGAAAGGTCCATTTTCATATTACTGTGAAATGTCTGATGATGAAGTCTTGTTCCCTATCTCCCAATAAGGAGAAAGGAAGGAAGAATTCAACTCCTGGGCTCCTGCCAGAGCCATGGTTGTTCTGTATACGCCGTGGCTTCCTCCACCTGGCTACTCCCCTGGAATTCTTGTGGTTGCAGTACATTTTTTTACAGTCTCACTTCCCCTCTGAGCTCTGTTCCTTCGTGTTGTCCCCCAGTACTCCTGCCATCTCCTTGCTCCCAATGGCTCGGTTTGGTGGAACAGCAAGATGAAAATGAATTTTTTTTTTTTTTTTTTTTTTGCATGTCGACTTCTAAGTTGCCTGCTGCTTCTAAATCGCAGTCTGTTAAACTGTGGGGTTTTTTTTTAGTTTGGGAAACTTTGAACACCAGCAGAGGACCTGGAGCGTTGAGTCAAGAAAACTATGTCGCTTCATTTTTCTTTCAAGTGGCTCCTCTTGGAAATGTTATCTTTGCAATCACAGTAGTTGGACACTATTTCTAATAAGAGTTTAGACGTTGTGTAGTTGAACTGACTTGCCTTGGGAAGGCTTCAGTTTTCCTAGGGTGTGGGTTTTTTTGTTTGTTCAAGTGTTTGGGATTTTGCTGCCATTTACCTGAACTCGGCTTTCAAAGATTAAAGCGCACATGCAGGCATATGTGATAAGTAACTGTTACTGTAAGGTTATATCAGTGATGCTGTTGCATAATTGCATGTGAGATATTAGTGCAGCAAAAATTTGAGCATGCCATGGTAACTCTTAAGGTAAGGGTAGGTGGCTGCATAAAACTTGCAGGCTAGAAGAATCAGTATGAAATGCTATTTTCCACAGCGGAGAGAAAGCAGGGTTATGTAACACACTCCTGACTTTTAGTCAGTACATTCATCTATCAAAGAAAGGTGTTGCTTGGCTGTATCATTTGGTGTTGCTTGGCTGTATCGTTTAAGCCATAGTTTGACAAATGTGCTGTTAGGTAACCCACGCTACCGCCTTGGTTATGTCAGCAGAACAGTTTATGAGACTGCATGCCGAGCTGGTCCAAGTTAAATATAACGGGCAAACAGGCATTTGTTTGTGTGTGTATACCCACATCGGTTTCCAGTATCTCTTGCTTCAAAGAGTTTACAAATATTTGGAAATGCAGGCAGAGATGTTACAGTACTGAGAATAAAAAGTGAGCGCTAACCGGGCTGCTCTATTCTACTGTGGTAGTTCAGGTGACTTCTGTTTACACAGAACTTTGATTTCCGGCTGTTCTGTTTGCTGGTATTCTAACGTGGTCCAATTTTTTTAAGACAGAGAAACAAAACAGATGACAAAATGTTTGCAGATAGTCAGTCTTCCATCCTGCTTATAACAGATTAAGTTTCAAGACATGTGGAGGAAATTGTTTTCTTTAATTTATTTTTAAGATGGTCTCTATTGCTCTGTTGCCAGTGTTACCATTATTTATCTGTTGCATATACAGTAATGAGAGATGAGCTTAGTAAAATAGGAATGCAATGGTAACTATCCTTCCTGTCTGACTCTACCTCTCAGGGTGTGTATTTGAAGCTACTTACGATTTAAGCATTTCAAGTAAATTTTGAGTGATCCATAAGTATGTTTGAACTTAGTATTTCTTTGCAATACAGTGTAAATTGCTTAGATTTTGTAAATTTGGTTTTAATGTAATAATTACAGAAATATATCACTAATAGTCTCAACGTCCACATTTCAGCGTTTTGCTGCTGTTATTATGAGAATAAGAGAGCCACGTACTACTGCACTTATATTCAGCTCTGGAAAAATGGTGTGCACGGGAGCAAAAAGGTATGTTTAGGCATTACAAGCAAACTAATCCAGGCTCTTTCCTCTTGTACCATGATGCTTTAGAAGTACTATTATTTGTATACAGTATTTGTATATGTACAACAAAGTTGTTTCCCGATTATTTCAAATAGACTAATATACGCTTCTGCACAAAATGTCTTTTCATGACTGAAAGGACTTCCCTACGAGACAGGAAATGGTAGTTCTGTTTCTGAAGCTCCTTCATACACTCTGATAAGCTGGCTTGCGGAGGTTATTATATTCACTTTTTTAGCTTTGCAGTTATCTATTTTTTTTTCTAATAATTAAAAAAATTCAAGACTATACACAGGAACTGCTTAAACTGTAGGAGCGATGGCAGAGGCATTTGAATAGTTTCATTCATCACAGGCCAAGAGATCCAAGTCTCTGGTCCCTGTAGTCTGATCTGTTCTTATCATCATCCTTGAAGCATAAGAATCGAAAACTAAACACAAGCTTAACTCCAGTGGGCAGGAGAGAAATTCTGCTCTGAAGAAGTCTGTTAGGAATCCAGAAGGAATAAGGTAATGAGCAGAGATGAGTGAATAGAGCTGTACAGGAAATGCTTTCTCTGCCTGGTGATGCTTGAAGTTCAAGTTGCCTTACTCTGCGCTAGGAGCAACCAGATCTTCAACTGTTTACGCAACTGAAGCAAACTGAGTTCTCTAACAGCGTGTAAGGCCGTGCAGTTGTATTAAACCCAGTTTGAATGCCTGGGCTGAATCAAGCAGAAGATTTTGGCAGTTTACAGATTTTTATAGAAATATGCGTTTTCTAGCAGTAGTAGTTCAAAGTTCTACACTGAAAACTTAAGAAATAGTTTTCATGTCTCCTTAGAGGGACTCAGGTCGATGTTTTAAGTGTGAAATATGTGGAGTTATAATTTACTGTTTTCTGCCTCATGAACAGTGAGTACAACATTAACGGTGTTCAGGACCCTAGTACCAAAAATAGCATGAAAACCAGTGATAGTTGTTAATTTTGGATGTAAAAATTTTGCATGTGACCTTCCCCTCCCCCTCAACACAGACATTTTTTTTCCCAGTTAAATATTTGTGGTTTAATGCTATTTGCTTCAAGTAATACTTAACTGAGGAAATAATATGGATATCCTTTTCTCACTTCAGTGAGGAGCAATCCAGACTGGCAGCAAGGAAGTATGCAAGAGTTGTTCAGAAACTGGGTTTTCCTGCAAAATTTTTAGATTTTAAAATCCAGAACATGGTGGGCAGCTGCGATGTGAAATTTCCCATCAGATTAGAAGGATTGGTACTCACACACCAGCAGTTCAGCAGGTAAAAAAAAGGCGTGCTTACATTTCATTCTTGCTGCGTATCGGCTAGCTTAGAGAGTGACATTTGTTTAGATTATTCCCTTGCACCAGAGGGAAACCTGCATCTTTGTTCACATCGCTGCTCTGCGTTGCATGTAACTGAGGTTGCCCAATATGAACCCATCAAAGTGACCTTCCCTGGTACTCTCTCCAAGTTTTAGCGAAGTCTACATCTGCTCTGCCCATTGCCGCAGTCCTGCAGGTGAAGGACTGGAACATGTGTCTGCAAGCATGTTTAAACACTGTCACTCTCTTCTCTTGCAGCTACGAGCCAGAATTGTTTCCTGGCTTAATCTACAGAATGATCAAGCCAAGAATTGTTCTGCTTATTTTTGTTTCTGGAAAAGTGGTTTTAACTGGTAAGTGAAGACAGTATGTTATTCCAGTAGGTTAGATTTAGACTGTTACAGAGAACACACAATGATACCAGAGGTATGTAAGCTGCTAGGTACTTTCCTTTAGAGAAGACAGTACTGAGAAAGAACAGATAGTACAGTCTTCTGTGGAGGAGGACACATAAAGCAAACCACACGTTTGGCTAAACCCATACAAGCAACGATCATGAATCCTAGTCAAGTATGTAGGTGCCCAAAAAGCTGTAAGAGCACAGGTAATGTTTCTGGCAAAATCTGAATGTCTGTTTCTGTGTGCTGGGTATGTGTGACTGAACTACTCTTTGGCAGCTTGGCTGGAGGCTGCTGCCATTCTCCTTTGATACAGCAGCCAAAGAAGGGGAGATACCTGAGCTCTAGGCCTTCCTTAACTTCAGGCACTCCACCTACACCCTTTCCTTTTCCCCTTGTGCTGAGTGTTACTATGGAGAAAAAAAATCACAAGACTTGCAAACAAAAGGAGCATGTTCCTGCAGTATGGCAAGTGGTGGACACCTGCAGTGGTCTCCATTGACAGACCTTGCTCCCCAGATGTTCACACTCAGAGAAAGCTCTACCAGTTAGGCCTTTTTGCAGAAACGTCTGGTAGGGCTGTGCTTTGTAGTCGGGTCTCCTGCAGAAATTATGTATAGAAAAATCCCATTTGCAAGTATAGCCTAAGTGTGGAGATGCTAATGAAAGTTTTACCAGTTATCGTAATAAACAGTGAGAAGGCTGGTAACATATGCTCTATGTGAACGGTGTATTAAGAAAAAAAAAAGATGGTAAAAATAGGGATTTATGGATATGCATATGTTTTTTATATAGAGTTGCATTCAAATAAACATTCTAAAAGCTAAAATTAAGTATTTGGCAAAAGGTACAAACTCAATTCCCTCCCTTTTTCTAGGTGCTAAAGTACGAGCAGAAATCTATGAAGCATTTGAAAACATCTATCCTATTTTAAAGGGATTCAGAAAGACAACGTAACAGTGTCTACAGCTTTCAGAGAAATCAGGGGTATATTTTAAAAGGTATTGCGTATGGCACAGCAGTAACAAGAGATGGACTTCCAGTGAAACTGCAACACCAGGACTTGGACTCTTTCCCAGTTAGTGCCTACTTCCCTGATGCTCAAAGGGAACCGTATTCTTGATTATGTCTACTGAGTTACTGTGAGTTGCTTTACTGGGCTGTTCCTGGAGCAGTCCCTCCAAGTTTTATTTATATTTCTAGCTTTTAAATAGTTTTAATGCCAGTTCTATTAATAGAAAATCCATAAATTGGTTTAAAAGACAAATACAACTGTGTCACTCAGTGTATAAACCACTTAAATTGCCATGTATATATGTTTTAACTTCCTTCCGTAAGACCACGGTTTTTATAATTTTCAGAACATAAGCTTTTAAATTTTTTCAATTTTAAATTTCTTTGGTGCCAGACACATTCCCTCTTTCCAGTATTAACCAAGACAGAATAAATTTATTAATGAAAATGGCTCACTGTACATATATATATACACACACACTTTCCTTCTTCAGCTCCACATGTACAATAAACCCTGTTTATACAATTATGGGAACTGTCTTAATGAATTCTAAAATTACCCAGCTGGTAGAGTGAAGTACATTGAAAACTTTTTTTTTTTAAATTTAATTTCAATAGCACATGCACTACTGTAAGTGACTTGTCATTTTGGGAGAATCTTAACGCTTTGGTTTGCTTACCAGCGGTCATATCCTTGGCAACATCTAGCTTGAATATTTCTAGTAAATTAAAGCAAAAGAGAATACTGGTTCAAGAAGTTTGTGTTCAAGTATGTGTTGCCTTATGTTCAACAGATGGGATTTATGCAAGTCTTAAATAGCTACACTTGACTGAATTGGAACAAAAGATCCCTGCTTAGCTTCTAGAATTTCTTTAAATTACTACTTTTTGTATTTTGCCAACTATGAGAGTCTCACTATAGTAGTGTTCCTGTAAAATGTCAAAGCCCTTCTGACTAGAGTCAGTATGTACATAATCTTCCCTCTGAACTGTGCTTGAAGCTTAATGGGCTGAGAACTAAAAATAAACTTTTTTTCCTCCAGTAAACTTCCATTAATAGTAACCTCCTTTCTGTGACTTGCACGTTCTTTCAAACTGCTTTTATCTAAAACTAACCCAAATGTAACCAAGGTCTCTTCATTTACTAAGTTGGTGTTTCATTCCAGACAAAATGAAGTTTTGGCTGGCCTTGCTACCGCGCTGTTTGTAAATCCTGAGTGACCTTAATCCCTTAGTCTTCTCTACTCCCCATAGTGGCATACACTGGTGTTTCTCCAGGCATTTTAATAATTGATTTCATGGATTTTATCAGAAAGCTGCTGTTTAATAATGTAGCTTTGCCAGAGTAAGTTCGAGATGCCCAAACACTGCATCACCTTCAGTGCCACACTGCTCTGTGCTGTGAGCTAATGAACATTCCTGAGTGCTCTCTTACATAACTGTATGACTGCCTGCACTTCTGCAGGACCCTGAGCTATTACCGGCTTATCTGTAAAACTCTTAACTCTGCAGGAAAACTTGGAGCCTTAAGTAACTGTGGGATGGTTTTCAATAAAATCAGTCAAGTTGTACTATAGTGACTTTAAGATAGTTTGCTGTTCCATGACACGTACCAAGGCTTAAAACTACCCTTTTAGAAATTAAGTTCTGCGATGACTAAACAGCTTGTATGTAAAGTATTCCCTGCCTGCTCATTTGAGTATTTCCAAAATCTAAATCAATACAAAAAAACCCCAACAGTGGGTCTAGGGCTTTCATAAAATCACCTTCAGAATCACTGGTAAGCAGACATGAATGGTTTGAGCAGGATGAGGGAATATGTAACTGAAGTAAATTCCACACTGAGACACACAAAAAAAAAAGCGCCTTATCTTCACTCCTGTGGCTATAGCTACATTTGCAGAAGTTAAGCAACTACCACAGTAAATTCAGCATTATGGTTTCACTTTTCTCTTGCCTCAGCTATATAGCAGTCAAACAGCAGAAGAATCCCTGCAGAGGGCACTTACTTTTAAGCCTCACCAAACATGGCAAACTTAAGGTACAATTCAGCTTAAAAATCTGCTGCTACAGGCAGTAAGTAACAAGACAAACATGTTCTGGTACAGCTGGCTTTGCTTACACTGCTTCTGCACCAGACAGTCCCATGCGGAAATAGTTCAATTCAGTTAATAGTTCTAAGTCAGATAAAGCAATTTTTGTGCATTTGATCTTGAATAACCACTCAATCAGAACACGTAACAGCTGCCAAGTTAGATTCAGTATAACTTTTGAGAAAGAGAAGCGTATTTAAGTTCCACAGTGAAAGGCTACGCAGCTGTCTTAGCTATGACCTCTGTACACCTCCTGAGCATAAGCATGCAAGTGATCTTACAGTAGTCTGCTTTTCTCTGTGAATTAATTTTTGAGTAGTACGAAGAAAATCCTGACAGACAATCTTAAGTTCTTGAAGTTCAGTCACCAACAAAAGATACTTTCACCAATCCAAAAATATTTCATCTTTATTTAAACATTGAGATTTAAGTGAAATTCACTGAACAAATGCATCTGGCTTCATTACCAGGTTGAAGTAAAAGCTCCTGTGGAGCACACAAGAGAGGCTCTCAAGGTCTACCTTTAGTAGTCCTGTCACTGTTAGAAGGTACACAGTTATCAGTGATTTCAGTTCAATTACCTGTTTGCAAAGTGCAGAAATGCACTGAAACAAGGCAAGTATTCTGTTTAGATGACTCAACTTAGTAACTTAATGGAAGCTAAATACAGCCTGCAGAGAAGTCTTGTTTCCATATGAACTCTTCTGGGTATTCATTTCCCTCACCGCAGTTGTCAGCACAAGTGTACACCACCAGCGTTCCCCAGTCAATGCTTTCTCCAAGGCTGTCAACCTGAAGGTGGTTCAGCAGCTGTGGCATAATCTTCAAGGAAAAACAAAGGTTTAGAGGCAGGCCACAGCTCTCTACCCTTTCCCTGCATTTCTTCCCAAAGAAGGGTCCTGCCTTCATTTATGTTCTCTTATACCAAAATCCCAATCACAGCTACTAAGTAACAGAGCAGCTCAAAGAAAATAAATCTGGAGTTTCCAAAACAGTGTAGTAGATGCACAGGGAATGAAAGGCATGTCCCTACTTATTTTATCTATAGAAGTTTCATTGACTAAGCATCGCCTGATCTGTAAGCCTCCTTCCATTTGAAATTACCTTCATAACTATGTTTTGCCTTCGCGTGACATTAAGTGTATTCACCATATATATGCTTCTGGCATTCAAAATTCTACAGCTGAAAACTTCCAGCTAAGATATATTTCCAATTCACATCGTGAAGGCTTTTTTCTTAAATATACAATACCAGACTCCTGTTACTTAAGAGATGGTTGCGTTCACAAGTGCAACATTTTATGGATGGCACAAATTATCAGGTGGGAACCTACCTTCCATATGTGGAAGTCTTACAGGAAAAAGCAGTTACAATAGTAAATAAAGGCTCACTACAATTTAGCATAGTTTGTAGCAACTTCAACTACCTTGCTCTAATGACAAGCCAACACCTATCTTGCTAAGTCTGAGCTGCATTACCTATATTATCTTTAAATGAATTTACATACCTGGAATTCAAAAATCCTTTTGGCACCACATGAACAACTTGGGATATCTTTTTCTTCAGGAATATTTTCAGCTGATACCCAGATTGGGCCTTCTCCTCCTCTGCAGTATCTAATAATCTGAAATAGAGCAGAAGTTTAAGTTCTCAAGACTGTCTCTTCATCTTGGCATGAAATTGGTATTTACTGACATAAAGCTGTAAGACAGTGCAGAAAAAGGTCAGTTTCTTCAAGTAATACCTGTGGCAAAGTCATCAGTTGCAAATACGGTATTCTAAGTAAGACGGGTTCTTTATGTAAGTTTTCTTAACTATTTGAGTCATGCAAGTATTCATATAGCAGTTTTTCAGTGAGCCAGGGATAAATGGCAATGATTTGTATTTCTCTAATTAAGGGACCCAGAAATACTAGGTCACGTATTTTATCATCTTGAGATGGAGGAAGTGCTCGGATTGATAATTAGCGCACAGAAGTGTACAGTAAAGTCAGGAATGCAACCCAGCTCTTTCTGTTTGCAGTTCTGCATTTAAATGCAAGGGGACTGTCCTAACATCCCAGAAGGAGGTATTTTCAGACGTTCACACCCTTGGTGGTTCTGTTACTATCTAAATGTTTATATAGCACATCAGGCATTGTCAACAAAAGGACACTTATGCAGATTAGTCAGTATGGGGAATGGTCAGAGAGGGAGGTGACACACCTACACCAAGCAGAGAAGGGAACAGACTCAAAGTCTCCTACTTTCTAGGTGTGTACCTTAACCCCTCAGCTACCAGCTACCATGGAGTGACTTTCTTCTCCACCCCCCTAACGGCTTTAGGCCTGTATTTCCTCTGAGTGGAACCAGGAATCATATTTTTGTTTGACAACGTGGCTTTTTTTCAGCCTCTTGTGTTAGCAAGAAATAGCATGGGGGGAAGATTTCTGTTTTAAATAGTTGAAATGTTAAAGCCATCACTGATTTCCTCAGCCTTAAAAAAAGCCAAACCAACCCCCTCGTGCAGCTGGTGACAGTGACAGAGCTCCTCTCTGTGGTTTTGGTTCTGCTGAGAAGGAAAGCCAACAGGGCCAAATGCTGGGGAAAAGAGCGATGGTTCACTACTTCCTTTGGTTAGAACCACTTCACAAGATGGCAGGTCCTCGCCCACCATGTTGGCTTCAGCATCCCTGTGCCTTCTCATCCTAACCAATTTCTGTTTGAGATAGATGAGCAGGTGCTAACTTCTTACTTCAGCATGAATCAAGTTCTGCACGTAAGGAAGATTAGGGTACATTGGTTAAGGTGTGTGGAGGATGAGGAGGCATCCCCATTTCTAACCATAGGTACAAAAGGCAGTGAAACATTTTGCAGGCGCAGCAGGATGCTGTGCCAGAACCTGCAAGTTCTAAGGCCGCCTCATTTTCTGACCTGCTCTGGTTCGGCAGCTACTCGCTCTTTAAACATTTGAAAGATCTTGTCTTCTTCAGTCTCATGTTTTGCCATTGCTTCCAATGTCTCTTCATCTAAGGATTGAAATGCTTCACCTAAGCAAGGAAAAAAAACCCCATGGTTACAGGCTAATGCAAGACACCCAAAAATTAAAACAAATACTGCACCTGTGAGTGCATTTTACTCGCAAGAATCATTCCCAGTGTAAATCACCAAGACTTTTTTTTTTCTTTTTTGTGACATATTAAGATTCAGTCACACACAGATCCATTTATTAGTTTTAGTTGCATTTTAAACATAGATGTCAGTAGTGGAACGCTGGAAAGGGAAGGAGTTAATCTACCAAAATTTATGGTTCCCAGCAGGGATCGCTAAGGTTGCTGAACCTTCAGAACGTGACATCTGGAAAAGGTCACCTGTGCCATGCATGCGCCAGACTTGTTTCTAGCACTGAAGACCGTGTCTGTTGCACTCCCACGTTCACATCAACGTGGGGCATCAAGCTGTCCTGAGACAGCTTCACACCACAGTAAGGGACAGCTGGGAAGCCAGCAGCCTTCCCCTGTCACAGCACAAGCTCTCCACCCTGGGTGCGCGCAAAGCCGGTGTGGTGAGCTGCAAACACAGAATTTTGGGGGAGAGGCAGGGGCAGAGACTGCACGTCAACTGCTTTATTCAAGGTCAATTAAAATAGATTGAGAACAGTTTTCTTCTAGCACAGACAAGGAGATTTATTAAGTATTTTCTGTAAATTAAGACAACTTGAACCAAGTCGAGCCAAGACCATCTAACTCAATCTCCCGATGCCAACAGTGTCCAGCAGCAGGTGCCGAGGGCCCTGTTTTTCTCACTACAGTTGTTCCTTACCTGCGGGGAGCACACATGGACACAGCGTGACCCCCAGCTACCTGCAGCCTCACTGCAGCAGCAGCCACTTCAACAGCTCCTGGTGTTGGGGCTTAGTGAGTCTCTCCCCTAAAAGCAATTTATATTTTGGGACGTCTACAAAAAACTTGCAGCACAAATGACTGTAGATTTAGCCTTTTGTCGCCAGTAGTTAACAATGAACACTTAAAAATCACAGCATTTTATATTTTAAAGATGTAACACAGGCTTCATTAGGAAGCATTACAGACAGCATCTTATTTCTTACCTGCACTGCCTGTAGCTCCGAGTTCCTCTTGTTCTGTCAGGTCCTTTGATGTATCTACAGCTCCTTGTTCATCATCAGGATCTACGGTGCTGTCAGCAGGAAATTCTGGTTCCTCAGGTTCTATCAAAATTTCATATTCTGGAAAAAGGAATTCGTTATGCTCTGGAATTGCATCCGCTGAGTCACCTACAAAACAGAAAAGAGATACCACTTCACAATGTCATCTCATGTTACACGTCCTTCTCCCCAAAAGCTACACAGCAAACTATGCAGCAAAACCACAGCACAAACATTGCACGAGCAGCAGCAATTTACATCACTGCTAGACCCGATTTAAAGATAAGAAAGATTTATATTAAGGACAGTAGAAAACTACAAAAGGTGATGCGCTGTTTGAATCTTTGCAAATATGAGAGACATGGAAGACAGACTAAATAGTATTAGCTGCTGCATTTTAAAAACCAATACCTGCAGTTTGACAGCTCTGTGGATATCTCATTCTGACTAGCATACGCACACAAGTCAAGCGTGCATCAGGTGCTCCAGGGCCATACCGTTCTTTCTTATTTTTCCTTTGCGTATTGTGAGTAGGTAAAGTTTCCACAAACACATCAAGTATACCTTCTGTAATGATGGTATTAATTACATGCTAGTACGTTTCAAGTTTTCACAGTTTCAATTAAATGTTTCAAATGTCTCACCCACAACTCGATTTGCACAAATCAACTTTTAACATTCTGCTTATTTCCACTTCCTACAATCAAAGTTTTTGGGACTAGCATCCCACAATGTACAACGGGAGATACATCACCGACATAGTTTCATTGCACCGTTATTAATGTGGTACTTCAAGAACTAAAGAAGTACTTTAAATACTCTGTATTTGTCCCTTTAACAACCAGCAGACAAACAAGTGTATGAATGAGACAAGAGCAGGAGACTGAAGAAAGGGGTCTTTACAATACCACACTCACAGAAAGTACTCATCATCTACTGACCCTCACAAAATCCTGTGAAGACATCACTGTTTTAGGTTACTTTACAATTTATGAATAAGCCATCTGAAAAGTAGCCTACAAAGGGAAAAAAAAAAAAAATTGGTCTATGTCCTTTCAGCTTTTCATGACATAAGGCAAACAGAAAGAGGTCTTTGAAGACCAAAGGCACACCTTAAATTAATTAGCCTTCCAGCAACAACTAAGATCCTACATTCTTACATCACATGAAGTACACATCTAAGAGAAAGAAAAGCACCTGAAAGAATTACTGATAGTTTCCTTACAAATCAGACAACATCGCAAAAGGCACGAGCTTCCTTTTCCTCTCCCGTGCAGGCCCTTACCCCACTAACGAGCAAGCTGGACACGCCGAAAGGACTGCCGCCTTTGCAACGGCGATGTTTCCTGGCGAACACCAAGCGTGTGCCACCGCAGCTCAGCGGCGACGGTGCCAACGGCACGCAACCCTACAGCGCTCCCCCCACCCCGGCCCCAGACCCACCTC
>VYXH01005058.1:959950-974910 GCA_013397275.1 Burhinus bistriatus | reverse complement strand
CCCAAAAAAAAAGGACAATGTTTAATCTTTTTTAAAAAAACCCCAAAACACAGTGAAGATACGAATACAGTTTGTAAGCGGTACTAGAGAGCTGAAGAACACCTCTGGGCCTGTCACGCTCACAGGCTGCCCGGGCGAGAGGGGAACCTGGCCTGCTCCTGTCCCCGCTCCAGCCAGGTGATGGTTGGTCACATCCAGTCACGGCATCAGGAACCACTTAGAGTCGTGCAGCCACCAGCTTCTGTACGGGTATCCTAGCATCTAACAAAAAAAAAACAAAACAAAGCCAAACGGTAAATACTTAGCATCAAAACGTTGTAAATACCACTCCATTAAACTATTTTTTTTTTTATTTTCCTTGGTCGTTGGATTGCACAGTATTTCAAATAAAGAAGGGAGATTCAAAGCTGCAGTCAATGACATCAGAAAACGCACTGTAAAAAAATATTATCAGGATTTTCATACAGATAAATCTAAGGAAGTACTAGGGAAAAAACACTACATCTAACTTCTGCACGTTGTCCAAAGTAATTTATAACTTCAGAAGCTCTCTTCAGATTAATTAGAGAACACTTACCAAACATGTCCAAGATTTTATTAACAGCCTCTTGATTTACATTGTAAGTGAATCCATTTGACCTACAGTTAAAAGAAAAAAAACAACCCCTGTTTCTTCAGTGAGTATTTCTTATTCCAGTAATTTCTATACAAATAATCTGAATTAAACATTTTCATAGTTACATCGTATTTTTCGTCCTACCAGCATACATATTAATTTTAAGGACACAGCAGACTTCTAAGTAGCTTGTTCACAGTCCCCATGTCTCCCTCTTCCCCTGATTTTTATTAGGGAGAACTGCAGGAGAGAACATTTGTTTGTTTTCAATCATGTAATTTTCAACACGATCTCTCTGAAACAAGCAAATCTTGAGCTCATGTCAAATTCTGTTGCACTCAATTGATTTATTCCTTTTACATGAAAGGGGAATTTAGCTATAAACATCTACTTAGCACAGTGACATGGCAGGGGATGTAACAACAACAGTACTTTGTATACTTTCAAAGAGCACTACAAACCTTAACCAATTCATTTCCTGAACAGAGGCATAAGAAAATAGCTCAGGGTCATCAGGTGCCAACTGCGTTCCATGAAACACTCAAGACAATGTGGGAACTTGTTGTATCAGGGATTTTGATGATTATACTTTTAAACACAGTAAGAAGCACCACAACACAAATTAATTCGATAACAGGAAATGCATGTCACCATATTTTTGTACAACAATAGCTGGTTTTTAATCTCTGTTAAAAGACTTTAATGACTAAGCTTTCAGTTAAACTCCTTTGAGATGCTGGGGCTGAACTGCCCCCCCCCAAATTAGTAGTATTCCTGATTATTGCTTACATTGCCTGATGAGGCTTATTGTAACACACAGAGTAACTCGTCTATTAAAAATAAGCAGGACTGTTCTATTTGCTTATCAAAGCCTTGGGAGAAAGGAACCACCTGGGTCTTTACCATGACTTGGGTAAATCCAATCAATCTTCAGTTCACTGGTTCTCAGACAGTCGGGGTTCTGCTGTTTGCTTCATACTAATAGCTCAGTCATGAAGAATTGCCAGTAAGACCACACACTGACTTCTATATACCGAAAAGCCAATGTTACTTACATTTTCTTCTTCTTCACTGCACCTAGTTGCACAAGAGCTGCTAAGGCATTTTTCTGCATGTCAGAAGACAGCGCTTCATAACACTGCGTATTCCCTATGGAGAAAGCAGAAACACAATTAAAAGTTCTATCGCTACCCATTGACAGGGTACACTTCTAAAATCATATTGCATAACGGCTGTACACACCCTTCTCAAGAAGCTGAAAAACAAAGTTGCGGACTCCAGGTATAAACTGCTTCTCGGTAAAGGCTTCTTTTGTTTCCTTTGAGAGGTATCTGAAAATTAACTAGCATTTACAAAAAAATTAGCACTTCTTTCTTTTTGATTGTCAATTTGTTTTTAATTACAAACAAACATGCCCTCATAAGGAAGCAACATTGTTGCACTTTGAAAAGTGTAGGACAGGAACTCAAAAGTATCACTACACAGAGCATCTGAAATTTTGCTGTTTAACAGGCATGAGAACCTTAATATTAAAGTAAGATCCAGTATTACTATAATAGTTACCTTAGACATCAATTTAATATTCCTGTTCTCACAATCAAAAACAGTATAATTTTTTTTAAAGCAATACCTGTTTTACAGATGGGAAAAACCGGGCAAATCAGTACAGTTCAGCCCATCATACACCAGGTGATTAAGAGGTTCCACTAGGTTCAAAGGTCTGCCTTCCCACCAATGTTATGCTGACATACCAGAGATTTTAGCCTCCTATTTTTGTATACATGGCTTATTACAGGACCATAAGTGTTTAGTCTTATTAAAACCTTGGAAAACCGAATACGGATTGAATTAATGACTCAAAAAAAAAAAAAAAAAGCTATCAGATATGAGATGCAAACTCATTTCCACACCTGGCAGGACAGCCCACATATAATTAACTAAGCAAGAACTCCTCATAAGAAAGAGCAATGAACCTGGTAGCAGCACACTCTCCATGAAACTTATAAACCCACAACAGGCCATCACATTACAAGGTAGTTACTGCTTTAGTCAATTGGAAAAGCCTCAGCCAAAAGCTGAAATCAGGATCCCAGCAGGAGAGTGATGTTTAAGATACTTGTTACTGTTATTTCGCAACTTTTGCACTCCCCAGCCATGAAAACAGTCACTATGTATACTGCAGAAGTATCACAGCTCTCCTAGTTTCCCTATACAACACGGGAGAAAAGAGATAATTTTCCAAAGAACAACATACCTGATAACCTTCTACAAAAGGTCTGAACATAGCTGACAAGAAAGATACTATAACACTTCCTTTATCGGTAGGGTAGATTTCCTGTTGAGTTGTTTGAATAGCATCACATTTTGTGAGTAGAAAACATCCTTCCTCAAAATCCTGGGAGAGAGAAGCATAACTGAAATTTTAACATCCACAGTAAGTGCAGCTACCTTTCCCCACAAAATCAACAACAAAAACCATACAACAGCACACCACTTCCATTTCTGAACTCAGTTCTCAAGAAACTTGAACCAAAGTTTTCCTATATACCAGAAATATCCTCATAAAAAGGCGGTGGGAAAGTATTCTTAAGCACAGCAGTATCTAGATGCACAAGAGGCCTAAGAGCAAAGAAAGCGGTTGCGGCTGCTACTGTAACAGCCAGCCTGAGCTCCCTCAGGATTGTGTCAGAATAGGGTCAGGTTGTCTGGTTTAGGGCTTTTTTCTGTGGGTGGTTTTTATTTATTTATTTATTTAAAGTCAGGGTTTGCTTTTATCTCATGTCCACTGTTCACAATAAATGATAACATAGTTCACTGACGTGCCCTCTACAAAAGAGACAACACAATGGCCAAAAGTTACAAATTATGGAAATGTCAATGACAAAACCATTTTACTGCCAATATCGGGGGGGGAGGACAACGACGACGACGGACGGGGGGACAGATGGGACACAGAACACACAGGGATAGGACACAGACATGACAGACACACAGACGACTAGAGGGTTGGGTTGCTAAGATCCTTTAACATTAGCTCCACTCTTTCATTTGACTTCAGTAAAGTCAGTCATAGCCAGTCACGTTCGTGATCCCTGCTTGGTTTTGGTACTTAAAAATGCTGCAAGAGGCAAGAATTGCCAACAATGAAAAATAAACAGTGCAAATCAGCCCTTAAAAAAAGGCTCAATTCTCTCCTATATAAAAATCTATGAAATTTTAATACAGTCATTAGTCTTGAATATTCTTATGAAAATTATACGTATCTCTTTTTTTAATGCAGGGAAGATCACAAATATCACCATGAGATATTTGGCCTTAGCATTGATAAAAATCAAATTTAATCAGTTTTAAATTGAAATAAAAACTACACGTCGACTTACCAGTTTATATTGGGTATGACGTTGAACCAGGTTTTTTTTTTTTTACAAATAAACTTGTGCTCACCTGCATTTCAGGCTGACTGGACTACAGCCAGCTCCAACCCAGCAGGGTGTGTACAAACTGACACAGCAAGCCCTGCAGAGAGCAAAGTGCTGCCCAGCCTTCACAACTTGCCTGTGTCCAGCTGTGTTAGGAGAGCAGGCAGACATACCAAGCCCTGTAATAACGCAGTATGCAGGAACAATACTGGCTTTGTCTGAGTAACGGCTTTATGGGGCAGGGGGTGAAACGAGGGGAAACTCTTTTCAAGCAAATAGGATGCAACTAAAGCTTCCATAAGACTCTATGAGGGACACTGTTATGCCATTAGGAAATTTTCCACTTCAGAAACCTTCACAGGCTGCGTCACCTCAACTCTGTAGAAGATTTTGGCTGCAGAAGTTTAAATCAGGCTTTACTATAAGCACTTCCCTCATAGTGCTCACAATGTACTATGAATCTACACAAGATAAATGCTAGTAATAAAAAGCTGAAAGGGCTCAAACATGAACCATCAAAATATTTTAAAAAATGTTTACTTATGCACAGGAACATCAAAACCTGTCGAGTTCAAGGTATAAGAGGAACATTAGCCTCTAAACACTACAGAGTAGATGACGCCATGCTGTGCAGTCAAGGAAAGGTGGGTACAGAGGCATACACCGGGTGTTGGCAGAGTCCTCTGGTAGCCCTACCATCACAGACCACACACATGGAACTATACAAAACAACAGATCACAGCTGCACTAGGACAAGTATAATCAACCAGAGGACAATAGGTATCTGAATTTAGAATAGCATACTCAATTTGTCAAAGATAACAAGGGAATACAATGGTTGATCGTTAATTGGTATAATACCTATAGTTTAACTTTCTGGAAGAGCAGCAGTGCCCCTCTGCTACACAGTCTGCAAGAGCTTTTAGGAAAAATTATCCTGGTGTACCCTCAATGCATATTCCTGTTTTGTTTCTGTGCTGACAGAACAGACCCACTCTGTGACAGAATTCAATTAAATCTACATTAACACTTTTTTATTCACAGCTGAAGATCTCTTTTATAACTTCAGATGAAGAGGATAGTATTTAAACTTCACTTAAAAGACTGCTTTACACATATTTTTATATCTGTGCTGGAAGACTGGTAGCTTTATGCAAAAAAGCCAAACTTCTGCCACAGTTCATTTTAATGATTCAGAATTGGGCAATTTTTTACAGATGGAAAAAAAAAAAAAAGATTGCATATGCAACCTTCAGACAATGTTTTGCAACTAACTAAATGACTAGCTCTGCTCTGACCCCCTTTTAAGTTCTCCCTCCCACTTATGGATCAAGTTAATATTGCTGTACGTGTTTATCATAAAGCACTTGTTCGGCAGAGCCCTGAAATCAGATGCTATTTTAGTTGGGTGCGTTACTGACTATCAGTACTTTTGTATAAAGGATGTTTTTACCTTCAATGAAATGCCAGGAAAGAAGATGAACTCATCAGAAAAAACATCTCTCAAGAAGCTGAAGCAGCTATAGACTTCCTCTGAAAAAAAATATTGTAAAGTACTGTTGTTTAGAAACATCATTTAAAACATGCAAGTGAAGAGCCATTTTAGAAAGAGTACCTACTTCAAATAAAATTTGGACTTGACATTAAAAGCATACACACATATACAGGAGAAACCACCACAACAGAACAGCAAGTACTCACAGCACTTGATTTAATTGTTACCAAAAGGAAAACGCAGAGTTGTACCTTCTCAGAATATGCATTAAATACCATGTAATCAGATGCTGCACAAAACTAAGGCATGTATTCTGAGAAGTTTCTTTAAGAGCAAAGTATTGGAAAAGACTGAAACACTTCAGAAACAGTAGTGGGAAGAGAAGAAAGACCAAGAACTGGCTGCACTGTATGCAAGTGTCAGCTGTGTGTAATTGGTAACTTAAAAAGCTGGTCTGCTGAACACCAACAAAGTAAGACACTTAGGAACCGGGACCAGCTCATCTTAGCCCTGCCCTCTCAGCAGAACATACCTACTTTCAAAAATATCAAAGGGTAAACAAACAAAATAGGCAAGCAAAATACCCCCATCCCCTCCCAACACATCCACCTTATGCCATGGGACTTATCCAGAGTTTAACGGTCTCAGGCAGCTCCCACTAGCAGTCGCAGGAACCTTGTGCTGCTCTCACAGCTGAGTGCACCAGGAGCAAAGCCAGAGGACTCTCAGAGCTACCCAAACATACCTTTTCTGAAGCTGCGTGTCATCTGCAAGGCAACTGCCACCAGAGATGGACGCACAAACACATTCAGCAGTTGGTTTCTGTAGGTGGCACACATGAGGATAGCCAGACCACGCTTAAAGACGATTTCCCCTACGGCTCCATCTTCCATTCCTTTGTCATTTAGGACCACGTGGCCATCGACAAGGCGAGCAATGTTGGAATGCAGGGTGAGGCCAGACATGACTGCTTTTTTGGCACACAGGTTATCTAGCAGGAAGATGCAAAAGGGAACATAACTCTATTGAAACAGCCTAAAAGGCACCAGTATTTAATTAAGTTTTATCACTGAAGACCAATTATTACACCAAACATCCAGTTAGAGAGATGTTCTAAAATAATCCATACCAGGAATTGGCAGCCCAGGCATAGGATGAGATGGAGAGAACAAATTTCAGACATTTCTGTAATTAAAGCACTTTAAATTCTCCCGTTTGCTAACAATGACAAATATTTCCTTTGTCTCTGGAACAAGTATTCTGAGCCTCCAAATAAAAGAGGATAGATCTGTTTGATTGATACATTCATCAGTAAGGAAATGGAGACCATACTTTTGCTTAGGCATTTCTGACACTTCAAGTTTTGAATCAGATGCACAAATCTTTATAATTTTTTTCCTCAACTCTCATATACAAGGAAGGCCTCATCCCAAATTCAGTTTAAAGAAATCCTAATGTAAGTATCATTACATAATATACCTGCTCAAAGAGAAATGAAAGCCCAAATCTCTTCTTGTTTTGTAAGACAATCTTTTAAAATGCCTAAAGCAAGGAAGTGTGTGGTTTGGGGTTTGGTTTTTTTTAAACAACAAAGTTCTTTGAAGGCAGGCATGAGTTTCACAAACCTGTGAGCTTTGGTCAAGCTTTCTTGTCAGTGTGACACACTGCAGACTTTATTCAGATAAAGAGCACCATATCAAGTCTTGAAAATACACTCACCTTTTTAGAATACCTTACCTTTTTAAACACTATCAAAACATTCTCTGCATCAAATGTGAACTCTTTGGCAAGCAATGAAAGAAGCAATAAAAACTTCTTATTGAACACTAAAATACACTTTACATGTTCACAGCACCAACAACGTATCAAATCAATATAGCCTCTGACAGAAAAAAATAAAAATCATATTCTTTCCTTTTAATAGAGTTCACATAGAATCTCATCGCATCTTAATTGCTCCTTCAGCCTACTTTGTTCCAGCTTTGCTAAAGCTCCCAAGTTCCTCAATGCAGAAGCAGAAGTCTGAGCAAGTCATTTTGCAGTTCCTGTTTTTAATATAAAATTTCTAACAGCCAAGCAAATGTTCTGCCTGTAACAACCAACCAGCATGACAAAGGCAGAAACAACTAGCTGTTTGGAGACAGAAGAATGGACAGGGTACATATAGTTGCTGACTTGGTAATGTTTCCAAATTAGCCTTAAAAATATATTTATTCTTTCAAATTATTGACAATCCAAAACTAAACAACAAACCCTGTTTCTGTGCAACTGATGCCTAGAGCGGAGCTAGCACACTCCAACAAAATCTGCTCAGTTGGTATCATTCCTCTGTTCCATTACCATGCCTATTTGCTGTTCCCTGACTACACCACAACTCTACTAAAGCAAAAGGTTATTCATTGTTGCTAAGAAAATAAACAAAATAAATAAGCAAACCCAAATGTGGTATGTTTTTCAGTTTACTGTGAATAAGATTCTAAATTATGTTTATATATTGCCATGAAATTCTTCCTTTTACCAGTTTGGCAGGAGCAGACCTTGTCTGCACTCACTGCAGTGCAGATCCCTGAAAGGAGAAGTGGTTTTCTTCCAGAGATGACCGAGTTCTGTGGTAACTGTAGCCTGCTCCTATTTCTTTATTGCAGTACTGAGAGGGATCCTTGATTATACACATGACTACAAAAGCAAAGATCCAGGGTTTAAGTCTACATACAGTGAAAAGGTAAATGTATTTGCATTAAACTATTTTTCTTTGTTAGCTTTAACACTTTTGTCCTGAGGCTCTAAAATTAGTTACCTGTGTCACCTTGGCTCACAGAGAGAAGTTTAAAACAATTGTTTAGAAAGTTTGGAAGGAGAATCAACCTTTCAGCAGCCTATATATATATACACACACACACATTATATATATAAAAAGGAAGTGTGTGTGTAAATACATAAATAAAACCACCAAAGAAGCCTTCTCCCCAAAAGTCACCACTGTTTCTGGGGATAAAGTAAAATTCAAAAATAAATGGACAACTTCCAGTTTTGATTTTCTCTCATCCACTGGTTTCCACTAGTTGTTTGCAACAGTAACAACTTATACTACAGTCAATTATCAAGCAATAAACATAGCATTACACCAAGTTAACTGCTGCAGATCAGGTAATTGCCTGTGACTTACATAGGGTTCAGAAAGATAGACACTAGGCAAATCTCAGTACTTTAATACAAGTACCTTATAATTTCCCCTTCGTTCCACACTTCGGGATATAACAGCAAAATATCTGTTCTGCTTCCACCTAACTGTTTTTCAAAGTATTATCTTCCACTGGCTATGTCAAAACCTGTCTGGTTTTAGCATTATTTTTAGTGTACACCAAAATCCATTTACAACTCTGAGGAAAACATTCTGTAAAGTTGTAACCATACACTGCTTCCACAGAAATATAATTTATCCTTCATAAGCAACAAAAGGAACAGAAATAACTTTCTCTGCATACCATGCCATTCAATGAATCCTCCAAAAGTCTGTGTTAAGCCTTTAAGCCACAGGGTCTTTTCTATTAGAAGTTCAAAATCCATGGCTGGCAAATTCTGGAGCAGGACAGCAGCAACTAGCACCCACGGGCTCAAAACCATGTTTTCTATTTGCAGGAGCTCCATTTTATAAGCTACATCACTGACAAATTCTTGGATATCCTCAGATGGCTTTTGGGGAAGGTGTCTGAAAAGAATAATACAGTTCAAGGTAGAGAGCTCCACAAACTGGAATGTAAATCACACCCGTCCTTATTTCTTCCATATTGCTCCCAGATCCGTAACTACTTTACAGCACCCAATATCTGGAGGGTGATTCTATGTGATCTGTAGAACAGCAGTACAGAGCAAAACATCAGTAGCTTCATGACAGTATTTGAAAGACAGATCTCTGAATTGATGCTGTACCCTTGCTATCTTCAAAAAAAACTGAAAAGCATTTTGTTTCATTTAACAAATTGCAAAAGCCACCCAATCCCGTCATAGCTACAGCTCCCTAGCACATGATCATGTAACAGTTAGCAGTAATAAAGCAAGAAGGGAGAGAAAGGAGGAATTTTTAAGTGGCAAAACCACCAAATTCTCAGAAAACAGAGCTTTGCCTGGCTCATGCATCATCATTAAATTTTAAAATGGCATCTTCTCGACACAGTACAAAGCTGCACAAGTAACAACCTGTTTCAGAAACACCCCATCACAAGCACGATAAGCCTCTGCTCAGACAAAACAGGTTCAGTGGTCTAAATCATCAGATGAGGTGAGAGAAATTGAAAACGAAGTACAAGAGAACATCTTAATTATTTTACATAGGTGAGGACTAAACAAATGCTTTTCCTGTGCATACGCCATGGAAAGATGTGGTACCTGGGAACCAAATTGTATGGGCACCGATTGATTCTCCCAGATGCCAAGGTTCTAAGTGATACCGGCTGGCCAACATAGATATGTATGGTACCAAAATTGTCACTGAGGATTCTTCTGGCTTTTAACAACCCCTAGGGAAAACAGGAAGAGAAAAACTCAAATTTTGGTGCCACAGGGTGTATATACATCCACCTATGTTCTGTTCTTAAGGAATTTACATACAGATGTAGACTCTTTGGGCTTTGGAACTCCTAGGAGTTCATATGCATAGAGAGATTCTTCTAATATCCTCTCGTAGCTGATGCTGATGGGAACAAGGTACGTGTCAAAGACTTCACGTTTAAAAAATGGTTCCATCACAATGCTGAGCAGACCTGAAAATTGAGGAGGGAAAAGCAACTGCAATTTAACTTTGAAAAAAAATCTTCAAATTTTAGAAACTGCTAATAGATGTGCACTGTGCCTGTTCTCTCTTCAACCAACCAGAAGCACAAGACATTGTCAAAGCTTTAAAACAGAACGTAAATGTACGCAATGCATTTGGAGAGCTATCTGTGTTCTTTTCAGCAGCACTGCTCCGTGCTTGCACAGCATCTTCCTTCTAAAGATTCCCTACTACTTTTACAGTTAGCTTGCAATATTTCTCTGCTGGTCAGGGGATGCCTATTTTCTGAAAGAAAAGGGTGAAGAGTTATGCAATTAAGTACACCATGGGGCAAAGGGAGAGAAAGCAGTAGAGTGCAAGAGATGTGTATTGCTGTTCTTTGTATCACCTTGGAACTCCAACCATAGTGTTTTCCACTACCCTGACAGACCTCACCAATTTCCCACCACTTTAACATCCCTTCCTGTCTGAAGAACTTACGAAGCACATAGCCACTAATGAAAACACTAATAATCATAAAAAGGTCCAAGTTTTCAACAAACCTACCAAACTTCGGAGTCAGAGTCTTGGCGGTGCGGCTTCTCGTCCCTTCCAGAAAAAATTCAATTGGGGCATAGCCACTCTTCAAAAGTAAAACAACAAAAAAAGCTGGTCAGAAAAATGAAAACATTTCTTCTTTACTGCCCACAAATAGTTTTAAGTACTTAAAATGTAAGTAAGTTTTTTTTAATGCAACCCATGCACGTCTAACTTAAGTCATCTCTAAGCCTACCTATATTCAATCCATTGTATTTGCGACATCATATAGTTAAACTAATAAAATATCGTGTCTGTCACAAGATATGATCCAAAGCAACTGATGAGCAGCAATTTGTTTACCACATACTGCTGAACTATAATAACAACAGAGTGCATGCATGCTCTTCACCTACAGCAATTCTGGGGTAAAACGCATTTAATCAGATCACAGTGAAGACTTTCAATCACATAGCTGTAACTTCATGAATATTTCACATGAATCATTCCAACAGAGTATTTCTTAAGCATACATTTTGAGAGTTCAGTAATTTATTTACCCTTAACATCGTTTTTACATATTCAGCAAACACTGCCCAGTAGAGTCTGTTCCCACCAAAGGAACGTCGCATAAAAAAGGCACCTGCCCTTCGTAGTAGCTCACCAACTATTTTCATTCCCAGGAAATCTGAAAAACAATCAAACAAAAATGAAAACCACACACACAAAACTTATTGATTAATATCAGGCAGCAGAATCAACCACTTTCTCTAATACACTGATTCAATTACCAGAATAAAGAAGATCTCTTTCAAGGATTCTGTTGTTGCAAATACCTTTATTTGCTTTCAGATTGTCTAGCAAGACTTATGTAGACATGAATGGCATATTATAATATGCTTGCAATTATTTTTGAAAGCAGCTTTCACTTAGAGCTATTTATTTTCATAATTTAGACGGCCAGACTTCAACCATAAGACTAAGTTTTTAAAGTACATTGTCTCACTCATCTTCAGAAAGATCAGTTACCACTGAATGTATCCTAGAAGACACAGAAATTAACTGACCAATTTCACTATATTATACTATTTATGATGCTAACTCATTACTCTGTGAGGTATACACCAAAACAGCTAGAATTTTTTATAGTTTTCTAGTTTTAAGCAATAATGGTCAATGCTTAACTTGTCAAAACCAGGAAACACTTAACGTTAACAAATTTCTTAGGGAAGCATTTAAAACGAGTCTACACAGCAGCTGGCCACGTGCTGCTTCAACCTCCTTACCATCTCAATCCATGAGACACTTGCAAACAGATATTCACTCAGTAACACAAATTCTTATTTCCAGCTGCAACGCTGACAATGACTGCCTTGAAGATGTCATATAATATGTCACACACACACATACATGTGAAATATATATATATCTCTATATATAAAAAAATAGATAAAAAGATATTTGCTACAGGACCCTGGGCAGCAATAATAGCTCTCGGAGTTTCCCATGTGCAAAGGTCCATCTTTTTCCCTTAGTCTCCTACTACCCTCCCTCTCTCACCACAACATAGACTCTATCCCCTTCCTTACTTCCATCCTCCTGCCATGTACTCAACCTCCCAACCAGGATGCTGGCTGTACACCCAACACCTCTCCCCACCACACACTGCCACCCCACAAACTGGGACTGAAACGCATCCTTTCATGTACCTCAAGCCCACACCACGTCACCAGCTCTGCACCTCTAATCTGACTTACTCGTAAGACCTGAGACAGAAACGCAATCCCAGCACCAGCTAGATTCCTGCTAATGTACTGTATGAGCATGTACTCTGGTGTTACTGGCAACTGCTTACCTTCCCTTAGCTAATCCCCACAGGATCTTTACTCTCTCTCTGTGCTCTGGTGAGACCCCACCTGGAGTACTGCAGCCAGCTCTGGAGCCCTCTGCATGGAAAGGACATGGACCTGTTGGAGCGGGTCCAGAGGAGGGCCACAAAGATGATCAGAGGGCTGGAGCACCTCTCCTACGAAGACAGGCTGAGAGAGTTGGGCTTGTTCAGCCTGCAGAAGAGAAGGCTCCAGGGAGACCTTACTGGGGCCTTCCAGTACTTAAAGGGGGCCTACAGGAAAGACAGGGACAAACTTTATAGCAGGGCCTGTAGCAATAGGGCAAAGAGTAATGGCTTTAAACTAAAAGAGGGAAAATTTAGACTAGATAGAAGGAAGAAATTTTTTATGCTGAGGGTGGTGAAACACTGGAACAGGTTGCCCAGAGAGGTGGTAGATGCCCCATCCCTGGAAACATTCGAGGTCAGGCTGGACAGGGCTCTGAGCAACCTGATCTATTTGAAGATGTCCCGGCTCATTCCAGAGGGGGTTGGACTACATGACCTTTAATGGTCCCTTCCAACCCAAACTATTCTATGATTCTATGATCTATCCGTATGCTACTTGAAGCCAAGCGATAATTAACAAAGCAGAGGCACTTAGCCCCCTACATCAGGAGAGTGTCTCTCCACTCAGCACAAGTACCGCTTTGAGACTGAGTTTGTAAACTGCATCTTGTGAACTTCTAACACAATATGTAGTAAATACAACTACGACCATATAGAACTCTGTTTTCTCCAGAGGAATTCAAAACAGTACACACATGCAGCAGTATAATCAAACTGCACGCCCCTAATTCTGAAGAACTTTGACCCCAAAACTCTTTAAAAAATGTTAATCACTAAAAAAATCCCTCTAAGCTAAACTAATAGTATCTTAAGACACTGTTTTGAGGCCCAAAACTCAAAAAGGCTCTAATGCAAAAGTAAACAAAGGATTACACCAATACCTATGATAGCACATGAGCAGATTCTTGCATGACAGGTAAGCAGCTGCAACACCTTGATCAAGGCAGCTATGAGACATCAATTTCTGAACTCACCAGAATCTAACCTACATCACCCAGAGGCAAGATACCACAAACTCAAAGACCATCAGAATCTCATCTTCCCTAGCAAGCACATTCTCCCAACTTCTGCTGATTTGCTACTGGTCTTCCTAACCTCTTGACTGGAAAAGTAGACTACAATAGAGTAGTATGTTCCCAGATCTTTCATAGCTTGCCTGTGCACATTACAGCACTGCACCAGACCTGAGGTGGTTGTCTGCCTGCTTAGAGGACCTGATTGATACCCAAGACCTCCAAGTTTCTCAGTTAAGTGCTGCCAGAGTCCAGATTTTCAAAAAGCACATTAACTCAGAAGATATTGACTGTCAAAGTCTTCAAGAATTGTTTCCCACAGATATACTGGCTTCATCTGCTTTAGAATTAAGTATGTCCAAAATCGCGACCTCTGATGTGAAATTTCATTTCCCAGCCAGCTCTGCTCTCAGCACTTCACATAACAGAGCTCTGCCAATGCTTCAAGGGAATCAGTCGCATCAGCAACAAGCACGAAGTGGCTGGCACTTCATATCTGGCTACTATGACTGCACTTAAAACGGTATAAAGTATCACAAAAGGTTCTACAGTAGCTCTTGGGCAAGTTTTTGCCTGTTCCCAGGCCAAAAAAGCAATATAGAAGTCTTCTTCACAACATCTATCTTTGCCTCAGCCTTGGGTCTACAGATAGGGTACTTCTGAGTTAACCTGCTATGAAAAAATTCACCTTTGATTGGATTCGGCACCAATGAGAAGCTTTAGAAGGGCCAAAGCCCAAGCAGAACTCAGCTTGGCCACCGCGGTTAAAAATAATAAGAAGAGGTTCTTTCAGTATATCAATAGAAAAAGGAAGACTAGGGAAAATGTGGGCCCACTGATGAATGAGATGGGCGCCCTAGTGGTGGAAGACACAGTGAAGGCAGAGTTACTGAATGCCTTCTTTTCTTCGGTCTTCACTGCTAAAGCTGTCCCTTGTGAATCCCAGACCCTGGAGGCAAGGGGGAAGGTCTGAAGAGAGGAAGATTTTCCCTCAGTTGAGGAGGACCGGGTTAGAGACCACTTGGCCAAGCTGGACATCCATAAGTCCATGGGCCCTGATGGGATGCACCCACGAGTGCTGAGAGAGCTGGCAGATGTTATTGCGAGACCGCTCTCCATCATCTTTGGAAGGTCATGGGGAACAGGAGAGGTGCCTGAGGACTGGAAGAAGGC
>VYXH01005058.1:909110-940578 GCA_013397275.1 Burhinus bistriatus | reverse complement strand
GTGGTGGGGGAATTAAGGCCATGATGGATGGTGTCTCCATGCTCTTGTCTGTACTTACTCCTGACTATTTTGGCTGAGTTTCTGTTTCTTACACTGGCACTGCTGTTAGTGTGTCATCATGCTTTATTCTGCTTTATTAACAGACATTTAGGAAGGTTGCATAGCTTCAATGAGTGCCTTTTTGCAGCAGCTGAGTGTGCCGCCTCTTGCAGCATTGCTCAGTGCCTCACAAGGCATCTGCTTGATAGAGGTGTGTGACTCCTCAAGATGACAGTTCATTTTAAACCATGTCACAAAGTCTTGTCTTTCCTGCCCAGACAAGCTTTCCGCCTGCCCAGTCTGACTTCTACACTTACCTGAAGGCTTCTCGAATGGGATCCTACTGGTGTCACAGTTATTTCCAGGCTCTGCTTACTCCAGTGTCAAAAATTTCTGGCGACTGGGAAATCACTGAAAGGGTCTAAGATGGGTTGGAGCTAAATAACACATCCCCAGGTACTTTATAACCAGCATAAGCCAGAGCTAAAGGAGTGCTGATGAGAAAGGGAGATGTTTCATGCCACTGAATCCAGGGTATGTCTGAAGTTAAGGCACAGACGGTTGCTCTGAGGGAGAACTCGGCTTTCTCCAGCTACCGGATTATTCTTGACTGCGCTAACAAAGCAGGTATCAACAGTTAGAGCTAGGCGTGCATCCTGCGCGACTGCCTCATCTACATTATGACATAATGTTTTTTTATACTAATTTGTAATAATAAATAGGATACTGATGCTGACTTTGTTGGCAATGTTTTAAGAATTTATTTAGAAACTGTAAAACAGCATAAACTCATATGTCAGGTTTTCCAAAAGGGTAATAGTAGTAGTAATAATAATAAGAATACACAAAGTTTTAGTCAGACCAGAAGCCAAAAAGCAGTTTGTTTCCAATTCAAAAAATACAAACATTTGCTACAGGTACAAAATTATAAAAAGTTTCTATTTTCCTCTTGATCTGGTGACAGACACATACAGCAGAGATGTATATTTCACCAGCTCCAAATTCATATAAGCTATGGGAAATGACGATAAAGAAAAAAATGTCGTTGTTAAGAAGTAAACGCAGAAACAACTTCTCGTCTTTCATTTAACCAGAAGCGAACACTGTTATCTTATGCCTTTGCACTTTTTTGGTTGCCAACATTTAAATTAGTGTTACTCATGCTTCATATAACAATCAGAAATAACAGCAGGTTTACTTCATGCATTTATTTTTAATATTCATCACATAATGTCTTCTCACCATGCTACCTAGAAAGGTTAGTGTTTTTATTGACAACATTTAAGGGAGATGGAGGATGAAGGAATGCATTTGGGATCCAGGAATGTTTCTATCTACTGCTTCACAAGAAAATGTTAGAGATCCTCCCAATTAGCATAAAAAATATTTTTGTAATTAATTCTGCTTGGATCTGTTTGCAATAACAAATGTAACAAAAGGTCACTTAACAGAAGGGAAAATGCTGCCGAGTGCCTCTGTCAGTAAAACGCACATCTTATCTCCTGTATTGTGCAAAGATGCAGGAGCCCCGCACATCTTGTCTCTGTGGCTTGCATATGGGCTTCTGCATGTAAGAAGACCAAGTGCGTCTTATTTGTGATGGATTTGTGCTTCAGGCTGCCACTCCAGCCGGTTGTGTGTGTGCAGCATTCAGTAGTGCTGGGCAGAGGAATCACCAAAAATGTTGTCAGTAAAAACTAGAAGCAGCTCACTTTTAAAAAGACTCTCCATCTTTGTTTGGTAATTTTCAGTGACAAGTGCCCTTTACATTTGCAATGTGATTGATTTGTTACCATAACCTGTTGAAGGACTTCCAAAGTTGATCTAGCCAAGATGCTNAAAAAAAAAAAAAAGACTCTCCATCTTTGTTTGGTAATTTTCAGTGACAAGTGCCCTTTACATTTGCAATGTGATTGATTTGTTACCATAACCTGTTGAAGGACTTCCAAAGTTGATCTAGCCAAGATGCTTGGGGTTTTCATACTATCTTTCCTGATTCAAAGTTGAATTCTTGAATTTGCTATTTATGCAGAATGCTGCAAAGCTGGTAAGGCCTGAGATTAGGTCTAACAGCTCTTTCCTCATCTTTCTGTTTGTGAGCAAAGGATGTACTAGATGGCACCAGAAAGCTGCTGCTACCAGGTTGTTGGTACTTTGCATCCCTTCTTGTGGGAATGGGTAATCTGAATTGTGGTCCAAAAAATGCACCGCCTCTTGTTGGCAGTTGCAAACACAGGGTTTTCATGTGGTGGTGGTGGCGGCAGTGGCAGCCTAGCCTTGGATCTCATCTCTCACCTTGTTTAAGAAATATTATTATGTAAGAAAGAATGAAAAAGAATCTGCATCTCGTGTTTCTTCTTGCTCTAGAACAACTTGGAAACTAGAGTATTGGGTGCTCTCTGCCATCTTTACTAACTACACTTTTGGGGGGGGGGGGGGAACCCCAAAACAACAAAACCCTTACACAGCACTATGACAGAGCTCTATCACCAGCCAAGAACAAACTACAGCAATACACTATCATGGTATTATTTACAACATGATGGAACATTATGCATATAATAATTACATTTAATACTTTTCCTCTTAAACTCTGATATATGTAAGCTCATGCGTTTTTTGTTTTATTCATTTTGTTCAGTCCAATATATTTTCCTCTATGTATCTTAACTGCATAGGCAAGTATGGGAGGTTACAATGCTGTTTGCTTGTCTTTTCTGTGTTTTTAGAAGCCAAATTGCTTTCCAAATTCATGATACATCACAGTATGCTACTGTTCTCACTGACATTTATTTTATGGCATGTACCTTTCCACAGCAGGAGGAGTAAGGGATTGTCAACTAGGCCTGTGCTCATATTGATATTAAGTGTTAGTAAGAGGTCGTCTTGTGAGCTCTTTTTGAGTTGATGAGGGAAAAGAAGGGAGTGGACATTGTGTAGCATTGCATGTCTTGGGAAGTCTGACAGCGCTCCTAATGGCACACTACTTCTGTTTGGTCCCACTAAGCTTAAAAGGGAAATCTGCAGAGGAAAGAGCCAGGAAGAAGGTTCACAAAGGATAAGGTTGGGGCTCAAGAGTCTCTTGCTCTGCAGGACAAAGTTTGCCTGCTGTATTTAGCAGCTGTGCAGATGTTCCAAATTGGTGTATGCAGAAGTCAAGCTTCCTTATGTTTACTAGAGGAGGGCTTGGGTTTTTTTAAACATTAAGTCAATTTATAGCTACCTTGTGTGGACTCTGCACCATAGTGGATGAGATTAATCCCAGTGCAAAAGGCTTTGCTCTCCAACTTAGAAGGAACAGCCTGGTCTCTAGGAGCAGAAGAGTCCCATGAAAGGCAGCTCTGTGCGGGTCCAGGTGCCAGAGGAGCTTGGAGCCCCAGAGAGCTGCACAAATACCCCAAGGAATCAAAAGGAAGCAAGGGACATCCAAGGTTGTCCCCTTTGGTATTTATGCTGCTCTTTAGCCCCCTGGGTTCTTCTCCCTGGGCAGCCAGCAACACAGTTTCTGCAAAGACCAAACTACTAAAGGCTGGCTCCCTCCTGAAGAAGGGATTTGGAGGAAACAAAAACTCGCATAAGAGATGCTGTAGACGAAGAGCATGTGAACTGCTGGGTTTATAACAAGATGGACCTCGGGGGAGTTACCTGCAGAGAAAGAAACTACCTCTAGCCCAAGCAGAGAGGTGGAAGTGCTTCACTTCTCCCTGCCTGATGCTGGTCTCCAAAGGGAAAATTGTGCTCTGCCTATGTTCAGATGGCTACTGCCATCTAGATGCTCTGTATAAATATTCATGTGTGGAGTAATTAGTTTCCTAGCATAATTCTAATTACTTAAGCATTATTCTGTTAACCAAACTGTATCCAGCTGAAGTCATGAGGCACTGTTTGGGTAACTTGGTTTATTGCTATGGGCCATGCCAAGTCCAAGTCCTTGAATGTGTACACAACTAACACGTACACCCACTTTGTCTAGGTTTAGACCTAGGCTAAATTAGTCTTACTAATGCAGGATACCTACTTCTAACTGTAGTCCTTTTATTTTATTTGCATTTCTGCTGGGTTAAAAGGAGTCTGTAATGGTAGCTAGTCTGTACCGTACTTTTATGAATGTTAGAATGCATAGAGGATAACAAACGAGCTTCTCTACAGCTCTGAAGCATGTCACTAACTACTGTCCATACTACACTTTTGGATTAGTAACCTGTATCACTCACTGCCTTCTCCCCAAGGTATAACACACCAGGAACTGATACCAAAGCAACTATGAAAACCAAAATCGAATACCGCAAACACTTCTAAAAGCCATTCAGAATTAATTTTAAACATCTAGCAATGGTTGAAGATTGGAAGGATGTAAATTCATTTGAGTTTTCTTCACAGAAGTTGGGAGTAAAGACAAAGGTTCAGTCCCAAAACAAACAATGTCCTTTTGTTTTTAATAGGAAAAGTGAAAGTGGAGTGCCTTCTGTATTAAAATTATCACGGGATGTTTCCCAATATAAAAAAAACTATATGTAACTTATGTACAGTATTCCCATACACTGCTCTGCCAGCAATATTCAAATGCTATGATTACAACTGTTAGGTTTGTAGAAGACAACTTTACAAGGAGCACACTCAATAGGAAATTTGGGGTCTGGTAGCATTCTAGCTGAGGTAGGTTAAAACAGACCCACTAATTAGAAAATCCTGCACGAGTTCATATGGTATTAAATGAAACCAAAAATTATAATACAGTTGGTCTCTGCTATTCTTTAAGAAACCAAAATGAGCATAGCACAGTTATTCTAATGTCTACAAGCTTTCTAATACAATCCATTCCAGACTTTGAAGAAAGTACTGTTGTTTTCCCACTTAAATGCTTATGTTACTCTTTCCTGTCCTTGGTTTTGTTTCCTGTTTCAGTTTTGACATCGCTGGAGGTGCATGGCTGTTCTCCAGGAGAGGTGGGCTATAGGATTCTTGGTTGGTTACAGGCAGCATGACAGCAGACTGCTTTTTGGCTGTGCAATAGCCCGGGACTGTTTTGTTCTGGGCTGCCTCCCCCTCCCTGCAATGGCTGGGAGGTGGGATGACCCCAGGGAGGATCCTGGCTGCTCTGCCACAGGGGAGCCTTGCCATCGCTCTGCACTACCTGAGTGACGTGCTCCAGCCAGAGACCAGAAGTGGACCTGCAGCAGGATGCTTGGGGGCCAGCAGGCTGCCTGAAGGCAGGCCTGGGCTGTTTGTCCTGTGGCTGTGGCTTAATGCAGGGCAGTAAGCTGGATTTTGGTCAGAATATTTGTTTTCGGGTTTAATAATTACATGTCTGATAACAATATGCATGTGCGTATACGTATGCTTGGAGAGGAAAATTTGTATCAGCAGCAGGATTTTAAAAAAGGAAATAGTACATCGATGGGATTTAAGAGTTTATGCTTTTCTTGTTTGATAGCACCACACTTATGTAGGATTAGCGTGACAGAGCCTGGGATGTCACGGGCTCACACAGTCTGCTGCATCTTGTCCTTACAGATTGCCGCTACACACACACACTTGCGTGTGTTAACTGCGTGCAGAGGAAATGAAGCACGTGCACAAATCAATGTGTTTGCTGACAACAGCACGCAGGTGACAGTGCCACGGCTGTGGGAAAAGTTCCCTGTCAGTCAGACTCCGATTGTCATGGGCAGCACCCGAAACGGCTGCTTGTTTTCATGGGAGATGCCAGACACAGGTAAGTCTTGGAAAAGGTTTATGTGTCAAGCCAGAAGAATTCTTAGGGATGGGATGGATTTCACATTAATGCTATGAATGTCTCTCGCTCAAGTGCTTCATTATGATCAAGATGTTAATTAGCTCACACTAATCTAATAGAAAATTAAGGCGCCTGATCTGAAAGTTACATTGGAACTACAGCTGCCCAGGGCTTATCAGGATCAAAGCTGGAAAGCAGCATTTCTCTACGTGGGATACTTTGCATGTGCCATATTTAGATAAATCTCTTACCAATTCAATTCAAAGGGATCTCCCCTGCACCATTTTTCAAGAGTTGTGCTGATAACCACAATCAGATCTTCTGTATGGTAGTCTCCACAATCACACCAAAATAACAAACACTAAAATGTATCAAGGATATTTTTCTCTCAGCTTTTCATACCTGAATTCTGCATGTATCATGGTGTTAGCTAAAATAGCGCAACTATTACATGGCAGTGTTTGGAAACCAATCTTATTCTTGTTGAAGATGAGTTCTGCCACTGAATTCTAGGGGAATGTTATCCCATGGCTTACTGCAGTCTAGAGCCAGAAGGAATACTGAATGGTCGTTTGAGCCCCTGAATGCAATGGGCAACCAGGAATTCTTGAGCATACAGCCTCCACTTCAGCTCTCAAAACATATGCTTTCTTAAGGACTTCAGGTGGCAAAGGAATCCAGTTCACCTACTGGTAAATGGCTCTAACAGCCACTGTCCCTCACTCTCATCTTACCCATTTTTTCCAGCATCCCTAATATCTTCTAAGGACAAATCCAGCCAGGAGAGAGAAAATACACTCATTGAACCTTCTGCTTTATAAATGTACATGTGTGCAAGTGTGCATATGTGTGTGCATATGTGTGTACATATGTATGCAACGCAGTGTAGATACGTTCAGGTACCTGTCTGCAATCGAGTGCCTGTTCAATGGGTATGCTTGCTATGGCTGCTAAAAATTGAGTGGGCTAGCTGTAACCAGAGGATTATTCGGTGAGCAACAAGCTGTACAATGCTTTAAGTCAGGGATGAGAATGCTTTTTTGCTGACTTACTGAAAAGTGTCAAATCACACTGAGAAAGCTTACAGAATCCAGCACAGGATCGGGCAGGGGCTTCATTAGTTGTTGGGCAGCTTGGGCTGTTTTACACATTGTGGCACCTCCAGTCCTGTGTGCAAGGTCACCTGCACAAAGAAGAAATAACACATAGATTCAAAACTGGGACTTCCTCAGCAGAAAGCATTCATGAAGGCCAAGAGCAAGTAATTGACAGGGGAAGGGCTGTGGGACTTCAGGTCCAGGTTTAAGTCATCAAGAATATTAATGGAGATGATACTGAGGCCCTGAAATAAAGAAGTCTCCTTCCCCTTTCCCTCCCAAACACCTTGGGGTCTCGAAGCCAGGTGTCCATCTCTTCCCAAATCCAACCACCAGTGCTGCTTGCTAGACACAAGGTGGATAGTGTTTTTGTGTGAGGGACCCCGAGCACTTCAAGACAGGCATCACACATTGGAGCCTGTGTACTAAATATAAGAAAATCCTTTTATCTTTGCTGTCCCGGCAGGACAGAGCACAGGACATTTTAGTGCTCCTTCTATAACCTGACATCTCTACAAGGTCAGGGTTCCCATACAGAGCACCATTCAACAGCAAACACAAGCTTAGTCTCAAGAGTTTTCCCCTGCCCCCTTGTCAGCCATGCTCTGCCTCAACTCAGTTGTAGTAAGAAATGTAAGCCAGGTATTTAAAGAGTTTAGGTACCTAAAACTGAAGATAGGCTGTGAGTAAAAATCTGTGTTGAATACATGTGAGGTGCCCAGAGAAGTGCCTGTGTCTTCCATGTTGGTGTATCAAATACAATGAAGCTACAAAACCTTCTTGAAAGATTTGGATGCCACTGGTAACAAATGCTATGTACTAATAAGGCCATGCGAGGTTTCTGGTTTCAGTTTGGGTGTTTTAAATGATGAGTGTTCCACCCAGGCTGCATTGGTCCTGCCTGACCTGAGCTGACCTCCTTCAGTCCTCAGGCTCCTGGGTGTTTCCATAGGTTCTCCCTTACACTATGTCCTGTTTCTAGCCATATGCAGTGGTCTTGAAGTCAAAATGCATTATATTTAAAGAGGGTTCCTCCAAGAGGAGATCCTCTTGAGAACAGATTGCAATTTCCAAAATTCAGAAAGAGCAGGAGTGATGCGCTGACTGGGTCCTCTCTGTTGCACTAATTCTCTGACCTACCTTGTCTTTGCTCTCCTTACCACTCCACTGTGCTGTTCACGTTTCTGTCTCTTGCCAATGTTAATCATCTCCAAATATAAGATCTAAGAGGAATTAGGATACTCATGTTTTTTATTCAAACTGGCAGAGGAAGCTTTACCGCTGCAGCTTCCCCAGTGGAGTGTTGCAGCAAAATAAGTGTAGGAAACAGTGTGCGCAGGTACTTGTACTTGTTTTTACAGCATAACTCCTCACGTCTGTGAGGCAAGGCCAAAGGTCAAATGCAGTTTTCCAAAAGAAGTGTTAGTAGCCTAGGTGTCAGTCTGAGAAGGCAAGAGCCCCTGTCCATAGCGACTACCTACAGATGATGTTATCAGCCCCAGCAGCAATGGCCGGTAGCATACATTGTCCTTTAGATGAGAAGAGTAAGTGGGACTGAACTGCAGAAGACTTACCTGGACATTTCGATTGAGGCTCAATGCAGGCATGAAGACACCCTCGACGTTTTCAAATGCTGGAGGCCCTTGCTGCTGCCCATTTATGTAAAAGGTCAGGTTGTGCTTGTTCAGATCCAGGAGAACACCAACAGTGGCGCCTTTAGAAACTCCTCCTTCAGTCCTAAGGTACAAAGGGACTACACTGTTGGTGAAGGCAGAGTGCTGCACCACTGCTGCTCTCTCTAGGACAAAGCAGTCTTACTAAGCAAAGGGAGAGTGGAGCAGCACGGTGAAATGATTATCCCTGCGGCATTTGGCAAGGACTAATCCACACCTTTATCTGAAGCATATGTACCACATTCATGGGAGCTTAATGGGGGGGGTCCTAAAGAGAAATGAGGGCCATCTCTCCTCCAACTGCAATCTAAAAGTTGCAAATGGGGTCCAGAGCTAACAGGTCCCCTTGGCTGATGAGAGACGGGGAGGCGGTCAGGTCAGTACTGAGCGTGCGGGACAGGAGTCCTGGAAACACAGCTCCTCAGAGCAGCCCTGCTATAGTGCAGTGAGGTACAGCAGGGAATGAAAAAGCGGAAAGCTGTTTTTTCCTAGGTGTTTATTTCTAACCATTATGCCTGCTAACAGCTCAAGGCTCAGACTTCCAGTTTGAGTATTCACCTTTGCATCCCCTAAGGGGACCCAGCTTTCCAGAGACCAGGGAGCCAGCAGAGGTACAACAGATACTGGTTTGGGGGGAGACAGGGAAGGTGGGTCTGGTTAGGGATAAGCGTAGCTCCCTGACTGACACGGTGCTCCGCTATAGGACTGGGAGCTGTTTCGAGCGTGCAGGCACGGTTATCAATACCAGGGATAATTGGTTGTGTCAGGAGCAGCTGCTGAGAGCTACCACAGTATCAGAGCTTGCCAGGACAGCCTCAGCCAGCCATTACACGCTTGAGCGATTTGACATTAATGCACTTTGATTTGAGAGTTAGTCAAACCCAGTATTACTTTAAAGAGCACTGAGCAAAACAATCTACTAGATATGCAGATTGGCCACAGGCACTGCTACTCTGCGAATATCATGGGGGCTCTGCGATGGATTTACAGCCTGACACAATTTGTTCAGGGTAAATCAGATTTCAAATAATTTACAGTAGGAAAGGAAGCAGCTGTCTTTTGTCCCACGCACTCCCCTCAGGCACATAACATTCACAAGATTAATGAAATTTTAACATAAAATTTATCACAATAGGTGGGCAAAACATCAAAAAGAAAGGGGGGGGGGATCAAAATATGATTAGGAAGAACATAGTGCAGGATAAGAAATTTTCATCTTGTCCACTAGGTGTCATAAACTGGTTTCCTCTAGACTAAATGTGGCACATGGCAGTTGCTCTGAAGGTAAAGGGAGTTTTATCTGTGGCATAATAGTGTAGAATACTATTCTGACTTCTCCATTTAAAGCTCTTCAAACAATAACAGTATAGCTGAGAATCATGAATTGGGCTTCCAGATATGTTAGATTTCAAACTATGCTGTTCTCAGGTTCCTTTTATTTGCTTTCTGGTCCTACAGAGATTAATAGGTTTCTCTTGGAGCTCTTGTCCAAAACCATAAAGTAAATTATTTTCCAACAAAAGTTAAGATGCTTACCTACCCTCAGTATCTCAGAATCTGGACTGTTTTTATTAAAAGCACTCAATCATAAAACTCATGATGTGATTGTGGGAAGCAACAGTACTATGATCTAGAGCTATTTACAAATAGTATATGTTATTTTTTTCTCTGTTTAGGAACAGCTTTGATTGTGGGGCATCATGTTTTATATCCTGCAGTGTTTTAAAATAGATTTTATGACATCCTTTTAAATGACATTGATTCTCTTAGGGAAACAGAAACAGCAAGTTTGCCTTTTTGAGATTATTCTGCTCTTTCCTATATGATAAGCTGATTTGCTTCTTGTGGGCTAATTAGCTGTGTGCTGCACAGTGACATTGAGTGACTCCTCTGCAGCCCCTGGGGACAGCCCAGCTGAAGAGGAGGTAGATGCTGCCTGCAGAGGCGAGAGCAGGACCCAGCTGGGGCCTCTCCAGAGCAGAGGGACGGGGACCTTCTCCCGTCCTTGCTGCCCCAAGTCTCGCAGGTCTTCAGCAGCCAGATTGCCCCGTTCCTCGGCCACCACCTCCCCACAGTGAGCAACCAGCTCCGGCAGGACGAAACCAGAGCAAAGGCAAGCAGGGGAAAATTTGCTGTGCTGCTACAAGGGAGGTTGGACTTTTTCTGAGGCTGAACAGCCACTCTTCCCGAGCATCCCATGATTTCTTTGGGAACCGTGCCTCGAGGAATCCAGTACTTTTTGGACTACTGTCATGGTCACTTCCTTTAGGAGGAGAGGTGGGAGAGTCCAAAGTTTCATGAGCAAACATATGCAAGGTATTTCCTCACTGTTCTGTACATCATTTAGAGGCTATTACAAGATAATTTTTCTAATAAAAGCCTTAGTTGCATTAAAAAAAGCCAGCTAGCTCAAGAGACTCAAACTTACGTTGCTCTCCCCTGCTACACTTCTGTGGCAGCATGTAAAAGAGCTATGGCTTTATTGTAATGCATTTTCTAAACTACTTAATGACAATTATACCATAAGCCCCTAATAATCTGCAGGCCATGTAAAAGGAAAATACAACTGTTTTTTACAATACTTCTTCAATATATACTTAGCATTCATTAAATGACAATCCATTTTTGAAGATATGCACCACTCTTTCATTATTTCAAGTAAATCCCAATCTTTACACCTCTTTTCTCACTATCCTGAACATTTTTATTTCTGGGATGCAATGGTAAGTCCTGAGCATGGAAGTGCTGTGCAGAAGCCTGGAAGGTCGGAGTACAGATAGGGGAATATGGCTACCATGAAAAATGCCATTGCCTGTGGCAGCGGAGGCTGTTATTCTAAGGTGCTTTCAGCAGCAGCTTGGACAATGTGCAGAACAGGACTGCATGGATTGGCTTGAGGAATTAAGAATAGCAGTAACTTTCACTATTATTGAAAAATAAAGCTTAACAATTTATGTCCACTTTAATAAACTGAAGAATTACTTTAACTCTCCATTAACAGTATTTTAATCATGAGTTTTACAGTAAGTTAACAACTTTACCATGTCTGTTGTCAAGCACAGTATTTTTCAGTCAATTATAACATCTTTGTGTGATGAAAACCTGGTTTTGAGATCTCTGAAGTCAGTGAAGAGAGTCTCCAGATTGCAGGGGGCTATAAGTCTCACTCCAAATTCTCTAAATTTTGACTTCCCACTGCCTTTCAGTATAAAATATTTCAGTGTGATTTTCATCTCTTTCTTTATATAACCATGTAGTGGCTAGGGTAGTGGCTAGGGTATTGCCTATAGCACCAGGTACTTCTGCTCTTGGGAACTTTGCCAAGGAATGGATCTATTGCAGTGAATGCCAGTGCCTCTTAGTAATGGGCATATAACATCTCTGGTGTGAACTGATTATTTCCAGGAATAACAAGGCTGAAAGGTATCTCACAAAGCTGTATCCCTACCCTAAAGTGTTTTCTTAACCGGTATTTGTTCAACCTATTGCCAAAGGTCCCCTCTGTTTTTGATAGCACGAGAGTCTTCTGTTCATGCCTCTTCTTCCAGCATTACAGAAGTCATGCTAGTTTTTAAGGATGTAGACAGGTCCAATTTTGTATGCTGTGAGTGAAAAGAACAGGAAAGTCCTCTAAACGTGACAGGTCCCATGAATAGGTCTTTCAAGCTCCACCTCAGCTTATCCTTGAAGCTAGTAATTTATTTATTGCCCTAATTTCTTCTCATGAAGATTAGGAAGGATGAAATGATTACTAAGACATAGCCTCCATCACAATAACATCAGAGAGGCTAAAAACTGACAATAAATTTCCTTTGGACTGTGACACTGTGCTATCATGCCCATGTCTCCAGTGGGGGAAAATAACTAGGCAGCAATAACTGTTTCCACAAGACTATTACAGTTAATGAGTTAAAAAACTGACCTACTTGACTGTCATGGTTAAAAATATAATGCCTAGACCTAATTTCATTGAAGCGCATGTGATTTCATAAGACTACATGCCCTTTGCGAGTGTACTTCATTTGAACGGCTATTCCACGGGTCTATCTGTGCCTTGGGTGTGCCCGCAAAGACTTTGTGCTTTATCTAGTAAAAACTGGGAAACTATCATCAACAGAAAGCACTTTGTTCTCCTGTTTAAGCAGGATGATTGGAAATCCGAAGTGTTTTCCATTGTGCTTCCCAGAGAAAAAAGGTTTAGCTTCTTTCGTCTGTTGCTTGCCGGGAGGAGCATGCTGAGGACCAAATCCATAAAATAGGTTTCTGGGACAGTAGCACACAGAATGGTTGCCAGCTTTTTTCCAGAAAACATAAGCTGTTTCACAGAGCATTAAAATTAATACAGCTTAACATTACTTCCGCCCCAAATTGAATCAAGATATTAAAGGGACAGAGAATTTTTGATACATTTATTATACTGATATTATTTTACTCTATATTGACTTAGGACATCACTTAAGGCCTTTGGAGCCAATGAAAATATTCCAATTGACTTCAGCTAGCTTTGGATCCAGCTACGAGGTTCTTCCACCTGTCTGTAATGAACTGTCAAATCAAACTATGCTTGAAACAAAAAGTCCCAGCAATTGCAGTTACTTACTTAAAATACAAGTATGCTTTAGAGTATAAATGACTATTGAACAGCAGACATTTCAACCAGCTTTAGGAAACAGTGAATGTTGGCATGAACGTATCTCTTTAAGGAGATAATATTAGCATTTCAGCATTTTAAAAATCACTGCAAGCCTTTCTTTTAATCATTTGGTATAACAGAAACAATAGCTGAGCTAGTGAGTACAGAAGACCTGCAGTAATAGTCAGGAGAAAACCAAATGGAAATTTATTCCCACCCTGCCACAGACCGCTATGTATCCTTGGTGAGTCACTTTATTTGTACATCAATCTCCCACCGTGATAGAGTACATATACAAATATAACATTTTCCAAAATAAGCAAGGGACTTAGGATCCTGAATCACACTCTTCAGCTGAGATCTTCTCAAAGGTCTCAGTTCCCATAGTACTCAGCTGACCTTCGGCTAGGGCCTGACCCTCTCACAGGACACAGAGAGCGAGCAGTGCAGTTCTACCCTGGTGATACCCTGGGGAGCTTCAAGAGCAGCTCACCCTGTGTCGCTTCCCCACACAGTCCAGCATCATATCAAGGAAAACACAGCCAGCATTAGGCAGAGGTAACTATCATGAGGGCTGAAAGCCCTGCGGTCACGTCAGCACAACGCTGGATCTATGCCGATACGCCTTGTCTCTGTGTGATTCGGCCCTGGAAGTAGCTTCAGTTAGAAGATGTGTCCCCACCGCTCTGTTGCACAGAGCACGCAGAGCCTCTAAGTGGTGGGAGAAAGAGGGGTTTGGTAACGATGGCTCAGGGGCATTCTGAAATCCTCCTTTGTGCAAATTTGTTGCACTGGTTGAGACACTGTTCAAAGCTCTTCAGTACAATGGCCCAGTTGGATGGAAGCTGTCACGTAGCCCTCACTGCCAAACAGTGCCTTGTGTCCAGATCACCATAGGTGTGACCTACAGCATCACCTTTAATCAGCTTTCAGGACTGGCAATAAACACCTGCATTTTGAACAGCCATTCGCCAGTGTTTTGCCTAATTATTGTGCAACCCTGCAGCAAAGTTTCCTCCTAAGGAAGAGAATCAACCACCTTTCTCCCTGTGCTCCTCCAGCAATGAGAGAGAAATCCTGCATCCCAGTGCACTGCACTCCTGTCTGCTGACACCACGGGTGGGCTGTGCAGTAACGGGCTTAACTCACAGCAGGGGAGATTTAGGTTAGATCTTGGGGAAAAAAATGCTAACGGTGAGGATAACAAACACCAACACAGATTGCTAAGGTGCATTTGCTGTCACTAATGACTTTTAAGAAGGAATAAAGTAACTAGGCCAGTTTGGATGGTGCTTTGAGCAACCAGGTCTAGTGGGAGGTGGCCTTTGCCATGGCAGGGGGGTTGGAACTAGATGATCTTTAAGGTCCCTTCCAACCTAAACCATTCTATGATTCTATGAACTACATTTGGCAGGGAGATGGACTAGATGGCTTGCTGAGACCCCTTCCTCTGATGCAAAGCAGAAAAAACCATCAGTAATGAGAAAAGCATCCAGGAGGCGCTTACCGATTGGTGTGAGAATTGCAATGCATGAACCAGCTGCGGTTGTTGTCAACGTACATGGCCCATGCCTTGTCGTCCTTGCCTAGCATCATGTCCTTGACGACATTAATCCTCGCAATGCCGAAGGCTGGGTCTGGATGGTTGTCATACCGGTCCACGTGCAGTTCCCAGTAATGCACACCCTTGGAGAAGGCTGCTGTGCCAAGAACAACCCGGTCATCATAGCTGTTGCAGGTGGCAGTCTGGTTGTCATTCGACAGCACTATGTCTCTGTGAGCTGAGGAGGGGTCGAAGGTGAACCACGCCACTGTGGAAGAGGAAAAGGAAAGGCAGGATTATGGCAGAATGGGCTGCGTTCAAGTGTCATCTGCTTTACTTCAATTAGGAGAATGAGGTTCTGCCTTCCTAAAGACCCTACTGCATTTTCAGGTAATAAAGACAATCTTTCCTCGTTACCATAGGCAGCTATACAAGATTGCTTTGCGCCGGCACCCTGCTGTTTTTCGGCTCAGAAGTGCCTTATATTATCTGTGCTTGTTCCTCTGAACATAAGCTGTTAAGGGCAGTGACCTTCGGTTCTCACACAGTAACAATAAAGTCATTCAGGAAACAAAGGCTTCTGCATGATATGGAAACTGCTCACATAGGTGAATTGGTTCAGGATCGCCTTTAATGGAAATGGAGTTCCACTGTGTCCGTGCCAGTTAGCACTGACTCCACTAGTTTATCAAAGGGGAGAAAAAAGGAAAAAAAAAAAAAAACACAGAAAAAGCTCTTAAAGTATGAATATTTTATACCGGCCTATTTTGGCAACACAGCATAAAAGTGGAAGTGATAATAGCATGCACTTCTTGATTCATTACAATATCATTAACGAAGATGAACTTCTTGTAATGCCCATATGGATGTCAAGTATAATTACAGAGAAACAAGCATGAATTCCCATCTCTGTATTATCAAACCTTGCTGTGAAATTGAAGCAGTGGTGAAGAAAAAGGCAAATTCCGAAGATATATGGAGAAGTGGAGACAGAGTGGCACAAAAATATCCCATGTGTTGCACAACTGCTCCTGTATGCTAAAGCAAATACGAATCTTAGTTAGATCCGAGACTTCTACAGCCAAATAAAATGGCATGATTTGAAAGCTGAAGTGTTACAGATAATCGAAAATCCCCAAAAGTGCTAGGAGGAGAGCTCAGTCCCTGTGCATGCTCAGTTCCTGGCCCCTCCGCTCAGATGATCCAAAATCTCCATGCCAGTAAGTGCCAAAGTGGGTATAAACAGATGCAAGTGTCCTGCCACTGAGACCTGCAGCTTTTCACTTAGCAACTGGCAAAAACCCAACTCACCATCCGACGTCTGTAAAATAACTGTCTTGCTGTAAGGACCAACTCCCGATGAGTTGAAAGCTTTGACTCTTGCATTATAGGTACTGTTGAAATGAAGGCCATCGATGGTGCAGAGAGTCTCCTTGCCAACGTATACTTCCTAAACCATAAAAAAAAAAGAGAAGAGAAAGAGGGACATAGTTCAACTGTTTCTCTGTGCCTTGTGATCACATGTTAAGACTTCCAAATATAAGCCACAAGTGAACAGCTTCTCATTGCTTCCCAGGATGTAGAAGTTATGCTGTTATAACACGGACAGCCACAGCATAGGAGACATCAAGGATGGTTAGCAATGGAGACACTAAGATGAAGATGAAGCTGGAAGGGTACAGTAATAAAGGGCAACACAGAAAGATCTTAATTTTTAACCTCTTTTCCTAAACATTTACTCCAAAACACTATTTTGGATGGTAGTCCCAGTGTCTGACCCACCATGCCCATTCTTACATTTATGTAGGCCCAAAAAAGGGAGTGTGGAAGAATAGAAAAAACAAGGAAGCATAGTTTTATTCTGTTGGAAAGGTTGTCTCATGCCTGTGTTAAAACGTAATTTTGAAACCTGCAAACATAGCCAGAAGAAACTGATCTCCTAGAGATTTGGATCACATGCATCACATGATGAAACAGCAACTGGACAACAGAGACATCATAAAAGTCTGCAAAGATTTATTAAACAGCTAGCACTCTTGTAATGTGAAATACTTCAGGAGGAGGAACATCTAGGCAGACTAATGAAGAGGATCAGTCAGATTATATAGTCTACGATGAACTGAAAGAAGCCTTAGAAACCTTGTGTTTGTTGGAAAACTGAATAAAGCAACAGAAGATGCAGAAAAGGAAAAAATCCTGTCTTGGCAGCAGCTTGAAAGCCATAGTTCCCTTCCACCTCTGATTTCTTTGATTCTGTGAAATCCATAGATTTATGGTAGCAAAGGGCCTAAAGAGCTTAAGGCTGTGACTAAGCAGACCACTTAAGCCCCAGTTCAGTTAAGACACTTAAGTATACGCCTAAGAGTAGTTCTGTTGATTAAGGATCTTTGATATGAACCTAAAGTGAATTAAGTATGTGATGAATAAGAAAGGGATTACTGAGGTTTACAGTGGGCCATGTGTTTGTCCACTTTGCTATCCTGGCAGCTGCTACAAATTACAAAATCTCTCGGGTCCTCAGTTAGCTGATGATCTTTCATGGAGAGAAAGAAGAGTTTTAATTAGAATAGCTTAATTTATCTCCATGTTATAACATATGGTCTCTGTGCAAAAAGTTGTATTTGTAGCACAACTCTCACGTTTTCTAATCCATTTCATATTTTTACCACTGTTCACTGTTTGTGTTTATTCAGATTGATGCTCTCTGCTATGATGGGAGACAAAACCATTCTTTAAATCCATTGAATACTGAGAAAGTGCAGTCAGTGTCACTGCTTTCAGATATATAATCTGTCATGAAAAGGGTTAGCAAACTCTTAATGAAATGGCGTTGCTGAGAAGCCTGCAGTTTATCTTTCAATGGGTAAAACTGAGGGTGTTTCTAACACAGCAAGCAAAGCATTCCCCTAAGAAGTTGTCACCCTAGATTTTCAAGGACTGAGATGGTTTTGTATCTTTTTCAAACCAAAATCTTGACACGGCAGTGCTGGCAATCCTAAAACCTTTGCCAGTTACAAACTCCTCTCATACAAATGGGCTTGGATACGCACCAACCTGAAATCTTGTTTATTCACAAGTATGTATTTAGATACGAATAACACTTGAAAAGGTTTATCCAAGGCACCGGAATTCATAACATCTTGTTCCTAACTCTTCATTCATCACGCACTAATAACACTCTTACCTACTAATATTAACTATAGCAGCAGCTTCCAGCAGCTGTTCACAAAGGTACCTTTTCACACTTTCAGTAATGGAGACCAGCTCTTCAAACCCATGTGAAATGATACTTGGACCAAGGAGCTGAGGAGACCTTCCAGAAACACAGTGCCCTCTTCAAAATGCCCTGCCAATATCGCTGTCTCTTATAATGAGGGGCATCCAAATCAGGTGCCTTTGCTGGCTATGGGTGGAGCAGGGAAGCAGGTCCTTAGGTGGACCTGTGCCAGGCCATTTTCAGCTTGAGAAATCTTTAGGTTTCCAGTGGGAAGCCAGTTTGCAGCTCCCCAAAAAATGCCATCATGTGTTTTTGGCAAAATTTCCCATTTGTGAAGAGAGCAGCTGTACTCCACAATGGTCTCCAGATGCTTTCAAGGCACTAGCCCTTAGGCAATGTGCTGGGCCAGCCTGGTCCTGAAGCAACAGGAGCATGAAGCCTTCCTGAGGAGGAAGGGCCACAGCTTCCAGCAGGATGTGGCTGGCAGAAAGCTGATTGAATTAATTCTGTAGATTTTTTATTGGAACGTGGTGGGAGGGAAAGGGAGCCTAGAAGTACCCTACACCTGCAGGCAGGAGCAAGCAGTTGTGGCATCACCCTGAAGGTCTGGAAGGACAGCACTCAAGATGCCTTCCTGTACTTACCAACCCCATTGCAGAGTGTCCGCGGAAAGCTTCCACCAGCCTGGTCGCATCCACTCCCAGAGAAAAGATTTAGAAATCCCATATTTTTATGCAGGATCCCATTTTTACTCAGAAAACCAGGAAAAATTGTGTTGCACTTCTGGACTGAGAATCTCAGCTGTTGAAATGGGGTGCTATGAACAGATGAGAGCGGGGGCTTCAAAGAAATCTTTGGTTTGTGGATTGAACCACTTTCAGCTTCTGTAGGCTAGTATGGGATGTTCTCTTGTGGGGGAATTCTCCATGGGGACCACACAGTAGATGCAGTAGTGACTTGAAATGCCACCTTCCACCTCAGCAAGGCCCTCTTTGCCAGAGCCCCAGGAACAAGCTCAACCAAACTTCCTACCCAAGCTGGGGTCTTTCTAATAAGCAGCATCTGCATCTGGGGCTTTCTACATCCGCATGACGGAAGCAGGGATCTTTTGACAACCTGTATCTTTCCTATCCCCTCTCCCCACCCTCAGACAGACACAAATCCATATCCTGAGGAAACTCATATACAAAGAAACACAAAAAAATGCTGAATGAAATTCTCACTCGGAATTGGCCACCATCTCCATCATCAAGTTCCAAGATATAACCCTCCACCGGGTTGTGGCTCAAAGGTGGCATCCTCCAGGCCAATGTCACACTGTTGTTTCTGGTGCAACACTTCTCCAGCTGCAGTAATGGGACGGGTGGCACTGTAACAGGAACTGGGTACAGATTAGTGTAACTCTGCCCTACCCCATTAGTCTGTGCCGCGGGCAGCGTACCGACCTCCTTTCCCTCACAGGGGAGTCAACATTCGTTAGGAAGAGGGTCCGTTTCCTTCCTTGGAACAAAAGGCAGTAAAAATGATATTAAAAAATGTTGTTACTCAGTTAGACAAATCATTTGGCTGAAATACAGAAACAGAAACATCTGGACATGCTTCTGGTGCCTCATAAGAACTACGGTCTGGGGATCTCATGTCTGGGTTTCCTTCCCAGGAAACTGGCTGGAAGATTTTTTTCTCACACTGGAGCACTTTGCCCCCACTGTCCCCAAAAGGAGAGAGGGAGCAGCAGTGGCAGGGGGTGTGTCAGATCATGAGGGGACACGAGAGATGCGGTGCTGCCAAGCAGCCCAGCTCACTAAGGAAGAATTGGGTTATTAACCAGCAGAGCAGCCACTCCTCCCAGCACAGCAGTGAGATAGAGCCTGAACTCCACTGACAGCAGGAAATCAATCCTTCACAACAGTTTGGGGTTATTTTTAAATCTAATCTACCACCACCCCCACCATCCCCCCAGTTTTTCATCAAAACCACCTTGGATATGTTATCTTTATGGCAGCATACTTAAAAAAAAAAAAACTGTTGAAGAAAATTGTTGCATTTGCAAATTTTGTCTAAATCCCTTGGTTCAGGTAGCAAAAGGAACTTCTGCACCACAGAAGACTGCTTGTGGCTCTCTCCCCTTGGAAATTACAGGTGCAAAGTTATCTACCAACATGCCTTTTTAGTGACTGGCTCAGAAGAAAGACCAAGAGACTGTTGACCAGACCAGCATCTTCAAAATAAAAATAAACAGAGTAAAACATTCAGCTATGCCTCTGTGGGAAAGAGGCCTCCACTACACTTTCTCTGCTAAACACAACTAAACTCTCACCATTCACTCTTTGCTTGAAATTATAAAGTGAAAATTTGGTCTTCTGGAGAGATCTGGTATGCATCTTACGCACTGTTGAAATTGCACAGGTTAAGTGGGATGTAAGTTATGCATAGACCCTGCCTGGTCTTCTGCCCAAGGCTGAATTTTACCGTTCAGGATCATTTCTGCAGAACTCAACCATGTCACACAAGGAGCTGAGTGCTCTGAGCATTCACTGACTTAGCTCTTAACAATGTCAGTTTGCTTTTCTTTTATCTGCTCCACTTTGAGCCTCTAGTGGAGGCTATTTTCCTCCCTCTGTTTGCGTGACAGCTAAGTCCTTGAGCTGTTCCTTTCGTCCTATTTTACCTCTCTGGATAAAAGAGGGTTGTTCACGTTTTGTGTACCAAGCACTCTGTGGGAAAGTGGATGCTACTGTGTGATGGGGCTAAGGCTTCACCCCCACTTTGGAAGTGACACGAAAGCCAACATCACACTTGTGATAAACAGTGCAGAAGCTACCGTGGCTTTCTGCTGCCACTATCCATCACCACAGAGAATGCAGATGGTTGGTAGCCCAGAAGAATGACTGTGGTCTGAAACAAAAGAGCTTTATAAATCAGCTCTTGAAGGTTTTTCTGTGAAAAGAGGAAATAAAACCTCTTGTTCCTATTCCTTGATATTTAAGGATGATTCAGAGGATGTCATAAATAAAAACCTGCTTGTTTTTTCACATGGGAAGTTCAGACTTTTCTCTAGGAGACACTGTGTCTGGAGAAGTAACAGAAATGTGACATTACAAGAGTCCAAAACCTGACAATGAGGAATTCAGAGGTAATGGCATTTTTTAAATGAATCATTTTAAGTTTGGGATTTTGTTTGTGTTTGTTAGTCTGCATATGTCCAGTGATTGATGAGCTTGGGAGAAGATAGGGTTGTATCAGCCATCCACACTCCTGCCACTTTAGCTAACCAGTTAACCCTCTCAGGAGCCATTCACTGGGTCCTCCCCACTTCTGAGACTCCCCCTGGCAAAACTGAATGAAAATCTAATTCCTGAAGCTTATAAAGTGCAAAACAGACAACACCCCCTCACCTCTAAATAAACCACTAACCTCTCCAACGTCCTGCAAAAATCTCCTAGGAAGACTGTTGGGAGGATAAGTGTTTTACAGGTCCCCCTTAATTATGGAAACAGGAATGCCACCTAGGATTAGAATATGTTTCTAGGCCAGGCTGGATGGGGCTTTGAGCAACCTGGTCTAGTGGGAGGTGTCCTTGCCCATGGCAAGGGGGTTAGAACTAGATGATCTTTAAGGTCCCTTCCAACCTAAACCGTTCTATGATTCTATGTTTTCATACAGTACAGTGCTGTTGTTTCCACTTCCCAGGGGCAGTGTCAATTTTGGCCCTATGTGCGAGAGTCACACGTAGTATGGGGAAGTGCCTGGGCTTCCTTACTGTGTCACTGGACATTTAAGTTTTTGTGAGTAATCCGTATCAGCCTCCTACTCCCTTTGGGCCAGGCTGTGGCCTGAACTACACAACCCACAGTAGCTGAAGGGGTAAGACGTGCCCACCAAGCAACTGTGCAGCTTTGCTGGATGACGCTCACTGCACCTGCCCTCCTGCCTCCTCCCCTGGCCATGAATGGGCAGAGATTTGCCTTATCTCAGATTCCCTCTGAGAGGAGAAAAGGTGAACACTTGCAAAAGTCATAGGAAAGCGCGAAGCAAATTGAGTAATTGGGAGATTGGGATATACTTCATAGTGAAGAGCAATGGGATAGGACTAAGAAAAGAAAAATATAGGCTGTCAGAAAAAAAAGAAGACTCATGTTAATTACAGTGCTGTCCCACTTCTTGTTCAACTAAAGAGCTGAAAGTCCTCTAAAGAGTTTCTGAAGGAAAAGAGTAAAAATATAAAGGGAGAAATGACACTGCATTGGCACAGCAAGACCTATTAATGAGTCTGAACGATGTCCTGCTATTTTAAAAGTGCTTCATGTGGGTCACACTTAGCTAAAAAATGTGATATTGATGTCTCATGTCAACGCAGCAGTTTCAAAAACACATTGCTCAATGCATCTCACAGCTGATCTCCTCTCAGGGTAGAGGAGCAGTGCTCTAAGATGTTGTCTGTTATTTGTCCTCTTGACAAGCAAGTTGTGCAATGATGCCCTCCACCTTCCCAGATTACTTTTTAAAGGACTAAATGCAGTGAAAGAAACCCTCAGAAACATGAAAACTTTGACCTCCTTCAAAGCTGCAGTATGGCCCTGCAGTAGTTTAAGTCACTGCTGTAGCAAGTGCCCTACAAACAGTGTTATCGAGAGAGAAGGAAAGACCATGGGCAAAGACCTGGGTCCATGACACAGAGCAGACAGAACTAGGGATAAAGCCTACGATGAAAGAGTTGCTCTTTCATTATCAGGGCTGTGCAGCTCATGGCTGGAGAAGCAGAGAAGATTTGTGGCAGGAGATGTGTCTGGCGAATCTTCAGGGACTGGTCTGCAGAAGAGGGAAGGAGTCACTCCTGACAAGGAGAAGGGCCCTATGCGTGCATATTCAGAGGTGGTACAGAAAAGTAGAGAGTATCCATATTTTTTCCTATTTTGTACCTAATCTCTGTTTTACAACAAACAAGATTGCATGATAGTTCTGCTGTTTGAACAAAACAAACCTGGAACACATATTTGCCTGTGCCTATAGCTTGAACGGAGGAAATGTGATGTACATGTTGAGCCAGTAATCAAAGAGGACAGGAATTTTGTGCTGAGGCACTCAGAAAAAGCAATAGAGAGAAGGAAATGTGGACAGAAGAAAGCGATCTGGGAAAGCTCAAAATGCCAGCAGTTACTAGAGCTGTGCATGTGTTTCAGCAGGTCAGCTTGCCTGGGGAGCGTGGACTCCTGCCAAAGGGCTGTCAGTGAGACCCTTTGGTCAACATGACTGCTTCAGCATTACTTCTGCACCTATCACATTTCTGCACATTTAGTTTGTTACAAAATTACTTTTTCTTTGTGTAAAAAGAAAAAACACCCCCTGACCTTTATTTATTGAGATTAGCTTTAGATATGGGCTTATACAGAGTCCACCAGTAAGGTACATGAACAAGTCATCAAAGTAAATGCAATGTGATTTGTTCTCATTTTCATTCTTTGTCTAACACAGTGAATCAATGCTTACTTACAAGCATGCTTTCACTTTAAATGACCCTTGCAAGCTCACTGAGGTTGAATGAGGCCAGAGTTTGAAAAAAAAAAACAGGAATTCAGTCACGCACTAAGCATTGATAACAATAGTACAGACTTTACACTGCAAAGCTTTTGGAACAAAACAACTTGCCATTGGAAAAGCTGTGCTGGCCCTATTCTCCTAGGTTTCCCCAAACTCCCCTTACAGATCGTCTCTGATGTCTTTAATGCACCCGCTCTTGTCAGATCAACCAATATAGTGACTTAGTAACACCCCCCTCAACGCCAATATCTGATAAAGACTGGTGACTTGTGCACTGGGGTAGGCAGGAGTGGAAAAAAGGAGCAGATGTGAAAAGACACAGAGATTTTTGTTTGTGAAACTGGAGGCTCAGAAATATACAAGTCCTGATGGTGATAAATAGCAAAACTTCACCCTGCAACACCAGCTTCTCCTCACAGTCAGCAAAGTGATGTTCCCAGTAAGTCTGGGTGCTCACTGCTGAAACGCTGAGTGGCTTCCTCTGTGGTACCTGTATTTCTAGAGTCAAGACCACTGTGCATGAGAAGGTAATGCAGAGCTGGTTGAGGTCATGAAGGTAAATTTCAGGAAAAAAAATGCCACTGTCAGACAGCAGTTCAAATGCAAATAGATTTGCGGTCATAAACTGAAAAATATAAACACACCTCTATATACTAAACAGTCCTCAATACCTATGAATGTTAGCTTGGGACCAGTCGGTGGCTTGTACTGCTTGGGCACACAGAGGTGTACAGAGGAATAACACAGTCCCTTACAAAGGAATCGTGGCCAGGATAAATGGCATTTTCACCATTTTTTCCATGGCATATATAAGGTCATGCCAGTTGTGCTGACCAACCTGATGGGACATGCAGCAGGCACTCCCTGGTCAAGGCCAAGACAGCTCAAGGAAAAGCCCTTCCTGAGGTCTAACTCTTAAGATGCACCTGGGGAGCAAAGCCCAAGGGTGTCTGTAAGCTCTGTGCAGGTCTGGGCAGAAGCAGTCCTGCCCTTTTCTCTGCTCCTCAGACCATGTCAAGCTCAGTTCTAGAGCTTCACTGCAATCATATGATAAATGAGAGCATCATCAGACAGCGCTATCTTTCATAAAGCTCCAGTGAATCTGGTTCAATTAAAGTCTGTAAGTCTTCAAGCTTAAAGCCAGATGAATGTCTAAAAGCCAAATACCTAAGCTGCTCTCACCTCAAGTGACCTGTGGTTAATTAGCAATCTAAGTAAATATGGCCGGCATTAAATATAAACTGATTTTAAAAGACAAGTGCAGACAGTATTTGGAGAAGTTTTATCAGTGATACTCTCCCTGTCTTGACTCCACTTTCTCAGCTGTTAACATTTCAAAGGAGCAGTTCACAGGTGTTTTTTGAGTAACTTTAACACAGCCACTTTATGACAAGATGTAAACCATTCTTGGTGAGCAGACTTTGGCCTTTAGCTGTTTATCCATTGTTTCTCCACATATTTATCTGCCAAATTATCCACCACCCTAATTACTTCATCTTGGGTCTCTTAGGTTCACGATTAGGCACAGAGAGAACAGATAAACTGAAGAGAAATCTTTATGCTTGCTTGGAGTCAAAAAAAAGCACATCCAGCATCATGACACGATTATCCTTAACTCATTCATTGACTTCTGGCAGCCTCTACCCTGTCACCCACGTGGGTGATTAAGGCTTGAATCACCACTGAGGGAAGCTAATGGCATCATTCCCAGGGATCACAATGGCCTTCAAATCTAGCCAGTCTATGGATCTATCTAATTCTGATGCAGTTCTCATCCTGCTCCACACAAACCAAGCTCATTACAAGTGCATGATGTTAATTTTTTTTTTTTTGCCAATGGCATCTACTGTTCATTGGCTTCTGCTTTAAAATATTTTTTAACCTCCTTTCCCTTTAGTGTGTCCCTCAGAATCATTCAGATACCTGGAATCAAGGAAGGGTATAGCCATGGAGGTACTTTCCCCTTATGAATCTCTGCCTCATGATTTTTTTTTTAAGCTGGGCACTGTTCGCAGCACAGTCCAGATATAAGTCAAAGGGTTTTTTTTTCGCTATTCAAGCAAATGTGTGTGTGTGTGAATATTTGCTGCTTCAGCTGTTCGTGACAAGATAGGGGTAACTGGTATTTTGAATTAACCGTGTTAAATCTAGGAACGCTGTAAAATGGCATAAAGTTTCATACAGCTAATGTCTTTTTAATCTTCAAAACTGATAGATAGCCCTACTCTGAAGAATTTACCTTTTTGAATCTTTAACTGCACCTGGTATCTCTGTCTGAGTTTGTCCAGGTCACTGCATGTGAAGTGAGCACACCCTTCTAGGGAATACCCTGTAACCTGAATTTGCTTGAGAACCTTTTAAAACTATCCAGCAATTGCAAGTCATTCCTCTTTCCTCCCTCCATGCCCCCGTCCCTCCCAGCACTCTTTCAACACATGCACAAAAAACAGAAAAAAGAAAATCATAAAAGCTCACCCCTACATTTCATCTGAATAAAATCCAGCTGGTGAATCGACTGCAGTAAAGGTTCGCTATCCAGAGTCAAGTCAAACTCTGCAGACACTTTTGGCTCCAAGGCTCCTTTGACCCACTGTTCCTGAGATACCTGAACACGCTTGATTAAAGCATCTGAAATCTGAAAGAAAGTATCAGGCTTATAATTAAAATGGCAGATGCACACCTTAAAAGTGACAGAATGCCTGTGAGATACAGCAAAAGGAAAGCAGGAATACGACAGCATAACAGCTGAGATGGGATCTGGTAATTTTTGGGGTGAGGTCCATTTATGTTGCATCCTTTCATCTTGTCTTTTCAAAACAAATCTCATCTTAGGGTAGGAAAATAAAAATCGCATTTATAAAGCCTATTAAGATTATGTTACGTATTATGCCTCTGAATGCCACACATACTTCTGCACTCTGTTCTCTGATCTGCAGAGTCTAGTTTCACTCTCCTGTTTAAAAAGCAGTTGTACAAAGAGAAGCTTAAATGTTAGAGGATCTCTTCGTTCAGCAGAGATGATTCAATGGATCAAAACGGATGTCCTGGTTTGAGGTAAAACAGGACCAATTTTGTTCAGTAACTTTACTTTTTAGTTAGGCCTCTTGTAACTGCTGAAATTAACAGCATGTTGTGCAGAAAACTGTTCACTCTCAGAGTGATAAGACCCATGTTTATAGTGGATGCCAAGGAATGGTGTGCAGAGAGGCTCTTGCTTATCCTTATTGCTATAACACCCCAGGCCAGCCAGCTTTGTTACTTGCCCCGTTGGAGGGTCGGAAGCGGAAAAGCGTAGAGGGGTCACACCTGTGGGGAGGAGCGGACAGGACAAGTGACCCAAAACTGACCAACAGGGTATTCCATCCCATCTGCCTCATGCTCAGTATAAAAGCTGAGGGATCAAAGGGTCAGCTCTCTTTTCTTCAATGGCCGGCGTCCAAGGAGGACTCTGTCTCTGCGTCTGCCTTTGATCCCGATCCTGAATCCAGATCCGGAATCCAGTTCCCGTCCGTCACTGAGTCCAGTCTGGGACTTCCCCAGCGCCTGCTGGTGACGTGATTGTCATCCTGGGAGCTTGATACGGTTTTGTATATATTTCATTTTTATTTATATTTATTTATATTTATATATTTATTTATATTTATTTATATTTCATATTTCTTTTTATTATTTTATCATTAATATTTCATTAAAGTAGTTTAGTTCCTTCTAAACTCTTAAGTCTCTCTTTCTCTCTCTCTCTTGCCCCCCTTCGGGAGCAGAGCAAGAGGGAGCGAGCATCTGTCGTTCCATCGGATTGGGCCAATCTGGCCCAAACCACGACAACGGAAAGGAACAAAAAAATCAAATGAGAAGGAAGTTGTATATTTCTTACAGTGAGGGTGCTAAGTCGTCAGATAGATTTCCGAAGAATATGATAGATTTTCTGTCATTATATCAAAACTGAATTTCATTTTTAGAGCTTTGTTCTAGCTCAGTCTGCAGACAATTAGGCCAAAAGTCAGACTAAGATGATTGCAATGGGCTCTTCTGGAAGTGAAATATAGCTCTGTGGAAATCAACGAACTCAACTGTCCCTGAGTTCAGTGAAGCTGCTATTTGGATATCTGGAGTCCCTCCCAGTGAGCTTCCTGTAAGTCACTGGGAGCAGAATTTTCTTCTGGATAGGTCAGAGAGAGTTTTTCTTTATTGCAGGAGTTCAGATACCTTTCCTCACTACTGTTACTGGAAGATGCTCCTGTCTGAGCCCCTGCATCAACAGCTCCTAATCAGTTTGTACAGAAAGTGGAGCAGCATCTCATAGCCTTCCTACAACCTCAGGGTCACTTGCTGGCACGCTGGATCCCTTGGCTGTGTTTCGGTGTCCTGACTGCAGGAGCCGTTGCTCTAAGTAAGGCAGTGCCCCACTGTTTGCTGGTTGCCTTGAAAGCATCATTAGAAAAAACAGGAAAAGGTAAAAACAACAGTATTTTTTAATAAAAGGTGACTGCAAATAATGAAGCCACAAAGGTTACAGGAAAAGTAAGCTGAAACGACAATGAAGCATTTATCTAGCTAGCATGCAGGTAAGACGTAAAGGTTTCATTTGTCCTGCAGTACCCAACGAACAGCCTGCTAAATCTGTGTAGTCTTGAGATTACGATACACCACACACTCCCAACTCTTGCTTGCGACCAGACGTGACAGTAACAATCAATCTGGAGTGCTAATAGGTTTAAGTTGGCTAATTCTCATCCTGGTTTTTAGGGATGCTGTGACAGCCCCCTGACACTCATGCATTTATGTGTGCAGTGCGCCCTGTTCAGCTCACAGCCCCATGCAGATCATTTTGTTTGATGCATCTTTCTTCTTAGGCAATTAATAAGGCAACAAAACTAACAGGGCAAAATAAAATAACTAATAAAATAATAGAATTAATTAAGCAAAATAATTAATTGGGTAATAAAACTGTTATGTTTTATCTCATCAATAGTCACTTTCACTGCTTGCACCTAAGAACCAACATCCTGCAAATTAAGGCAATTGTTGGCTAGGCCGTATTTTGCAAAGAGGGGGTACCCGGGTCCTCCAGCGGCAAGACAGGTCTTGTAGCCCTATGAGGTGCAACAACCCCAGTGGAGCAAAGCTACACACAAGCCCTTAAGGCTGGATTTCCTCACAGGGGAGATGCTGAAAGGACTCTTTCACATTGGAAAGAGTAATGCAAAGGGGAAAAGCAAAAAGGGGAGAAGTACTACTCTGCTGAGTCATAGACCTTTCCAAATTGATCGGAGAGCTCTGTGGGCCCTGTGTTGGGTTTCTCAGATGAGAATAAAATAATATTCTGGAAAAAGTTATCATTAACTGCATAGCATCTCTCTCCCAGATCAGAAGGAAGGGCTGGCAAGAGGAAATTCATCAGCAGTCAGGGAAGTGGTGTGATCGCTAACTCCACACCTCGGTCAGAGCGCGTTGTTCAAAGCCATCCCTTAGCTGGGACACTCATGCAGTCACCAGGCTATCTGAGCTTTTAGATAGTACTAACAGGAGTTCAGGGGAACCGGCCTCCGAGGTGAAAGAGGCTAATTAGCAAAGCCGCCCATTTTTAGATTTAACATCTTTTCTTTTTGTTCCCCAGAACATCAGAAAGAAAAATACCTGTAAAAACCCAGAGGGATCATTTTCTTTTATAACTTCTAGGCAGTACTCCATAAGCCCTGTTGACTGGCGTAGCTTCAGTGTACAGTGATTTATCTGGTCCCAAACAACCTGGAAAACAAGTATCAGTACAGTTCTGATGACTGCCTCAGCTTACAGTGAATATACAATCTCATTGTATAAGATTATTTCAGAAAAGACAACAAATGGAAGAGTGTGTTAAAGCTATGCTTAATTTAGCTGCCATATGGCCATTGCCATATCTCCATCAGCTACACTCACTTTCTCTGTATTGTAAATACTGATAATTAGCTTGGCAAAATGTTGTGCATAGGGAATCTCAATTTTCAGAGCAGATTAATTGCTCAAAGATCAGGCTTGCTTGGGGCAGAAAGAGCACAGAACATGTTTCTGCATTTGCAGTATTCACATTTACAATCACACTTTCACTAAAATCTGAGCTTTTAAAAAATCCTTCACTTAAAAGGTAAATATTATAGAGGATAACTGCAGGAGTGGTTTCTTGCAGATTATGCTCTACCATTCCCTTCATAATTCACCATTGATCCTGCTCCACTTAAGAATGCATTGCTGGGATTAAGAAATAAAAAAGCTGCATCTCATTTTTCCAGATTTTGGACTTGATTCTGCTGCCACATGGCTGTAGACCAGGCCTAAGAGCACTGTGTTCGACAGCACAACTCCAGAGGTGCAACAGCCTAAAAGAAATAAACCACAGGATTAACTGTGCTGTTAGCAGTATGTCCTAAGTGTTGATTCTTGTTAAACACGGGGTTTTTTTACATGCTGATCACAGGTAGATTTTATTCATTGTTTGTCACGTTAGATTTTTCACTTCAATTTTTCCTTCTGTCTTAGATACTATTAATGTTACTGGCACTGTAATACCTCAAAATAACATACGCAGTTAGATGTTTCAAGAAATGTGTCTATTTAAACATTTCTTTACTGCCACCTTGTTCAACCATTTATAGCTTTCTTCTCCCACACCTCTTTAGTGCACTTCTTTAATATCTTTTGAGTAAGCACATGGATTTCCGGGGGTGGCTTCTGTGAATTTCAAAAGTTTGAAGAGATACCAAAATGCCAACATTTTACTTGGCCAGAAGGGCTTTCTTGCATTTGGAAGGTGCCAGAATCCAAACCACACAGGTTTCACTGACAAGCACCTCAAAAGACAGCCCAAAACCATCAGATAAAGACTGATGGCCTGATTCAAAGAACTGCTGAAGTATATGCCTGCTTTTAAGTGTGTAAGCACAGTTCCACAAAACACACAGTAATGCGAGGTATTGACAGCCATGCTTAGCTGATGAGAGTTGGGCTCACCTTCAGCTTGTGCTCACGTTCTTTGGTCACCTTTGTGAGCAGTTTTGCCTTTTGTCGCGTTAACGCATCAACCAAGGCATCACACTGAGCGACAAGACAGGCTTCATAATCCAACCCATTCTCCTAGAAGAAGGAGAGAGTCATACTCATCAAAGAAAGCATATTTTACACCTTAAGCTATTGTTCAATCTTACCTGGTTTTCCATTGAGAAAGGATTTCCTTTCAAGACTTGAGCATCTCTGCTGCCTTTCTGATTTCATTATAGCTGTACCAGTAATAGCTGCATGCTATAAAACGAAACAGTAAGATGCTATGCCACAAAATTGGCTTATTTAAAACCCTGATTTACTGGCACTTTCCAGATAACAGGTGTAGTACAACATAATGCAAAATCTAAACCGAACGTATACGATGCATATATATACGTGAGATAGTTCTGCCCCCCTCTTTTAATTATCCCACTGTAGCAACTTTGAAATCACTGGCTCTACACCATGACAATTAGAAGAGAATTATGGACCAGAAACTGGTCTACAGGCTTATTACAACAAAGCCCTGGGATTCTGTGTATTGCTTCAAACAGTTTTTAAAAATAGCTAGCACTTGACAGTGGAGGCATGTATTTGATGATTAGCTTTAAAAAAAAAAAAATACGTGGCAGTTTTTTATTCACGTGGCAGTAAAAGTCTCTGCTGGGCAGAGGCCAGCATCCAAGGTATACAACACCTGTCCCAACTGAGCCCTGCCTGGGTATCATAAACCCCTGTCCTATCAATAGGGAACAAACCCTGCTACCAGAGTCCCACTGCAGCTGCAGAAATCCGAGTAGATGGTACTACAAGGTCCTGAGCTGCCCCTCCTCCTGCGGCTGGCTTTCTCTGGCCGCAGAACTGATGATGTAGCACCCATTCAAAGGGAGGCTTTCCCTCGCTTCCTCTGTCCCTGAGGCTAGAAAGAGAAAGCATTCAAGCTCCTCTTTCCAGGACATGTTCAGTTGTCCTGG
>VYXH01005058.1:871983-898904 GCA_013397275.1 Burhinus bistriatus | reverse complement strand
AAGGGGCGGGAGGAGCCCTTTCCAGCAAATAAGTGGTCGCTCTCTCTACGGCTGGGGACGGCGAAAACATTTTTTAAAGGATCTCCATACAGCGATGTCTTTATATGTTTAAATAAAGCTATTGTTTGGGTAGCGGATGGAACGCAGGCGGGGTTTCGTTATCCCTAGTAGCCCTTTCTCCCCTCCCCGGAGAAAGGAGAGGGGGGGACGCTTGCCGACAAACTACGAGTGTGCTTCTCCTTCACACACATCTCCCCGTGCTGGAGCACAACCGAGGCGCACAAAATGTCAGGGAAGAATGAAAAAGGGGTTAACAGAGAAGCGCGAAGCCCGGTTACAAATGCTGTGGCTGGAAGGGAGGGCAGAGTGTAGCGAGCAAGGAGGACGTGCCGCATCGCCCAAGCTCCTAGCCCTGTAACCCCGACAGAAATTCGCTGCGAGGATAAATCAGGGATGACAGCTGAGAGTTTATGAACTGAAAATAGCCATCCTTAGAAGAAAGAAACCAGCAGTGGGAAATCCCCCATCTGTTTTGTTTACTCTACATATGCTTAGCGTGGATGTAGCAGTGGTTTATTTTCATAGTGAAGAGATTATACGTAAGAGTGATTTCAGTGCCGGGTTGTTGTTTTTTTTTTCTATTATTATTCGTCTGTCTTGTTTAAAAGCCACTTCTGTATTAACTCCAGGTCCATAAGCAGATCCTAATTTTTTGTTTGTTTTAAAATGTGAGCTGGTTGTTTCAGAGCAGCTATTTAAAAAAATGCAGAACTAACTGGTGTTAAATAAAAAGAAAGAAAAGACAGAATATATTAAATGCATCCCCTCTCATCGTAATGTTTCTTGGGACATGATGAGCGTGGGTAGGAAAGGAATTTCTAGTTTCAGGTTTTGTTTTGCCAGAAAACTGTTGATGCATAAAAAAGGAGGAATGGGGACAGAGAGCAGGAATATATTAAAGGTTCCAGGTTTTTCAGGCTTTCCTCTGCCATTTTCTTTCTTGTATCTTGCCTAGCTGTTCTTGTGCCAAGCTGAGGGGCAAAAAAGTCCCGAGGGGTTTAAAGATTCAGAGTTCCCCAGTTCAAGGTAGAAAGGGGCAGGTTTGTCCTCTGGCACGTAAAAGAAACAGCCTTGACCCACATAAACCTGCCTGTCTTCTGGCTAGGTGTCTTTTTCTCTCATGTGACCTCTGTGCCAAGATTGAGAGTTTATAGACTGACTGTGTGTTTGGGCTACCTCTAGCCAGAAACCTCAGCAGTGCAAGGAATGGTCTGAAACACCACTGATTTCACAGCTACTTTGTGCTACTGTATTGCAAGAAAAAGCTGTGGGTGAAATGCTGTTATCTTCATAGTCTCTGTTCTCTGCTCTACCGTCTGTCAGCAGCAGGAGCGGATGTATGCTAAAGATTTCTTGCAGACCTATAGGTGAATCCAAGGCACAATTTCAAGTCTCTACTGGAAACCATAATCCTAAACGTAATTAGGAAGGCATGGTAGCTTTTTTCCTGGACTTTTGCTTGCTTTCTTTACCTGTGTTGTGTGTAAGGTGACAGTGATCATAATGTGTGTAATGGTAGTATTGGGTCTGAGACATTTAAGCCAAACTGGACATATCAGACAAGAAGTAGTGGAAATGAAAAGGTCTGAACACCAAACCCAACCAGCTCCCCTCTATAGCTACTTTTTAGCCAGGGCTGACAACTTCTACAGTTCTAATACAGTGAATTTCACATTTCCTTTTTGACCATTACTCTAGAGTTTATGTAAAATCCTAGAATTGTTTGCGTTTGACTACAGAGGGAAATGGCAAGAAAGAAACCATCTCTGAAGTACAACCACTCTCTTTCAAACTGAACTTTACTTCTCCTCTCCACAAACTCGATCTGGCCTTAGAGCATATTTTCATAATAGATGACATTTGAAACGGAGATGAAAAAGTGGTCTGGTCTTCTCTGTACTGTGGTGTGACAACATCTTTTTCCACCTACTTTAGAAGTTTCTCTCAAGTGTTTATGCCCAGGAGAGCTATGGCTTTGAGAGAAGGGAGAGCTGCATGGGCCGGTGCACCCATTTACCTATCCTACTGATCCCAGAACAGCTTTTGTTTCCAAGGAACTGTGGAGTTTGAATGCAGAAACCTTCATCCCCCATGGCACCAGAGACTGCTGATGCAACGAGCATCTACTGTAACGATACTCAGTGCTCTGATGGGTTTAGGTTGCAGAGCACAGATTTTCCTCCTTATGACAAATATTCATCTATATAACTGTAAGTGCGCTACTGATGGTGGAGTCAAAACACCACCGTCATCATCCTTACTGCTCCAGAGGCCAGAACAGAAACTGATCTAAGCATTGAAAAATGCCGCTGAGCTCGAGTGATCCCTGTGAACCCCCCCATACTGACTTTGGACACTTTTACTCTTGCTGAAGAACAGGTCACACTGAGTCGATCCCACTGATTTTAATGGAGCTATTCATAAAGCAGTGGTCGGTCTGAGCCTGATAGAATCAGGCCTTTACTATATTTTGTAGTCAAGCCATTTTTATAATGGAGATGATCCCTATGATTTTTCCTCTTTTTATGTTCAAATGAGTCTTTAATCTGTTAGAGCTGTAACGGTATATGGATAACCTAGAAACCCTATTCTGGCAGTCCTGGCTTTGATCTTTATTTTAATACTTCAGTATCATCCCATTAAACTATTTACCCTCGGCAAGAACTTATTAGCATCTTTTATATCCCCCCCAACAGGAAAAAAGCTAATGAAGTTTGTTTATAAATTTATATTAAAAAAAATAAGGCAGGTTGTGGTACAACCCTTCAGCCCTAAGTAAGGAGAGAGATTTGATTCATCTTTTTGCCTCTCTTGTTTTGTTGCTTATGCCTTCTCCTTCTGTTTATTGTTCTTTTGTTGTTGTTGTTGTTTTCCCATTCCTTTTCTTGTACCTTTTTATATTTTATATTGCCCTCACACATTAACTCCTTTCAAATTAGTTTTCCCTCTTTTTTTCCTAATTTTTTTCCTTTAATAGCTATCCACCAAGGTCAGTTCGCTTTCTTCAGTTTTCTTCTTTTACCGCTGCTGTTTCCCAAGGGGAACTTTTTGATTCCAGTATTCCAGCGTTGGTCCTGTTAATGGGCATCACTGCAAACACACATCCCGTGGTTTGAAGGGTAACAGAGAAGAAAGGGATCTTATCTCCACAGGTGCTTATTCCATTGCAAAAAGAAGGACAGAGGGAGAGTTCACAAGAACAGAGAAGACAAAATGCAGCTGGGCTAATGCCAGCAGCTTGTGTGGCAGTGTAAGGTGAAGAGTCTCACCGCCTCGTTACAAATGCATGGTGCTCAGTTATCAGAGGAAGATGCCCTCAGCAACCACTGCAGACAGCACAGCTGCAGCTGCTGGTCATCTCTGAATTTTAGGCTAGAGGACTAACCAGCGGCTGTGTGTTTTGATACACACACCCCACACACACCCCCCTTGGCACTGCTCCTGTGCATAACAAACAACACACCACACTGTAGTCTCTCCTCTCTGCTTGTTCTTCATCACATTCTTTACCTGGACTCTTCTTCCCAACATTACCAGCTCCAGTTGATGCTGGTGTTGCATGTTCTGTTTGAGGGGTGATGTGGCAAAGAGGCGTGGGAGGGTAGGCTTCCACCGTGGCTTAGAGGAAAAGCTGATGCCTACGGTCTGTGAGGCAGGGCAGCTTTGGAAATAGTAGCTATGTGCTACCCCCTTCCCTTCTTTCCTCAATGTTGTAGATTTGCATTAGGTACGTTATGTTGGTGTAACAGTTTTGAAATCTGTTTGGTTCGGGGGGGGGGGGGGGTGTTTTGAGCATACATTCAAGTAGCTATTATGTTATTTAGGGTTTTCAAATGTTTGCACATTGATCTGTTCATGAAAGGAACGAAGGCAGAGCTTGGCAGGAGCCCAGAAGAGTGCCACAGAAGCATGGCTGCTGATAAAAAGCTTATCTGTTGGCTAGCAGAAGACTGTATCTGTAATAGAAATGCAGCTACATATTGAATTTTCTCTGTCAGAGGAGTAAATCTGCCATAAAAATTATAATTCACAACAGAGGACAGTTCTGTACAATGGAATTTTATTCAGACTGTCTGCTGAGTGTATGCTTGTTATGATGGTTAAATGGCAAAAAATGATGCTTGATCCTAAACATTACTTGACAAGTACTGACGCTTCTTAATCTGTTTCAGCAATCTATGAATGAAATTCGATACAGAGGAAAATACTGCTTTAAACATCTATGCCAACAAAAAGTGGCAGGTTGGCGCAGAGAAATTTCAGTAACAGGTCGGTTTCAACACTTCTTAAGAAATTTATATTGAAAAGAAAGCACAAAGAAAGCACAAAAGGCACTAACCTACAATCAGGACTCTTGAAAAATAAGATCTCATGTTTCTGTGATGTTGTAAAAATACCTCAGCCTGCAAGCCGCTGGAATTACTCCAGGGACATCTTGGCTTTTCTGCTGTGTGAGGAGCCCTCTCTTTGTTGCTGTTCCTGCAGTAGAGTGAGATCCTTTCCTTTGCTGCTGCAGTTCAACCCACAGGCAGCATCCTCAGAAGGGTGCTTGCTCTTTTCAGAGGCGAGAGGACGAGAGAGCTGGACCCTGAGCAGCTGTGCTTAAAGGACAGCAGGAAATTGTGCCCTGCTTTGGACCTATTTCAGAACACCATTGACGACGGGATCATGGTCAGCATCTTCACAATAAGATTATTATAGAGAGCTCTTGTTGGGTTTGCTGCCCTTTTTTCAGAGTAAGTGCATAAACTTCTCATGGAGCTGATTTGGTTTCAGTAGTATTATGGCACAGATTGGGTTATGGCTCCTCATTTTTTTCCCCATGCCCACTTGAGGAGAGGGTCATAGGAAGCTGTCCTGGGTATGGACTTGCAGTCTCTCTTAACCCTCTGCTCCCGTTGTGCCGTGGTTCCCTGCTCTCCCCAGCTGCCCCCATAGTCATCCCACTCATGCCTATAAGGGAAAGAAGCTTATCTGGCTTTTTAAGAAACTAGCCAAGGATTATATAAAATCCAAACCTATGCCAATATTCTCTTTTGGCAGGAAGACTGGAAGGATGTAGGAGAAAGTAATGGCATCCTAAGCATTGTGGGCAGGGAGGGAAGAGAGAAGAGGGACAAACACCCCCCAACAAAAACAAAGGAAGAGAAGTAATCTTAACATTGAAGTGCCAGCATTTCCTAAGAGCACAGGATGAGCTCAAAGCAAACAGATATCTGGAAAAGAAGCTAGACAGGGTTAGTTGTAAAGTGGAGGTAAATTGCCACCATGTGGCAATCTCTCCACATGTAAGGAAAATCCTTACATAAAGGGGGTGGTGAATTTTTGTCCCTGAAAGGGCAGTTAGTGTTCTGTGAACTGGGGTACGGAGTTGATCCATTTGTGACTCACTGAGAAAGGTCTTTTATCAAGAAGAGAGGCCCAAGTAGCTTTTCTACAGCTTTACTATACATGAGGTAGAAAGTGCTATCAGTGTTTAGCAAAAAGACAACTAGTGAGGAAATTTCCCTGAGCCATGAAGGATCTATACCCTAAGAGAATCTGAGCTTTGCTTTTCTATTCTGCATGTAGCTTGAGATCAGAACCTCCCACAAGGTCTCCAGAAACTGTGCCCTGAACATGTATTTGAAAGACCAGGAGATGTGTGAAACCTGCCTTGGCTGTAGCTACTGGGACAAAATTTACATGGACTTCTTACTGGGACAAAATTTACATGGACTTCTAGCAGGTTTGACCAAAGCCACCTCTATTTATTGCAATGTCACCCAGGAGCATGGCAAATCAAGAGACTTGGAAGCTGCATGGAGAAACAAAGGGTAGGAGCCAAGAAAGCAGGATCACTGGGGAGAGATGTAGGAGATGATAATTGCAAGTGAGGCCAGATTGACAGGTTACAGAAACAAGGGCTGCCCCTTCTCTTTTTAGCTTGGTTTCTGTTAAGTAAACAAGAACTCCTACACTGTTATGGACCAGAGGCCTTTTATGACCATGGGGGCTCATGTCCTGCCAGTTGGTGATGAGATGAGCACTGTAATCTGGCATAAATCCCTGTCACTGCTGTAAAGAGAGGTCCTTTCTGCCACTACCCCTAGCCGCCCATTCTCGTTGCCTCTTCTGTGTTCATGGTAGCTTTCACACAGCAATAAGATTAATCCAGCCCAGGACAGTAAGTTTGCAGCATCTTGATTCAGAGATGCCGGTGCCTACACAAGGATGGGAGTGGGGAGGACTGGTCCCTTGCAGCACTGCTGAGAATTTGTACCAGATCAAAGAGCAAAGTCCGTGGCTTGAGACATCAGCATCAGTCAGGTGCAGAGGCAAGTCCACAAGGTGCCAAATATTATATACCTTTTTTCACCAATGCAACACCTCACCTACCCGAGATTTATGAGCCCCTCTCTTCAGCAGCTCATTGAGTTGCCCAGTAGGAGGGAGAAAATAGACGTCAGCCAAATCGATCGCACTCGCACCAGCAATGTATTTTATTGCTTCATTTAGCATTACATTTTCTGATTTGCGTAACAACTTATTTCTGCCTTTGTCCTCTCTTTCCCTTTGCTACGTTTTCCTTTCATCTATGATAGTATCTTTCAATATGCTGAAATAAGTACAGAGATTCTGCTTCCCTCTTCCTTATGCTGTTTTCTGTTACTACTCTTCCCTTTACTCTCTCCTTGTTGCAGCGAAACTCCCTCGCTCCTTCTCCCTCCCCTCCTGACACCCATCCCAGGCTTTCTGCCCTTCTCCCACCACTCGTCTCACAGACAGACACCTCCTCCTTCCAATACTCCGCTCGTTCCCCACCTCACACCAAGCCCAGCCCCAGGTGCACTTTTGTCTCCCCCATGGACAAGAGGGAAGCGATCTGGAGAACGTGGTTCCTACACAAAGAGGTAGACTTTGTCCCATCAGTCCTCTGTACCAGCTGTGGCAAGAAAGCCTCATTCAAGAGAAGGGCAACCGATTTGCCTGCCTGTCCCTCCGGCACTAAAGGATCGATCGCCCTTTTCCTGCCCTCGCTGCAGGGGAAGGACCAGCCAGCTGATGGGGTACAATGCTGACCATGAGGTTTTCTTTTTCACATCACTGTCATACAAGAGGCAGAGGATCCTCCCTGGAGAGAACCCTTCACATTTTAGTTGTCAGTGTGCATTGCCTAATGACAGCCCCCAAAGAGAAGCACAGCAGAGAGGTTTGCATGAAGAAAGCAGCATCACCTGACTCATCTAGGTCATCAAGGGACGTAGGAACTGTAACCATTTAGCCTACTGGGAAGTACTAACCTAGAAGAAATGCAAGGCCCTCTCTGGTCCAGAGTCAGAAGGTACAAAGACGACTATGCATCCTACAGACACAGCAGACATTCTGGTCCATCAGATTCAAGTTCTTATTTATGTTGATTTTGCACCATTGTAAACACTGATTTCAATAGTTTGAGCTGCTTTTTCACCATCACATGTACATAATATGAAGTATGCACAGAATCAAGTATATACACCGGCTAGTTCATCTTTACGATTCTGCTATCATCCTGTAGGAATGACTAATCCATTTTCAGGCCTCCTATTCAATCCTCGAGCTTCATAATTTCCCAGTACACAGCACATGGGAAACCGGAATTCCATAAATCCCACTTCTCAAAAAAACCCCCCACCAACCCTCAAGCATTACCAATCTGATTTCAGTTTTCTTCTTATACTTGCTTTGATACCAACAAAGATAAATGAAATGGCAATATTTGTGAAATACCCAATGTACTGCGTGCGTATTCAAAACTGAATCTGTCAGCACATTACCCCAGCTGCAGAGAGATTAGTCAGAATCTCCCCCCTCAAATTTTCCCTCCTAAGTCTCTTGCTGGGCTCTTGCCTCTAAGTTGATTCCACTTTTAATTTTATGTTTCTGTCAATAGCAGAGAAGTAAAACAGCTGAAGGGGACAGATAAGGGACTTAGCCCACTACAACCACCATCCAACTCCAAATTGGATTGACTGGCTGAGTGCCCCCAAATCCTCCATGGATATGCAACTTAATAGAAAGAAAAAAATCCACATACAAAGAAAAATACGCAGAAAATAATAAGACCACTTTATGAAACATAACAGTTTCAGCAACGTGTGTGTGATTATAGCCTTAATTCAAACAAAATGTAACATACATGCTGTTATGTTACCCGAAGAAAAAAAGAACCCCAGCTACTTATTTAATTTGTCCTTTTACTAAATGATTTAAATTTTAGCAAGCTGTTACCCAAGGAATAATGTAAAAAAAAGGCCATATCACATCAGCCTAACAATGAACATGGTCCATCTTGTCTCTGACAGGAGGCCAGGAATGGCCACCGAGGGAAGTCTACAAAATAGGAGTGCAACAAAACAGATGGGAAAAAATGCTGAGGAGAATTTAAGGAAGAGGAAAAATCGGTTAAGGCAGGTGGAGGAACTAAAACAATTCCCTTAGTTTTGTGGACAGCTGTATATGAACCGTTTCAGTGCATGTGAGGCTTTACTCCCATGGATGAGCGCACATGGATTGCTAGAGAGGCAGCTCCAAGCAGGAGCAGTGCTCACAGGGAGCAGCGCTCTTGGCTGTGCAGGAGTGCTGCCTTACCTGACGGCAGCAATGGAGATCAACTCTCCAGCCTCCAGAGGCAGAGCAACGGGGATTTGGCCAACCATTCATTTTAATTTTTTTTTTTTCTTTTAACTTGAGATATTGCCCCTAAGATTCAACCAGTTTTAACTGCAAGCAGAAATTGTGTATCTTCAAATTACGTGTTGACATCTTCTGTAATTGTTCAGTTAATGGGAAGATTAAGATTATAACAGTCCTACCAAACTCACTTGTCCCAAACCAGGTAGATCTCTGCCCTAGTAGTATGCTGTGCTGTCCTCATCTCTCCCTCTCACTAGTCGTCTTTTAAATTATTCCATTTGGCTTCACAACTTGCCTTCCCTTGATCTCCTAATAGGATGGTGACCCCCTGATCCCTTTCCAGGAGCTCTGCCTGCAACCTGACCTTTCCAGACTGCCAAATGTCCATTTGCTCCTCATTTCCCTCCTGCTGTGCCACCAGTGTCATCAGGCCCTTTCTACATCTCCAGCTTTCAATTTTCTTTCATTATTTTTCTGCTAGGAAAACTCAGTTTAGCCTAGTCACTGCTGAACCGCCACATTAGTTGCTGAGTAACAGAAAATCAGTGGAACATTACAACGTCTGCAGCAGCTCATTTAGCAGCACCATAAATGTTTTGCACGAGGAGAGCACGATGATTTCTAATTGTTCCTTATAATCAGAATGTCTCCAGTTTGAATGCTACTGGGTTGGGGCTTTTTTCTTCTGATTTGGTAAAAGTGAGTCTCCATTTGTGATCTGCGCACAGCACAGCTCCGCTAGCAAGAGGTGGAGGGTGCGATTCATTTGACCTGGAGAGTGTGGCTCATCCTGCCACGGGAAAGGCGCCTCCGGCTATGGGTACCAGCCGCCCACCACCCCACCTCTGCCCCTCCAGGCTGCTGGTGAGGGCAGCCGGACACCCACCCTTCAGGTGGGTCAGACTGGATGAGGGAATTGCTGTCTCTGAGGACTTCGCCTGCCAAAGTGACAGCAGCACCCCCGGCTAGGCCTGGAGAGGTACTGCAGGCACAAACACCAGCGGACATGGGGGCATCATTCTTTTGGCAAAATACCAGCTTGTACAACAGATCCCCACTCTACTCACTGTCCTGCCTGCTTCTGGGCATCAGGTTATTTCTGGCCCTGCTGACAGCCATTTCTGTTCATACGATGACTGTGGGTAGCAATTCTAGCTCTGACATTCAGACTTAATTGACCCTCATCCCTCAAGGACATGGAACAGAATAAAGAAAGGCTATGCTATAAATACACTGAAATAGGCCATGCATCCTTGTCTGGAGAGCCCTTCATCTCTCCTGTCATCGTCTTGCCTGGGGGTTCAATGAGACTGTAGGTTCTCCGTGGTGCCTGTCCCAGGCACGCATCCAGGAGCAGCGGCATGGCTATGAAGCTTTCCTCTGGCCCATGGAGGTGGTCCAGCCGGGGCTGGACTGCCCCTCACTGAGCGCATTGGTCCCTTCTATTACTTCTTGCATGCTGAAGGACATTCCCCTGGTCTTTCTTGTCTTCTCAGAAGTTGTTACTAATCCCGGACGGCTCACTTTGTGGTTTGTTGGGTAGGGCAATGTGTTCAACCATTTCTTCGGCAGAAGCCATAATTACCAGTATTTCAATCTAAGGTGCAACTGCCACCGACAAACATCCCCCGCTTGGGCAAAAGACGGGACATTCTAAGCTAAAACTTGGGTGATACACAGGTTGACCCGTATTATTACCCATGTGTAGTGACATCATCAGTGAAGTCATTATTTGAGGCAACAGAGATCTCAAAATAGAAGTAGAATTGTTTTTCATGCATGTAAACCTCTTCTATGTGAGTATATGTACATAAGACATACCTGTTTATCAGCTCAGAGTAATTTCAGCCTGCTTTTCTGTAGCTGCATTACAACCCAGAGAAGGTGGATGGGAAACAGGGGTGAATAAGGTCTGCAGGAATTCTGGAAGAGGCTACTGGGGTGACCCCAGTGAGACCAGAAAGGCACTTGCCTTCCATTTCCTTCTTCCTCTTTAATATTTAAAATTTCAAATATTTTTACTGAGCCATTTTTCAGTCCACTATTCATAATTACAGTGATAATCACAAGATCACTGTATTAAAATGTGTTTTTGTGATGTTGTAAAACACTCAGTTGAACAGTATTACATAATAAAACATTCAAACTGTTTTTCCTGTGCATTATTTTTTTAATTTTGCATCTCTTATTTAAAAAGTAAAGATAGTATGCCTTCAATCTGCAATACAAAAAAGCAGCTGCCTTCACGTTCCAGCAATACGAATACAGCATGCCAAACTATATACATATATACACGCATACACACACCCCTCAGCCTGCACAGCTGTTAATAAATATGTATTTCACATTTAGCCAGTCACTGCTGTTCAAGGTTTCTTTCCAGATGCCGAGGGACGAGTTAAACATCGCTTTGATTACAGGGTGATGCATTCCCCATATCAAAAGCTAGCAAAAGGACCTCCTTTGATAGCAAAAGAGACAGCCAGTGGTGATTAAAACAAGCAAATGTCCTGGGGAAGTGTTTGAAGCGAACTGCAGACCCTGATCAAAGCACAGGTAACGTGAGCAACACAAGGCTAGCAGGAAGAAATCCTGTCTTTTATTAGACCAGCACACACTATTGGAGAAAATGGGCAACTTTTTGATACAAAGGCCTTTCTTCAGTTCCGTCATGTGGTCTAATAAAAAGTGTTGCGTTTCCCTACCTGTGTTGCTTCTTTTGTGTTCACAGACCACTGCTGAGCCAATACTCCGGCTGCTACAGCAGAGGTAAGTCTTGCTGGCAGACATGATTGATGCCACGCTGTCTAACAGTTTAGGGGAATAATCTCAGATCTTAATGATTCCAGTACAGAAATGCAGCTCCCAAGGAGAATCTATTTGAATTATTGAAAGAGAGCTCTGTCACAGGAAGAAGAAACAAGCAGTTGAAAGATGCGTTTGTTGAAGTCCAACGCTTTTATTACAACAATGGCAAAAAACTAATTTCCGACGTGGTGAAGGCTACCGCAGAGTGAAGCCATCTGAAGTCTGTCTCTCACAATCACTCTGGCTTTGTGCAACTTTATTCCAGTGACTTCAGATATTTATTGGTTTCTTAATCTGTAGCTACACACCCCTCTGCCCTTCCTGACTGTCTGGTTGCCTGCCAAATTGAGACAAAAAAAGCCCTTCTGCCACTTTCTCCCAAGGGCTGCAAGACTGACAAGAAGTACATCTGAGAGCGAGCAGAGAGGTGAGAAGAGCCCGCTCCAGCTCACATTTGCAAAGGGTTCACTGCTTCTTGGCTCTTCCTCATCTCTCAGCAGCAGCTTCCTTCACCCTGAGGACTTGTGACCTCCGCAGGGAATGAGACTGAGCTGATGGTAAGAGCACGTGCTATGGCAGAGAGAAAACAGTGGGACAGGGAGGGAGAAGGGAAAGGTGATTAACTGGGGTGAGAATTTCTGCAAAGGCAGCATTTGCCACAGAGGTGGGCAACAACTTGGAGAAGAAAGAGCCTGAAGTTTGTGTTTGGGCTATATAAGGATATAAAACAGATTTGGGGATTGGAACTGATTTATCCTGAGCATCAGTTGGGTGCCTTGGAGAACTGTGGGATGGGACTGAACTGGGAGGAGGCAGGTACAAGTCCTGGGAGGGGAGCGTAGCTCTTTTGTGAGAAGCTTATTTGAAACTGCCTCCCCTTCAGTGGAGTGTGTGCGAGGTTCCTCCAGGGGAAGGAGTAAGACAAGGATGAGAGGGGCAAAACGTTAAGCCAAGCCTTTATTTTTTGTGCTGCTAAAGTGAATCCTTTAGTGAAGCATTCTGATTGAAGGTAATGCTGACACATGCTCCAGTTGTAGATCTGCCAGTTTGCTTCCAAACCGTCTGTGATCAAAGGAACATTTTCACCAGCCTGCTCTGCTGCCAAACAGGCAGGCAAGCAGGAGTGAGACAGGGTGGCTGACTAATTTCCAAATGTCAAGGTTTGCCTTTAACTCTCTCTCTCCCCACAGGCTGCCTGTTTGTGAGGGCAGTGCCTTGGGCAAGAGGACTGTTACTGCTCTCGGGACACTGGCTGCCGATGCTGCACACTGCTCCTGAAGTCTCAGCACTCAGTAATCCCTGAAGAACGCGTCTTCGTCTTTCTTCAAGGGCTGTTTTTTCTCAGGCTGTGTAATATTGTGTGAGAAACTGCTGCCAAGTCTTGTGCAAATGTCACTTGCACTTTCCTTGTCAATGAGGAGCTGAGCTCGTTACAGATCCGGCTTTGTACCAGCATGTACCTGTTTATTCCTCTTACAGACGGATACGGTACATTGTGTACAAGACTCTCCAGAGACCATGTATATAGTTTAACAATAACACTTTGCCAAATGTATTCCCTCTCGGAGACAGAAGAAGAGACAGTATTTCCCGAAATAAACACATCCCCCATCTATCCAATCCTTCCATATTCCTGCACACAAAGACCTGGGGAAAGAGATGAAATTATAACCTTTCCCTGAAAGCCACTCACAGTCCTTGCCGGACTAGGATATGGCACAGCGGAGGTCTTCCCTGGGAATGCTAGACCTAGGCACATGGTTTGGAAACCCCCAGCAGCTCTTAATGAAAGAATTTACTCTGTAGCAGTCAAAAATCCAATGCTGAGGTATATTCAGAAGTAAACAAGAAACCCCTCCAACTGTTGACAAGCAGGGTGTCGGAAATGTCCACCAGTTACTGCCCATTACATTGCTCACACTGCAAACCATCAGGTGGTTTTGACAGCTGTGTTCTGCTGAGGCTGTAACTTCTCTGAAAACTCTCAGGAGTGATGCAAAATGGGGTAACCCCATCCATGAGTCATATATATGGGTAAACATAGAAAAACTACACGTAAAGGTGCAGAGACATGTTAATGGAAAAGTAAGAGCTCTTCTCTATGTACATTAACAGAAATGGGGGAGTCAGAGCCCACTGTCCCCTGCATGCATTTCAGCATAGCTGTTCTTGTTTTTCTCTTTTCCCCCTTCTTTTGGCTTCTCCTTTCTGCCTTGCTCACCATTTTAATAACTGTTTTAAGGGTGCTATTTTTGTCAGTACCGTTTCCAGCAGATTGTCTTTCCCTTTGCCACATGTTTCTTTTGATTTCTTTATTGTCTCACTGGTTATACACTTACCCTGCTGCTGGGGCGATATCCCCCAAACACACACTTCAAATTTGTTTATTCATCCCCATTATGTTTGCTCCAGCCAAAGCCCCAGTGATCTTTTAACTCAGCTCCTTCTTCCATGCAGAGGTCTTAACCTCACAAGAGGCTCTTCTTCTCTCTTTACTTTTTTCTTATTTCACTGCTGCTTTTTCAATGTCATTATCTCTCTTTTCCACCACCAACACAACCACCTCAAAGCTGTCCCTGTGTTTCTCGTCTTCCAACCTCTCCCGAGACTCTCCTCATTGAATTTCCCATGAGGATCCCTGCAAAGATCACAAGACCCATAGAAACCCTTGCCAAAGTGATGAAATATGCATCGGCTCTACCTGCGCTGATAGCGATAGCCCTTTTGAGCCTCCCATGTCAATCATGAACTCTGCTGTTCACATGGTATCCTGCAAAGATGATAAACTAAGCACGGACTCCTGCAGAGAAAATAAAAGCTGGAAGGGCTCCCCTGGTGCTTCACATTACACTGAAGCTTCAAAAAGGTAGGGGTAAAAATATTCAACCTTTTCAAGACAAAGAAGCGCAGCAAAATGTTGCAGAATGACTCGTTTAAAGGAGTTTCAGAAATGTGAAGGAAATACACAGCGCTGGGTTAAGACGCAACGGTGATGCAGAGCAGAGTGGTATAAAACTTAGGAAACTTCATAGGACAAAAAGGAGATTGGGAGGAATTAAGGCCTGGAAATTCAAAGTTATGTTAACCTAGTTGTTGCATATATAGGCAATCAGGACCAAGTTGGCTTAGAAAGGCTTAAGTCTGTCTTGGCACCTGGCTCCCCCAGGCTCTCTAATAGTCAATGTTTGTCCCTAGACTATAAAGTGTTTGACACCCTAAACCCTCTGTAGCTTTATCAGTTCTTTGGCCCATATTGCCGTCATCCTAAACTAGGTCTAGCCCAATTTAAGTTGCAGAGGACACACATAAGGGATTATCCTTGCACATAGGGCTGTAGTCTTTTTGAAAATCATAAAAGCTTAAAGTAGTTAGCAATTTCACAACCACTGACATCAATAAATTATGTGAGGAAAGCGGGTTGGAAATGAACTGAATCTTTGCATGAACTACGAGAAGAAAAAGAGGGCAGGCACTGCTGCTGTCTTACCAGAGCAAGGGCAGGAGAAAAGTCTGTGATCTTCTCATGGCCCTTCAGGCAGATTCTCAGGTACTGCCACGGCTCGCTCTGGGGCAAGGGTGCTAAAAAGACTTGAGCTCTTCCTCCTTTTAGCATGAGGCAGCATGAACAAGCACCACCTCCAGCCAGATCATGGATGTGTCCCTCCTTCACTAACTAGCTGACCCAGGACTTTAAAACCCACGACACCACTACTGACATTCATGTATGCAATTCATTTCACAGTAACAAATTTTGCAGGTGAAGCTTTTGCCCAAAACCAATGGATTCTGTTTCAGCTGTCTTAAAATGTAGCTTTTTTTCTCTAAAGGTCCATTACAACTGTCAGCTTTAACTTGATTTTTCCACTGTGTTTATATAACCATTTGCCTCTACACCAGCGAACAGATGATGCCAGCTAAACACAAATTTATGCCAGTATGATTTTAATGATTTCAGTGGAGTTGAATTAAGTGATGTGTTTAGCCTCACTTGGTAGTGTTCCCTTCCTTCTGTTTTTCATAAATTAACCAGTTGCGATCATGGGTTTTTAATAAACGGACAAGGTCTAATTTCTTCTTGCAGCTGTGGGCTCCCCACCTGATGAGCAGAAAACAAGACTTACTAATACCACTATTTTGAGTCGTCTTTTAACCTAGGTTATTCTTGTTTATGTGTCACTTGAGTGTTTATTTTTTTATTTATCCATTATTTTATTTTTTGCCTAACGACCAGTAGAAATGAAGCAATGCATGATGATTGAGAAAAGTTACGATACGAGCAATAAATATTAATTAATGTTTAATTAATTTAATAAAAAATAGAATTAATACATAAACAAAAAGTATGTAGTTGCACAGTGCTGTAAACTGGGAGGAGAGGAAGAGCCAGGGGGCAATCATCCTTTGTTTAGGCTTGGCTGCCTCTGGCATCCGAGAGGACAAAATTAAGATAGTAGGGCATTTCCAGGCTGCACTTCCACTGCCATCTGAAAAGTGCCCAAGGGGAGTTGTGCTGTGCTAGCTCAAGCTATTTTCCTTCCCATCTGCTCAAGTTGATTTAGAGAAGTGCATTATGCAACTGCTCTGCTGTAGTCCTGCTCTGCTGAGGTTCAAATGGATGCGGCAGTGCACTTAACACTTCTAGGAGAAGTTTTGAGGAAAAGGAGTGATCACATCAAACCAGGCTTTTCCGTCTGCAATGGTAAAGGTATTGCTATATGGCTCTTAAAAAAAAAAAACAACAAAAAAAACCCAAAAAAACCCCACTCTGACAAACAATGAAGATGAAAATTGAGAAAGGCTGAAGTACACTCAATTGTATCAGCAAGAAGGAGTAATAGCATGAAAACCAATCAGGACAAGACTAAAGACACATTACCTGCACAGCTTGGGTGTTTGGCAGGGAAACAGTGATGTTATCATACACCAACAATCCAGGGCACGGTCACCTGCAGTCCTTCAGATTGTCTCATATCACTGCCAGTATGGGAAGTAGCATTTGTAAATCACACATGCTAAGTGCTTGCCCTCAGCTAAAAAAAGTAAACATTTTAGTGGCTATTTGTGGAATGTGATAAAACATCCCCATTAATATTTAGTTTAATGAAATCCTTCTTCAAACTCCTTACATTTTCTGTGATAAAACTATCTGATGGTGTCCTTTACACAGGCTACTATTACAAATGACACTGTCTTTGTTGATCCTTGTTTATGTGACTATTACGCACCTCCCAGCTCTATTTGGTAAATTAGTGTTGCTCTAAGGACCTAGTTCCCCTAGGGAAAACGGTGACAGCAAGTTTGTTCGCCAGCTCTTTTCTGAAGCATTCAACATTCAGACACCACAGACATAACAGTCACTTTTTAAGAGTAGGGGGAAGTGGTTGGTCACAATGGTCTGTGTGACCAACTGTTCCCAGCTCAATCTACCCTTGTTTCTTCCAGAGGTGAGCAAGAAACACCAAACACCATCACTGCACCGATTCAGTAGGCCTATATGAACCTATCTCAGGCTGTTCTATCACAGGGTTGCACGAGTCCCAAAAAGCCCATTTTCCTCAAGGACAGTCCAAGTTGTAGTTCAGGAAGGCGTGGACATGAAGGATGAAAAGCTAAAGAGGCCATACCTCCCTTGACAATACAGTTGCATCTGGTGCTGGCTTCAAAAATTCCCCATAGGCTACGCTGTGCTGTGTTCATGTATTGTGAACAGCTGTAAGAGTCATCGCTGCTGCCGGGATGCATTTGACAATCAAGCTGCTGCGCCCACTAAAAACTGACATAAGCTCGTCTTTGAGGTTGAGTATCACCCACTCAATGAGCAGGACATTGCCTCTCTACTCTGCTCTCGTGAGACACCACCTGGAATACTGTGTCCAGCTGTGGAGCCCCCAGCACAAGAAGGATGTGGACCTGTTGGAGCGGGTCCAGAGGAGGGCCACAAAGATGACCAGAGGGTTAGAGCACCTCTGCTATGAGGACAGGCTGAGAGAGCTGGGGTTGTTCAGCCTGGAGAAGAGAAGGCTCCGGGGAGATCTTATAGCAGCCTTCCAGTATCGGAAAGGGGCCTACAAGAAATCTGGAAAGGGACTTTTTACAAGGGCATGTAGTGATAGGATGAGGGGTAATGGCTTCAAACTGGAAGAGGGGAGATTTAGATTAGATCTCAGGAAGAAATTTTTCACTCTGAGGGTGGTGAGGCACTGGAACAGGTTGCCCAGGGAAGCTGTGGAGGCCCTATCCCTGGAAGTGTTCAAGGCCAGGTTGGATGAGGCTTTGAGCAACCTGGTCTAGTGGGAGGTGTCCTTGCCCAGTGTAGGGGTGTTGGAACTAGATGATCTTTAAGGTCCCTTCCAACCTAAACTATTTTATGATTCTATGATTCTATGACATGCACAGGCCTTCGATATGGAGCTTATTCCAGTCCTGGGACCTAACCTAATTCCCTCTACAGCTGAAGTCAGTGTACAGACTGTCGCTGACTTCCACGATATTTGAGGCTTGTCTTAGGAATGCCAGAGCTATCCAGAACATATTAGGAAGCATCTTCCTATGAAAATCTTGGAAACTATCTTAAATTGCATACTTCTTGCTGTTTTAACTAGCTAGGGCTTTGCTGATATTTCTGTAAATGAATGAGAATGAAAAGTGATTAATTTTCAGAATCAAGTCTAGAGCAGAGACAGCAAAGTATTTAAGTTCTGAAATGATTAAAAAATCATGGTATTTATAAGTTATTACTTGTTTATGTTCTGATCTATGACAGTTCACCAAAGTGATATAAAATTATCATCTCACCTCTTTTTCTCTCTGCCTCAAAGCAATATCAGAGCAAAGAATGACTCGACAAGAATAAAGTTGGTAAATATAAATGGCTCCATCAAAAGAGCGAGTGCCACAGGATGCAAGTAACCCGTTTTCAGAGCACTGACAGAATTATGCCGATTCTATTCTAAAAATTTTCATAGTCATTGAAACATAAGAGCTGGTTCTTGTTATTTTTTGCTTACAGTTGAAAAATGACAAGAATTGTGAGATATCTTAAATTTATTTCAGGTCACTGATATTCCAAAAAGTTCTGAAAACTCATAATTAATTAAAAAGCAATTGCACTCTGAAAAGTGATCATGTAAAAATGGTAAGTTGAAATCAAAGCGTGTACAACTTGCCCTCCAAATCATATTTCTCACACTGTAGGGGTTTGTGGCCTTGTATAAATTACATTTGGTTTACCCTGTCACAGTTTCGAAAAAAGAAGCGGAGAGAGTAAGGACAGTGAGAAGGAACAAGTTCCTGTTGCCTGTCAGACATGTAACCTCAAGAGCTGCAAAAGATCTCCACCACTTTTGTCTCATTAGCACTCTTTAGGGATGCAAGTGGAAATCAAGTTATTGATGGGCCTTAAAACTGAGTTTTGGGACGTATTTTTTACTATTACCTACATTTATACATCTGTACAAAGTTGCTAGTTACTGATGCACTAAGCATACAGAAATAAAGAAACAGGAGTCTATGAAACAATAAGCTTGTACAATGTCACATTACCAAAAGTTCATTTTCACGGCAAGTCTTGGCTTGTCAGCAATCGCCTTTCTGATGGCTCCTATTCAGGCAGCCTCTGAGGGCTTCCATCTTCCTTGGCTAACTCAGCAAAGAAAGACAAAGAATCCTTTAGTTTGCATTTGCCCAGGCAGAATGACTGTTATTTTTCCAGACTTGCCAAAAATACTTCAGAAATCCCTGTTCTTTCCTTCTAACTGGTTTGTATACCCGTTTGTTCCTGTCAGCGACTGATTACGGCCGCAGTGATCGGCTTGATCTGATCTCATTTCCAGCACAGATGTTTGGTTTTTGCAGCTTCCCCTCTTTGTGGATATTTGTTGTCGCATTTCCCCCTGCAGGGGTTTTAGTCTTTTGTTTTGTTTTACTTTAGTTTTTTGTTTCCTTTTGCAGCCTTAACAGATACTGCAGATTGCTTTTTGGTTTAGGCTCTGTCTGTGCCGTGCTCCAGACGGCACCAAGTTGTAAAATGGCAAAGAAATGACTGGATTATCATATAGTTTGATCCTGCCACATGTTTGAGTTTTCTCCAATGATACAACAAGTGCCTAAAGAGTACACAGGAACTGTTGCACTCCGGCACAATTCCCACCTGGCAGCGATGGCTGTTGGCATTACAGCTTTTCCCCAATGGCTCTGACAAGGAAGAACAGCTCTGAAAAGCTGGAGGGACTTCAGGGAGGGAAGATGAACAGAGCATTTGGATCCCCTAGTGCTCTGGACATGTTTCTCTCAGTCTACACGTCTGTCTGGGACCATGATGTCTGGCTGCAATAAATTGAGAAGCATGATTGTGTTGTGAAGCGCACAAGAGCTCAGCACGTGATGAGAGGCAGCATCCTCCCTCTCGGCAGGCACAGCTGGAGTTCTTGGGTAGGAGTCAGAGGAGCAACCTGGCAGTCTGCAGGGCCTGAGAGGGGCAGTTCTAATAGAAAAGGAGGGAAAAGAAGAGGCGTGTATTGGTTTTGTGCTATTTGCAATGTGAACTGCTTTGACAGTATTTCTCTGACAGGTTCACGCCAGATAAAAGTCTGGTATCAAAAGTACTTACACTAGGAAGTTATTTTCAAGTGTTATGTTTGCTGTATGGAACATATTTTATTTTTAAATACTGACAGTGTTTTAAAGTTATTCCTTTGCCTGTACCATTATAGAAGTTGATTGCCCAAACTAAATAAGGCTTAATGCTGTTGCTGTTTTGGTGCCACATACTAAAATGCTGCAGGAAGCAATGATCATAGTTCAGCTAGTAGAACATCTGCCTCTGAGTCAGTAATTACCGAGTGCCCCTGCATTGAATTTAGGGGTCACTGGGCTGCTGAATGTGCTGTTCTTGTATGAAATATGAAACAAAAATTCTAATCACTTGTTGGCCATTAAATAACTGATGACAGCTTTCATCAGAGACTCACAATAGCTTTGCTCCTCTAACTGTGCCAGGTAATTACATTCTCTCTACCTAAATGAACTTTCAATTACAGAGAGTACTTTTCTCCTCTAAACTGTTTAGAAATAATGTTATGCACTGTTAAATCATTGCTCTTGTCCCACCTCACAGGCGGCTTATTTTCAGCACAAGACAAAAAGATCCAGGTCCACACAAGGATGCTCCACACAAGCTTTGGCCCAGCCTCGATTCGGCTTCCGGATGCTGCGCTCCCGGGCATCACTGTAGCCTCATCCGTCCTGTGCAACCCCAGCTGCTGGAAGGAAGAGGCCCTGCTGAAATCTGCTCACTGCTCTGCCCTTCTGAGAGCTCCCATAGGAGCACAGGCTGTTTGTACCACCAGGCAGTACTCCAGCGCGGGCGGAAGGCGGTATGGGATTTGACCCAGCTGAACTGAAGAGTATGAGTTGGGTCTCTTTATGGCCTCAGTTTTGCATTTGATTGTTCAGCAATTCAGTTCAGGCACAAATCTGTCTACTTGCATTGTGGGAGAGGAAGGTCATTTTTCAAGAACACAGGTACATCTGAATATAAAATTATGCCCCCCTCGCAGCAAGCATTATAGCCACTCACAGCTGAAGAGAAGTGTTTATCTCCTGAGCAGTGTAATCTGCATCTATCTTGTGGAAATACGTTATCTAACAGATTTCCATATTCAGCCTGGAAAAAAATCTCATATATACATTTACTAAGGGAGAACGCAGAAGAAGCAAGAAATATGATCTCTTTATTAACATAAGTTGAACATAACAGTATATAGAAACTTCCATGTTTGCTTACAACTGACCATTTTGCAGAGAAATGAATAATTCTTTTTAGAAAATGATTGACTCCTACTCCTCACTCAAAAATGCTTCAGGGCAGATATCGATTTGCTAGAGAACCTGCAATATTCTGCACTCTGCAAGCACAAATCCTTCTTACTTCTTCTGCACACCCGCAGCCATGCCTGTTCAGCAGCGCTTTCTTTCTGCCGTGCAGTTTTGCCTGCAGATTAAGAACTCCGGTCATTTTTACCTCAAACGACCTCGGCCCGGCTTAGACGGCATCCTCCAGATTGGACCCCGATGCAGATCTCACTAAAGGAAAGGGTCTGCTCAGTGTCACTAGGATAATAAGACAAATACCCTTAAAGCCCGTAGCTCTGATCCCCCGGCTATCTGCTTTCAGTAATCAGATTCTGGAAAGCTGTTACTGTAAGTCAAGTCGGTACTGTTAAGAGTAAGCAGCGCGGTGTTGGGAGGCTGACAAACCAAACTAACGGCAGAGCAGCGGCAATAAACGCCCCCTCAAGCCACCTTTTTGAAGAGGCAAATGCTTATCAGAACTATACTGAACTCATAGGCAAGGGGGAAAAAATATCAAAAGGCACTTTGAAGGCCTTCTTTTCTTTTATATTTTTGACACAGTAGAAGGAGGCGAAGGGAAGATGTTCAGAGCCACTAAGAGCTGTGGGCATGAGGCTAGTTTATGACATAATTATCTCACAAAACTCTGCTGGGTTCTTTCATGGCTGTGAATTTTCACATAATACTGAAATGATTAATTCCTACAGCCTACCATTATTTCTCGTTTCATTTTGGGAGATTTTCTTTTACCAGCTGATACGAAATACTAAAATGGCTTGCTTTCTTAATTACAACAGAAATCTTGAAGACAAGGACACATTGCAGGAATATGAATTTTGTGTGGTCTAAATGACAACTCTTTTCTGCTAGAGTTCACAAAATGGGGAAGAATCTATGAGACTGGAGAGGGAGGAAAAAAAGACTGATACTGCTACATGTAATTTAATAAAGTAAGAGGACAAAGTGAGGAGATTTTAAAACCAATGTTGCAGAGCACCGAGTGATGTACTGTGGAGAAGATTTATAGTTTGATCTAAGGTTAAACAGAGATGTGAACACGCCAGACTGTGGCATCAGGAAAATAAATGGTTGGTTACCTTAACTGCAAGTCCCATCAACTTTACTATCGAATCAAGTCCTTATTTCTCCTGAGCATGATCCTCCCTATAATCGTGAACCAGTTTCTGATATGACTTTTTTTCCCCTTCACAACACAAACCAGCAGCACTTGGTAACTGATTGCAATGTAAAAAAAAACAAACAGTGGAAGAGAGGAATTAGACCTCTTGTCATTGCAGAAACATGCCTGTTTGCCACATGCACGTGCTCTTCAGATTTCCATACTGTTTCTCACTGCTTTACACTGGGCATAAATTCGTTCAAAAATCCCTACCATCCTCATTGTGAAAAGGAGAGAGGAAACAGAGCTCTGCTTTGAGTAGCTGCCACTTGCAAACAAAAAGGGAAAAAAAAAAATAACCCTACATGCACTTTATTGCTGGCTGGAAGATGCCTTCAGTGGTGAAACTTACTCACACACACTTACAGATCTTTACAGACCAGTCCCTTCGTGTAACCTCTGATTCCTGTTTCCTTCTGAATCTATTGCCCTTGCTCTGCCCAGTCCTAATCACCTTTCTGTCACACCTATCCCCCATGCTCAGACACATTCGTTCTCTCCTGTTGTCAAAATTTTGCATTTTTTTGGTTCTCCATGAAAAAGGAAAAATTAGCAGTCTGACTTCACCACAGAGGGCTAAAGGGCAGCAGCGTTAGATATCAAAGAGAAGCTGAGGAAGGCAGCAGCGAGAGCGCACGCATGGCAGCTCAAGCACGAGGGAAGAAATCCTTTACTGAGGGTGGTGAGACACTGGAACAAGTTACCCAGAGAAGTTGTGGAGGCCCCATCCCTGGAAGTGTTCAGGGCCAGGCTGGATGGAGCTTTGAGCAACCTGGTCTAGCAGGAGGTGTCCCTGCCCAAGGCAGGGGGGTTGGAACTAGATGATCTTTAAGGTCCCTTCCAACCTAAACCATTCTATGCGTCTATGAAAAGCAAAAGGCAGGGATAGGGACTAGAGTATCAGAGACCATAGCTAAGGGACCTTGCTTTGGAACAGGGTCCATGCAAGGCCAAGGACAGGAACTGGCAAAAAAACAGCAACGAGGGCAAGAGGAACAGGCTGGGAGAGCAAGTGGCACGCACAAGGGTTTATAACCACAAGAATATATCTCATCAGGAACTTTAAACTGAAGCCTGGATCCCCAAATCTCCGTATTTCTGTGTTTCTGGCAGCTAGTTCTGAACCCCACAGACAAAGGCTGAGGTGTCCTTCTTGGGTATCTATGTGGTAGCAGACCTATAAGAAAGGTAACAAGCAACTATTGCTCCTGTTTACTCAGGTAGCTTAAATGGGAGGATCTCTGCTCTAGATCTGATACCACTTTGCTAGGGACCTAGCTGGAAGCCACTGTGATATTCTGTGTGTTAGAATACTCTTGGTTTTTCACTTTTTAGACATAGATATGGAAATATACCTGGAAAAAAAACAGTCAAAATCAGGACTCAACCATTTTTATTTAAAACCTCTTCTCTGGTGAAAAATAATGCCTAGGAATTGAATGATCTTTAGCTGAAAATCTAATTTCTGTTTGGCTATGCCACTACGTGGCATCGTATATCAGATGCCAATTATACCCAGCATCTTCTAAATTCTCCTTAGCCAAAGAACCAAATGTCACGACATTCCCAGAGCATCAAAGAACAGAGCGATCTCTGTTCCTCCGCATCAGTGATAAAAACCACAGACCTCATGAGAAACAGGGTATGTTCAGGCACTCTGACTACAGGAGCAAATGGAAGAGTGTGTCACTAATTAATAATTTGTCTTGCATATGCCCAGTTGGTGATATCTGGATCCTGACCTGTCCTTGACAAGCAATCCTGACTGCAAGTTAACCCAATGAGAGACATCTTGCAAACACAAAAGGGACTTCAAAAGGCTGATGGCACCGACAGATGAGCTCTGGTGCATCTTGTTTGGCAAGTTTTAAGATATTCCTGCTGCACAGTGGACAAAAAGTGACATTAGCCACATCACTGCAAAATCTAGAGTCTTAAAGCTCTAATGAAGGTGGTTTTAAGTAAAAGTGCTGCTTGGCGCTGCGTACCTTGAAACAGAAGCATACATCCTTCTGTCAGTTCTGTTAGGTAGAAAATCACCCTTAGGAATCACAAACTAGGCACTTAAAATTAGTAGATGCTTTTTACCATGACCTACCTTCAGCTCCCCGTGTCCTGGTTCCAGTGTGGATAGCAATACCACCTTCTGTCACTGAGTTGTCGTAACGAAGAATCCATTTACATTTGTAGGTAAGTCAGTTATTTGAGGGGAAAGCATCATAGAAAAGGCTGTAGTCTTACTATATCAGTTCAAGATACACTATAATGCATATAGATCAACACATTTGGAAAGAGGAATGTTAGTAAACTATGTACAAATGATACACAGGCATTGTGTACCCTCCTAATGAATGAGGAAAGGAAAACACATCACATACGGATATGTAAATTAAAAATATACCATAAAGCATTTGCATAAGGAAATGGTATGGGACACCTCTCTTGTGGCATTTCCTAATTCTTTATGACATAAACTATATGCCTTTTTAATGCAGGGTTTTTTAGGTAATGTCCCTAGCAAAGGACAGTTTAGACAAGTAACATGTTTCTGTAGTTCAATTCCAGAAACCAACAAAGACTGAGAGGTTTATACAGCTAATGAAAGCTTACTCTGTAAGCAAAAGACGTAACTGCAAAAGGCTCCAGCTTCCATTATCACCATGTTATAACTAGGTCAGACTAAATAAAGCAGTACATTTAGATTTCAAACGATACTTATGAATTTAATATGAATGAAGGCTAGATAAGGTTGCCAACTGAGAGAAGGATCACTGAGAACTCAAAAAGTAAATTTTTTTATTTTTCAGATGACAGAGTTGAGCAGTAAGCCAGCATAAACATTTTTGCAGTAGTAAAGAAATGGAAACAAGGTGCCTGAAGGACATGAGTGTGAAGAAAATGCACTTGGAATCTAATGAGATCAGGCAAGCTGAATAAAATAATTAAGATAAGCTGGTCGAGATAAAATAAGAATACTCACAAGCTTTTCCAAATAGCTGTCATCTGGATAAAAAAAGCATGTGTGCGTGTGGGGGGGGTGGTGTGGGGTATGTGCGTTGGAAGGAGAACAAATAAATGTATTCGCTAATAAGCAGGAAGATTAATACAGTGCCTACATCCTCAGCAAACTGAATCAATACTTTTGCTGTCAGGCACCCTTGGCCTGGAAGGACGAGGGGTTTGTTGACGCTTTCAATCTACAATAGGGATGGTTTTAAATGCCTTTAGTTTCATAAAGGCTATCAGCACTATTTTATTTTTCACAACTGACCTGGGCAGAAGTGGCATCATTACAAACAAGGGAAAAAAAAAAAAAAAAAAAAAAAAAAAAAAAAAAAATCTTCTTGATTCCAATGTACAAAACATTAAAAAGCACACCAGGTCCTCTGAAAAATCAATCCCTAAAGTAGTGTGTAAACATGAACAAAGACTGGCAAAAGCTTCTTCCACTGTAAGTGGTTTTAAAAGAATCGTCACAGAGTCTGATGATATTTAAGCTATGAAAAAGGCATGCGAGTTTGGGAACAAAACTGCAAATAATGTAGAAGCTTCACTCAAAATTACTGTATCTGGTTATTTCTGGAAGAGAAAACCCCACAAGCAAAGGAGAGCTGTGGCAATAGGACTGCACCTTTGAACAATCTGGCTTTGCAATGACAGCACATTTCCAGAACTCCAATTTTATACCCTGCTTCGGTTTGGATTTTGAATGATCCAAAATTGTTGTAATTTATTCAAGAGACTCCAGAGATACAAACATTCCAAACCTAAAAAATTCCATGATTCCGTGATTCATGTCAAGGAAGAAGGGGGGAAAAATAAAGGGCGCAGAAACGCACCAAGAGCTGGCACACCTGAACTGCGGCCGCACTGGCAGCATCAGGGATTCCTGCCCCGCATCCCCCCTGCCCAAAACCACCCTGTCCTCCAGCGTGGCACCCTCGCCATCAACCACCCTCTCTCTCACCAAAGCGCCCGGGCATTTCTGTCAGCCAGAGCAATAAACCGCTCCGTGAATAAAGCCGGAATAAACCCAGCGTGCTCTCTCTCAAGACTGGGAGATTTGATTCACAGAGCTGATACACCGAAGTTTGTTTAGCTGCAACGCCGGGAGACAGAAGGCTCTTGATGCAAAGCTTGGCTGGGGGGACGTGGGAGACCTTGGCGGGAAGGGGAGCACGCTTTCGCGTTATCAAGTGGCTGAAATAACACCCTCGCCGCTGAAGAACCGGCTGCCCTCCGCCCGCAGCATTGAATCAGCTTCCTTTCACTGCATTTCATCCCCCCGACCTCACGCCGGCACCCCTGGACCGAGCCCGGAGGCTCAGCCCCGTCGCCGCTGCGGCCTGCCGCTTCTCCCAGCCCC
>VYXH01005058.1:847308-871794 GCA_013397275.1 Burhinus bistriatus | reverse complement strand
CCCGGGGCCGGCGGTGGGGCCGGAGGCCCGGGCAGGTACGAGCCCGAGCTCGAGCCCGGGCCCGGGCCTGGGCCCGGGCTGGTGCGGCCCCACGTAGCCCGGCCCGGCTGCCGCGGGGCGCAGGTACCGTGAAGGGCACCGGTAACGGCGTCGGGGGAGAGTCGGGACCCCCGGCTCCACCGGCCTGCCTCTGTAATGGTGGGGCTCCTCCATCGGCGGGTTGAGAGCCGTCTAACGAGCGCCTCGTTCAGTGGCATCCATTTGAGCCTGACACCCATTTTCAAAGGCTGTGGGTTAACAAAAAAAACCCCAAAACCCAACCCAACTAAAAAAGTGGCAGCACTGATTCATTCAGTTCAAGTGAGGTGCAATTAAACATCGTTTTCTTCAGGACTTTGTTTTGATTCTGTAGCGTGGCGTTATTAGCGACATTGCTCTGGGCGACCTGGCACACCTTTTGATTAAACACTAATTTGGGTGTTGGTGGTTTGCTGGTGCTAGCTGCAGTTGTAATGACTAAGAATAACCTAAGTGTTGTGCACTGGGTATTCTGAAACATATAAAATATGATATTGCTGAAAATCTGCCCATTTTAAGGCCTTTTTCTTGCAGTAAAAAGATGTTTGAGCACAAGAAACTGTTGAAAGACTTTTCTGTAGATTTAGAAGGGCAATGTAGTGTGCTGAAATCTTAGTCTGCCACCAGTTGTTCAACAAGTAGTTCAAATACAGTTTGAGATATTATTAAAACTGCGTATTAGGGTTGCCAGTTTGCATTGAAGCACAGGAAGGACAAGTGGCTGTCCACCACTGGGGCTTTTTCTACAGTGTTCTAAAGGGAAACAAGGATATGATCTTAGTCATCTTAATCCTTTCCAAAAAAGCAAAGATAACTCATTATAAAAGTCTAATCTATTTTTCCTAATGAAAAATCAAATGAGATGCTTGTTAAAGTCATTTGACAACTAGACTTTCCTTTTGATACTCTGTTATACTTGATGATAACTTGATAAAACACTTCTGAAGAAAAAAATACTTTACCTCTGAACACATGAAAGACTAAAGCAACAGTCTCCTTGGTTCCAGGTGTACTTTTTTGTGGCCTGTACAAATTAGAGACTCTCGCGTACTAATAGGCTGCCTTTCATCAAGTATATAATAGCACTTTGTTATTTATATTGAACACTTTCTTGCAGTCAAAGATGGCATTTCTATTGAGTAACGAGCTTGCTTAAAATTTTCAGTACCGAATGAGGGACAAATGCGTGGCAGCATCTTTCCCTGCATGATCAAGCAAGATACTATGTATATAAGTATTTAAAGATGAGAAAGTGATGGATTTAGGTGCTTTGGAGGGTAGGGAGGAAAGGAGAGGTCACTCCAGAACCGTGATCCTGAGGAACAGAGTTGATTGCATAAGACTGCATTACAGGTTGTCTTGTAGGTGCTATGATAAAAACTCTAGAGTCAATGCAGATTGGCTGGGATTAAAAACTTTATGCTTGTGCTAGCAGGCTTGGACATTTCTTCAGGCTTTTGCTACCTCAGGGGTCATTCCTGAAAACTGTGAAGAGCTAGAGGCAGCATTTTTCTGAATAGACTTATTCTTCTTTGATTGTTTAACACTAGTGACAGCTACAGAAAAACAAGATACTAAACATAGCTATTTTGTCTTAAGACCTGCTAAACTAATTCTGCTGAGCAATTTCTATCTTGGAGAACATGCTTGGTGTAGAATTGATCTTCACAGAAAGCACTGAAGTGCTTTACGGAGCTGAAACAGGAGAGCTGCTGATGAAACTGCTCCTGCTTTTCTCAGGAGATGAATATGCAGTCATCTGTCTCCAGGTTGAGTTTTCTGGCTGAACTCACTCCTAATTACTCTTTGAACAGTTCTTCACCGCAGTCTTGTCCTTCAGACATTTAGCTCTGATGCAGGTCTGCCTGGTGGGTCTTATGTTTGCATGTCAAAGCATTAAGTCCAGCTTCGCAGCATCCTTTCTTACCTGAGGCAAGCAGTTTGTTTAGGTTGGGCAAGCCAGTCTTCATCAACTGCCACCTCCAAAGGCTGATGTTCAGACTTTATTCTCAGGTAGGTAAGCAGTCATTAGCTTAACAAGTCTGAAGAAATTACTTCAGCAGGGTTAGATGGAGGGGCCAGGATATGGTACAAATACCTCCCTTTATTTCCTCTCCTCCAGTCTTGGTTGGTTGGTTTTTGTTTCACAAATTTTTGCAGAAGGAGATTTGCACAAGTGCCGATTTCCTCTTACAGAGTAGAGAGCAAGGAGGAGTAGCATATGCTTCCTGTGGAGAGCATGCTTAAACAACAAGGGGAGAGAAAGTTGTCATGTTCTTTACAGAGGAAAATGGAGATCGGTAAGAAAAGCAGCATGGATCTGAGGTGGTGAAAAGGCTTGTCTGTAACCTTCTGGCAGCTAGCACAGCATTCCACATCTTGTCCTAAAGTCCTCACGTTCAGTCTGTACAGGACATTGCGTCTCGGCTTCATGACGTCACAAAGTAGTATGTGTTGATCCTGAAAGACACCGTACCCTATTTTTCTGAGTTGGGATGGTGCTGTGTGTGATACCCTTTCCCCCCACCCCACCCCCCGCCCCCCTTCTTCAGAAGAAGGAGCTGGTAGGATAGTTCAGCAATGCCAAAGGAAGATCTTCATGCTAGCTTCTTGTGGTTTTCTCATGTACTGAGTGTATCTGTCCTTAGAATTTAGACACATAAGGAGAGATTTTTAAGGTAAGAGTTCTCATTCTGGGTAAAATGTAGCCTGGAGTTCAGGTTGCAGTAAAGGCTACTAACATTATTTATTTATTTATTTTCCTCTGAACATGTGTTGTAGCAAAAACTTTTATTTGATGAAACTGAAGCCCACTAGGAACAGCCTGTCAGCTTAACACTTATTTGAAAATTTAGGCAGAAATGGCTGCTTCTTGAAAATGTTAAATTGGGTAGGGGTTTCAATTTACTGCAAGAGGAAACCTAGATTTAATTTGATCTGACTTGGATAGGTGATGTTATCAAATGAACTCTCTATTTTGTTGCCAGAAAGGGAAACTGCTTTGAGTTAAATGACTAGCTTTATTTTGCTTTGCAGTGCAATGTACTGGTTTTGTACCTAACACAAAGATGCAGGCTACAAGGTAACCTTTTTTTTAACGTTGCTCCAAATATTTAATTACCTTTGGAACTAATATTTTTAGAAGTTTGGGGACCAAAATATTAGGTGTTTAATTATAAATCAAGCCTGTGCTTGAGTAGCACATGAAAATATTCAGAAGATTTACAGGCTACAAGGTTTTGCTGCCTTCAAGTAGCATGCTGTATTGTGCTAGACATACCTAGCCTTGTCAGATGCCTCTGTATGTTGATACAGAAAAGAAAATTATAGTAGAAGATACTTAGCTGGGAAGTGGAAAACCAGCCAGAGCTCCATTTGCAACTTTTAATCCTGGCCGTTTTAAACAGAAACAGAGAGCCTAGGATAGTGTGTGAGAAAGATCTGTGAAAGATACAAAGTGTTACTGGAAAAGTATGTCTCTTGTATAATGTGGAATACCGAGTTTATGAATTTACCTGTAATGCTTCGGATAGGAATAAACTGTTTACTGGAAGTTAAGCAGGGCCTTGTAAAATGACAAAATCTTGAAGAACACTGTGCTCATGTTCTGCAGTGTCACATCACATTGTTCCTTGTTCTGTTGTCAAGTTTATCCCATGAGGAGTCTGTCACCTTAGAAAATGAATTGTACTTCCATATTTCATAACTGTTCAAGGCAGAAAGAAGCTTGATCCTCTCGTTTAGTAATGAAAGATATATAGCATTATACTGCCAGTAAAATCACAATTGTAATACTGCTTGTTTGTTTGTTTGAATTCTTCCCCTCTCAGGTTGGCCTTCGGCAGCTAGATATGTCATTACTGTGTCAGCTGTACTCCCTGTATGAATCGATTCAAGAATATAAAGGTGCCTGCCAAGCTGACTCTAACGCAGACTGCACATATGCTCTGGAAAATGGTTTTTTTGATGAAGAGGAGGAATACTTCTAGAAGCAGGAAGATTCGCCTCCAGGCTGACTGAGGTTCTTTTGTCCTCTTCTCCCTGTAACACACCTCGGCAAGAATGACTGAAACCTGTATGGATCCCTCTTCCTGAGAAAGAACACCCAGCTACCCTGAGTTGTGTTAAATTCACTTATTTTAACAGGCTGTCAGTACAAGTTACTCATGCAAATACCACTTGAGGAAAGTGCTGTACTCTAACTTTTGAAGAGTCCTCAGACATGCTTGACAAGAGTTTTCAGTTTAATTTGCAAGGTGGGTGTTTTCAACTTACAAATGTTGGTAGCTTATAACTGGAATTTTAATCGTAGAAGACAGCAGCAACTTCCTGAGTTGTAGTAACTTCGTAAGGGGGGAGGGAAGCCTCCGCTGTGGTGTAAATAGCTATAGGTGATAATTTTTTTTGGTCAGCGGTATTGATAAATGCATTTTGAACAGGCATCTGGATGCACGCACATCCTTAGCTCTACCAAGTTCGTTCTGCTCTTATCAGCTGCATCCAGTTTTGTACTGGGTGGATTGTTTACACAGTTTAAATGTTTTTTCTCCTTAAGCTAATTTTAACTTTTTGTTATTCCTAGCTTACAAGCTGTACATGTGATAGTGAATGTTATCAGCAGGTTTTTTTCTGTTGATCTAATTCACTTTCTTGGTACTGCCACTTGGCATTAACTTTTATACTATTGTCTGGATTTCTCGCATCAGCATAGCTCTTTGACCTGCTAAACTCTGTTCTGAAATGGTTTGCTTAGCTTTTACTGTACTGCATAGTAAAAGCACAAATTCAAACATAGTCTGTCTGCCACTATGTGGCTTGGAATAACATGAACTCTTGTGCAAGTGTTCTTGATCATATGAAGAATAAGGAAACCTCTCATATGACAAAATGGGACAAATTGCAATATTTTATACTGGGTGAACTTTGTTTCTGTAAGGTAGACTACAGCTCTTTTTAAAAAAGCAAAATAAGTATTTTGAGCACATACTTTGCATACGTTAAAACTTTTTATACTAACTTGTTCTTTGAAGTATAACTTATTTTTGTTTCAGAACTTACCAAAGCACTTGGTTAAGTTTTTATTATTTCATAGTGTGTACATGTAATGTTTAACCAGCTTGGAGAATGAGAGTTGCCAACTATCTGAGTCTTCACCCTTCTCTATTTTAAGTAAAATCAGCTCCCAATGCAATTTTAATTTCTTAACTTTAATTCTAAAGATTGCTGTAAAGCACAGTGCCTGAATCTAGACACAAGCTAATAATTAAGGGCTTAAATCTCAAAGGGTTTTTGCATGGTTCATGTCTGGCATGCATACAGTTTACAGAAGAATTGGAGATCGCATTCTGGGGTAGCTCCTCTCTTAGTTTTTAGCAAAGGCTAGGATGTTGCAGTGATAAAAACCAAGAGACTCCCAGGGTGGAGTGTTTGTGTATTGCCTCTAAAACTGACTTATTTTAGTGGAATTGAAAGGCCGCAAGAGTAAAGACTGTGCTGTAATTGTGTATGTGTGTAAGTTCTTAATCTAGTCTGTGGCAATGGTTGGATTTTTTTTAATGTTAATTCTAGTCTAATTACTTCACTCACCCAAAACTAAAATGAATTATAAGGCAAACACAGATAATCCAAATGGCTACATTTATATTTAAAAAGTTGTGTGGATATGTGTATATATATATACACACATATGTACATACAACTTTATGCTTTGACTTAAGAATGTGTCCGCTTTGAATATAATTTGCTGTGCTTTTGGTATTTAGATGAGGCTTTTTCTAGTCTGTTGAAGTACTGCTATTTTCTTGCTCTTGCCCAAAAAATAAAAAGCATGATGTTTAGCATAACTTTTTAATGTTGTGTGTATTTTAATTTACCATTTCAGTGAATCCAAAACCTCCCCCTTTCCCAACCTCCTCCTAAAAAACCTAGGACTAGTCATCACCACTGGACTGAAGCAAGTAGTTTTTAAATTACGGTGGAAAAGGTTCTACTTGCCTATATTTGGAATGGGAATTTCCTGCTTCTCTCTCTTAATTGGATTTTAACTTGGTTTTGAATTCAACAGGGAAAATCCTGTCTCTACTAGAATTAAAGATTCTGTTTTACAACTCCTTACACAGTGCCATTCCTTAATAGTCCCACTGGTGAGAATGGACTTGAGCAAAATTCACAGTACTTTCTCTTATATAAATGCAACTTAAAAAGCAAAATGATTTCTGTTTCTAATTTTGATGCAGCATGCTTGTGAGTTGGGGAAGGTGGAATGTTTGGCTGGTATTTGCTGTACCAAGAGAATCATAAAAGTCTCAAGGCATCGCTCCACAACATCATCTGCACTGGAAAAAGGATGGATTATTAGGACTTGCTAAAGTTTTCAGCACCTTGTCCCTTTTAATAACACCTTCTTGCATGGGAGAGAAGTTACAGTCTATATTCCTAAGGCAAATTCAAATGCTGTGAAGGCTGGCTAGCTAGACAGAGGTTTTAAAGACTGTAAATTTGTTATTAAGTCAATAAGCAGTTGTTCCTAAGGCAGACCTCTGTGCCTGGTGTTTCAGTTGTGAGCTGTATCTCTTCACCACATTATAACAGCGTGAAGTAGGGAAATTGCTTTGAAAGAGAGGTGCTTGATGGGAACGTATAGCTTAAATACTGAGTAATTGTTACATACAGCTTCAAGTCACCATTCGGTTGTATGCTTGACAGAACAAGCTGTGTTACTACAGAAGCTTGCTACCGTTGGTCCAAACCACATACCAACAACAATCCCTTCCATATTTTTACTCCATATCCCCAATTTGAATTACACATAACCTTTTAAGGATACCTTTTAAGAATGTAATGAAAGAAACTCTTGAAAACTTCCCTACCCAGTGAATACCACACAACTCTGAGTCCCACACAGTGCAGCCAGCTTAGCCAGTACTGAGCTGGTGCAGGAAAAGGCAGGTTTTCAAGGAAACAAGGATAGTCAGGCTCCTGCTGCTCAGAGATGGAAAACTGGGAGTACAGTGGTTCAGAAGGCAATCTACCCTGGGTAACTCTTCACTGGCCTTTCTCCAAAGGGCATACAAATGTGGTAAAGTGGTTAGAAATAAGGAGTTACTAGGTCTGTGCTAACTATATTTGAAGGGTTTTTTTAACAACATGCCATCCTCATTTTATTGCTGTGACAACTGCAGAGTCATACAGTCATAATTACATCATGTCTAGTCCCTTTGAAATGTTCTTAGTCTACAAAAAGAGAAGAATCTGGAAGAAGTGTTCCACTCTTGAGAAGGTGGGTGTCATAAAAAAAAAAATAGGTGGCTGTTGCCCTGGCAGCTATAATAGAGGGGCATGTAGGTCCAGCTTCAGCTCCTAGTGAATTTACTGTCAGCCCTATTGATTGTAGTGGGGATGGACTTCCAAGCAGGGATCTTTTCCCGAAGTCAGAACTGCTGCTCAGTCTCATTTATTCCCAGCACTGTGTAAGAGCTGCATGGTATCTCCAACAACCTATGCTAATACAAGAGGTATTCAAATACACTCTGCAAATGTTTTCAAAGGTACTATTTTTTAATGCAGTGAAATTTGCAGTAGACAATCATTTGAGTAACTTGTAAAGAAGATCAATGCTGCTTCACAGAAAGTTTTCCAATAAAGGTGGGGCAAAATCACATGGGTAGCTTGGACTTACCTTTTGGATGCTTGCTAAAGTTGAGCTTTTAATACAAAATTTAGTGTAGTCATGTGAAATTGAAAGACTGGGAGAAGGATTATGAAAAAAATATTGTATTTGTAAATAATAATAATTCAGGTCCTAACCATAGGTAACCAAATCATTTTGCATGAATTTCCAAAATAAGTTGATTTAAAAAAAAAAAAAAAATTTACATTTTCTTGTAAATAATTTAGTTTGCAAAATTTTAAATGCAAAAAGGGAATAGCAAAAACACCAGCACCTTTATAAAAAAAGTTGGTCAACTTAGTATCTGTTTACTAACCTAAGGTTTTGCCTCATATTTAGTGTAGTTCCTAAGGAATCAAAGTTTATACAGTGACTGTCCATGGATTTTCTGTCAGTCTGTTTGCTATAAACCACATCTGACAGGATAGAAGTTGAAAAGCTGCTCTGTTTTTATAAACCTTGTAAAAATTAGCAGCTCGAGGAGGAAGGAGACTTACTGCTGCTTCCACGGAGAGAATCCCAGGTAAAACTCACCTTTTCATTTCTGTTTGGCCCTGCAGCAGCCAGAAAGCAGAAGCTGGTGGCTCACTTGACTGCCGGCAGCTCTGCGGCAGCCGGGGCACATGCTGTAGCTTCCCATGTGCTGGGTGCTGATGGGTGGCATGGGAAGGAGGCAAGAGTCTTCAATCACGTCTTTTAGCGAGTGAGGATGAAAACTGAGGCTGCAGCAAGGGGCAAGGGGCCCAGGGATGCCCCCAGGTTGTTGCATTCGGGACTAAGTGGGATGCTGGAAGGTGTGAGCGTTGTGGTGAGGGATGTCACAAAACTTTGGGAGGATGGAGACTCACTCAGTTCAAAAGGACATACTGAGGTCCTGGGACACAAGTTGTTGAAGATCCTGTGTTTCATTAGGTTTGCTGTTCACAGCTTGGGGGATTTTTCGTGTCCTTTTTCAACCTGTTTTAAAGTCTGGGTATATTCTACTTGTCATGTATTTTTAATTTTACAGTCATTCGTTGCAGGTACGCAGTTTTCCTCAATTGGAAAGAACGCATTTGCCTTGCTGCCTCGCTGAAGCCATTAATTTTGTTTGCAGAATTAGGTTGTTCTAAGGGCAAGGGGTACTAATTCCCCTACTCTGTTTTCAGCTGACCACTGGGGAAGAATGTGAAATGGGAGGATTAATCGGGTGCGTGCCAAAGGGAACTCTGTCAACAGGTCTTTTCTTCTCCAATGTGCAGCTTTGTGCCCTTCAGCCGCTTCGAAAGAATTTACTCCTGTTTTTGTGATACCCGCCTGTAGAGAATATATTATCAGAGTAGTTTGAGGTTCATATTCCTTTTCATATGCTACATGCGTTTTCTCAGAAAACAACTCCTCAGATGTACATTTTCCATCCAGTTATCTTTGTTAGTTTACTTGAGCTAGTAAATTGAACTGTAGACAACGCCACATGACCTAAGGAAAGAACTTGCTCATTTTCTTAGCAAACTAGTTAAAAGTAACACAAACTAATGCCCTGTCTTATTTGCAAAGTCATCTTATATTGATTTTAACATTTTCTGGGAATTTCAAAGCTCCCTAACCTAAATGCTAAAGCTTCTTAACTGGCTGTTCTATGATCCTGGTGACCCTAACGATGCAATTTGCTTTGCAAATATCCAGGGTCTGCTGCAAGGACTAGTTTCTGCCCTGGCTTAAAGAACCTAGGCGATCTGTGCATCGTGGTCCACATGTGGTGACAAACCCTCCCGAGCTGAGGCTGTCTGGAAGAGCGGAGGTGGCCCCACAGAACCCAGATGTGCTCCCGAGCAGATGTGATGCATCTTGCGGGGCAATTATGCCTTGTAAAGAAGCAGTAGGATTAGCAAATTCTTGCTCCAGATGACCAGCAGTGAGTTCAGCCATTTGTTTTTAAATGACACAGGAACTTTGGAGGGGATGAATATGCACTGCAGAAGTCTATTTCCCTTAGTTTTTTGGCTCCCTTTCATTCTTTCTATTCAGGAAAATTCATTAGATGAATGTGGAAACAACCAGCCCTGAGTAATGAAGCCCACATCTGATTTCAGAGGAATGTGCTTTTAGCAGTAGAATTTACATTTTTCAGATAAGGTTGGTATGCAATTTAAAGAGACAAACCCATTTGCTACTGAAATATGCAGGCTTGTGACTATTTCAGCCTTTCACTGAACTTTTGCCACGGTTTTAAATGCATTCATGCTAAGCCATTATTAAGATAATGTCTTTAAGAGGATGTAATCTTTGAGAATTCCTCAATTTAAAATGAGAGGAGAAATCCCATGCAAATCATGGATTATTAGAATTTAAAAAAATGTGACCGAAGCAGGCTGTTTAGAATTGTTAGTGCATAGAGAGTTCAATCCTGTGTCAAACCACTGCCTTATTCATGTGAGCAGAAGTATTTCAATCCTCCTGGTAGTGCTAACTACTCTCTTCCAGAAATCACAAGCATTTCTTCCATGGGTCAGAAATGTCCCTGTGGTTATCAGGCTAGACACAAGAGTAAGAGTTTGAGAGCTCGTTTTGGCTCAGGGTACCAGGCACTGTCACAAACAATAAAGATGCCTGTCTGAGCCCTACCACCTCTTGCTTAAACTCTTCTGACTCGGCAAACAGCACAACCCTTTACATCAGTTACAAAAAGGCAACATAATAAGGTAGTTACTTCAGTTATAAAAGCACCTGGATGACAGGGACAGTACATTTTGTTATTTTTCCTCTCAGCTCAACCCTTTACAGTGTCTTCGATTCAACTGAATCTGGAATTTAACAAAAACCTGTAGCACTAATAATTTGTATTGAAAGCCCTCACAGCCTACAATTTCATTAGGGTTGGTTAAGATACTGGAAAGTCCAAGCAGGGCAGGCAGAGGCGAATTAACAAGGAGTGATGCAAAGTTTTGGACAGGTAAAGTAAAAGCTTAAACAGGACCACATTTCTAACTTGTTCCATTACTACTAAATAACATCACAGGCTGTTTGTATCATGGAATAAAATTATTTTTTTATATGCTACATTATACAAAAGGTAAACTACTGAAATATTAAAATAGTTATTTGGAATAGTTGGATTTTAGTAAAGCTTTTGACACAGTTTCCCACAGCATTCTCCTGGAGAAACTGGCTGCTCATGGCCTGGACAGGTGTACTCTTCGCTGGGTAAAAAACTGGCTGGATGGCCGTGCCCAGAGAGTGGTGGTGAATGGAGTTAAATCCAGTTGGCATCCGGTCACAAGTGGTGTTCCCCAGGGCTCGGTGCTGGGGCCGGATCTCTTTAACATATTTATCAATGACCTGGACGAGGGGATCGAGTGCACCCTCAGTGAGTTCACAGATGACACTAAGCTAGGCAGGCGTGTTGATCTGCTTGAGGGTAGGAAGGCTCTACAGAGGGATCTGGACAGGCTGGACTGATGGGCCGAGGCCAATGGTACGAGGTTCAACAAGGCCAACTGCCGGGTCCTGCACTTGGGTTACAACAACCCCATGCAGTGCTACAGGCTTGGGGCAGAGTGGCTCAAAAGCTGCCCGGCGGAGAAGGACCTGGGCATGTTGGTGGACAGCCGGCTGAATNGTTTAAAAAAAGGGTAGATGTGGTACTTGGGGATATGGTTTAGAAGTGGTTTTGTCAGGTTAGGTTAATGGTTGGACTTGATGATCTTAAAGGTCCCTTCCAACCTTAACAATTCTATGATTCTATAGGGGAAGGACATTTTATCAGAATCAGCTGAAAGAAAAATAATGCATCAAATCAAGAGTGAAAATTAATTTCTCATAGCACTACAGTATCCTGTTACCATTTGGGTTTTATCTTGTATGAACACAGCGTGTCTATATTCTAAGATTCTCAATACTCCTTTTTCTTCTGTTTACTATTGTACAAATCATGCACAATCTTGGCTTCTATCTTTGAATTACCTGTGCTCTTTCTGACTGATACTTAGTCATGTTGCTTGAATTGGAGAAGCATTTCCTTAAATACCTTGCATCATACAATATAACCTGTAGAGAGAAATGGCATATACAGCACCTATTCACTATATAATTTATACCTCTCTTTGTGTGCATTTTTAGAAGAGGAAAGACATTTATGAACAAAGCTCTAGTGTATTTTGGGGACCGTCATTGCACAGTCATTGTGCTTGCATAAAGGATTAAAATTTAATGATAAATGAGAGAGGTAGAAATTTGCAGTAATCTCTGTAGGAAAGCGTGAATTCTGTTTTATGCATTTCTTTTATCCTGTCTCATGTCCTTTTCCGTAGGATTTGCTTGAGGTCTAAGTTTTCATATGTAAATAGATTTGTCTTGTCTCCAGTGCTTTATGTGCTTACACAATAGGACATTTTTCCCCGCCACTTATCACTAGCCAGTCATTCAAAAAGTCCTTTCTATTTCTGTTGCAAATGTAGGACTGTTCTAGGCTTTCAATGTCACTTCTTCTCATAGAGAATAAAACTCTCTTCTGTGCTTTCGAACGCAGGTGTGTACAGACAGAATATGTCAATCAGTATTAGAGAAGCCAAGCATCTCTCACTATTACCACAGACATTAATTTGGAAGAGGGTCTGCTTAAAAGTGTGCCAATGATGGAAATTGACACTACAATTTCTTTTGCAAATTAGAAGGGATTTTGTACAGATGCATTTATTCTCCAGGAACAGAGATCTCAATTCGCCATGCTCATTCTCTCATTCTCTGAATTAATGCTTTCTCTTGTAGTTAGTGATTGTATTTTTGTTTCAACTTAACTGCGTGTAACCCAGCGCGTAAGTCCTTACAAGAAGCCTGTAGTAGATCTGAAGAGGTACAGCCTGCCTTATTTATTTAAAAGTCTTAAATGCTTTGCAGTCCTACAGTCAAGGAATCTGTCTGATGGATTTTCATGTTGCAGGCTTAGGAAGGCTGTTGCAGGGGGTAGTAGCAAATTGGAAGCAGCGACCTGGAGAGTAAAAATAGAGGACATAAACTTCCTAAAAGATAAAGCCACCATCTTCACAATTGTCCTGGTTTGAGGTAGAACAGAACCAATTTTCTGTTCAGTTTTTTCNTCCTTTTTATTATTTTATTATTAATATTTCATTAAAGTAGTTTGGTTCCTTCTAAACTCTTAAGTCTCTTTTCTCTCTCCCCCTGCTCTCCTTGGGCAGGGGTGGGGGAAAGCATCTGTCCTTCGTTTCAGTGGCCAGTCCGGCCCAAACCACGACAGATTTATTGGTGCCCAACGTGGGGCTCTGAGCGGGACTCAGACAGGGCTCTGAGAGATTGTCTGAACGGTTTGAATTCCAGTTTGCTCAGAGATTAAAACAGACAGCTCACATCATGTTGTTCCTCAAGTGAAATCTTAAATTTTCACAAAATTGTATTGCTTGAGTAAATGGTCATAGTTGAAAAACAACTGGGCATCAAACTGCCACTGCACTCAGTAAGAGCTGACAGGTCTCCTAATTTAGGAATGGTGGCTTAGCTTTGGTCCTTCAGAGCCAGAATCTCTGCCTGCCAGTGAGAATATCTGTCAAGAGTGCCTATCCAGCCTCACAGCTGGAGGAATGACCAGATGACCTCTGAGTTCACTTCTAGCCCCATCCGATTCTGTGAAAACAAAACTGTTCCCATCGGCGGTGGCAGAGGCAGCTGCCAGCGGAGGACAAAGAGCTGAGCCTTCAGGAGCAGCTGCTGCGACGAGTTCAGAGGAGCCAGCACTTTTCAGTATAATGGCATGAAATTACAGATGGCACCTTCCACCCTGCCATTATAGCGAGGAAGGATCCGCTCACAAGGGCTTCCTGCTTTGCCGTCCTCTATCAGGATGTATTGTAGAGCGTTAAAAACACCTCTCTAAACTTTGTATCAAAGTGCTCCTGCAGCTGAATTAGATTAGCATCACCATGCTGGCATTGTTTTAAATGAAAGCAGATGAGTAACAATGGGGGGAAGGCAGATGTTTCTGGTGCTGTTTTATCAGGGACATGACTTTTTTTTTTTAAAAAAAAACTGATACAATCTGTCCTGTTGCACAATAGTCAAACTATTGTGAGGATAAGGTGCCTTTCTCCCAGGTGGCCTTTTCTTTTAGTGTAGGACGTTTATACGGTCAGAAGCTGCACAATTTCATACATAGATAAGGCAGAAAATGCACAGGCTGTAATAGGATTGGCCTTCCCTCTCTCTCCATCTATACACACACGCACATGCACACACCGCTTAGGTGAATTGCACAATTCAATTGAGCAGGAAAGTTTTTAGGGAAAAATCCCCTTAAAATGAAAGAAGTGTAAAATAAAGTTTGAAAAGATGCGAGTTTTTAATACAAATTAAGTCTTGTCATGTGGCTATGTAAAGAAACAAATATCTACTGTTGTATTAATCCACAGTAAAGTTAATTTGCTTTTCCAAAGGAAAGGTTTTGAATAATATGTCCACCCTTGCTGAAAAAATTCTTCGCTAATCAGCACTTATTTTCATTTTCCTCTCTCCCAGGATGGAATGAGTAAGAGATGGATTGTGTTTTCCTTGCTGTGCAGCCCACCTACCATTTTCACACTACTAAGTAGGAGAAATGTCCTCATAGGGAAACAGAGATTCCTGTTGTTGAAAAAATTGATAACGAGCGTGCTCGCAGTGATACATTCACTTTTGCTCCCTATCCTGCAAAGTCCAAGGCATTTTTCCTGGTGCTGGTATGTGGTACTTTATTACGCAGCATATGCTCTCAATGGAGAATGTTTTCTTCCTAGTTGTTATTACACTTCTGTTGACTTTTGATTTCTGGTGATCAAAAGAACGCTGTAGTCCTACTGAGAGAAAGAGATGCTATCTCTGCTGTAGCCAAGATACGATACATCAGTGGCTCTGATGGTTAGAACCAAAGCATTATACTGGAAGTGAAGTGAGAGACCAAAGAAGGGATCAAAGGTTAGGAGTGATGCATGTATGATGGCATGCGATGGGCTACAGCATGCGTGGCAGGGAATCACTATAAAAGTAACACCCACAAATGCTTACAGAGTGAATCAGCAGTTCTGAGAAGAGAATGCAAGGTGAGTAGAAGTGCTTCTGTGTTGTTGAGATTTTGTTTTCTTGTTTCAATTTATGCAATGTTACCGGATTCATTTATGGCAAAGGTACCAACAGTTTGTAATATCTTTTAAAAAAAATAATTTTTATGCAAGACCTACTTGTGCTTTCTACCTCAAAGCCTCAAACTGTCAAATAAAATACCTTAATTTTCCTTTCAGATAGCTGCAAGTAAGATCAGTTAATGTGCTAGCTCCCTCCCCTCCCAGTTTTTTAACTAATTTCAGATTTATTTTGGCACAGAGCAGCTGCAGCAACTTAAAATTCACAGTAAGGGATTCACAAATTGCTGTATATACCTCTAAAAGTCTTCAAATATATATGTTATAGAACTGCATGCTCGCAAGGGTCAGAATTAAAGCTTCCCTTAACAGCGAAGACTTTAAATATGTCATTTTCAATATTCACATTCCCTGGCTCCTGGCATGTCTGTTTCAGTATCTGACATTTATGGTGTTGACTGACTCCCAGCAACCTGCAGCTAGGAGGACTTAATGCTTTTCATCTTTTTAAGCAGACAAATTAATCCTCCCACAAATCCTGTGATGGTGGAGATACAATCATTTTATGGACCCACGTATATGACTTGCTCAAGGTCGCAGCAGTAGTCGGTCTTATAGCCAGGATTAGGATTCAGGTCTTAATTCAGGTCCCTACTTCTCTGCTCAGATAGCTATGGCAGGTAATTCTGCAGCAGCCAGAACATGTACAAACTGTATGAGTTCACACTCCTATGCTACTATGTAAAGGAATTTAAACCACATTTTTACCCAGGTGAAAAACCCAAACAGTATCTGTTCTCCTAATGACTAGCAATTAAAACATCTTTGGCAGTATTTCCTAGCTGCTTCGCAGACCTGCCGTTTATCTATACAGGGCTCAAAAGAGCTTTACAAATTTAGGACAGCAGATCATGTTTAGGAAAAAGATTTTACAAAGCTTCTAATGTTCAGATCTTCTTTCTAGCCACCTCAGTAATATAGTAAGCATTATTGGAAAGACTAAGAAGGTCAGAACAGCATTATAAGAGGCAGGAGAGAAAACGAGAATCTTGTTATATACACCTTCCTGCAAAGTCTGCAGCAACATGGGTTTCAAATTAATTCAGCAACAAAATTCCTATTGATTTTCAGCAGTGGAGGAATGCATTCACTATGTCTTTTGCAACATGGATTTTCTCTGAGCTCAGTGAGGCTACTCAGAATAATCCCATCTTGCAGGACTGTTTATGTCTTAAAGAGACGCTGTGCTAAAATAATCTGCATTTTATAGCTTTCATGGTGCATATATTGAATTGACCTTGATACCAAGTCACCAAAACAAGTATTTTGTTTTCATCACTAACTTCACTTTAACACTTCTCCAAACTGAAAATGAATGTTCATTTTAGAAGCTTGAATTTGTGATTTTACAAAACAAAAATTAATCAAAGAGTACGTACTTACAGTGCTTTTATGTTCTTTCCAGTTTTGGAAACAATAGTGCTTTACTTTTCAACTCCAGGTGGCACTGTGGTGCTTAACACCACCCAATTGGGGGAGAGCTGAGGGATTGCAAAAGCGTGTAAGCTCCTGAAAAACAATGGCGTTCCTGTTTTATGAGATATCAGCTGCTAATAGTTTTCCAGCGCAGATGTCCTATTTTACTTTCAGTTTGGTGAAGACTGGGCTAACAAATGGCAGTTTATATGCCTGAGATACGACTTGCTGTGGAAGAAAGGACTTACTTGTCTGTGCTTGCACAAGGTCACAAGGGTAGTAGCCCTTGCTTCCACCAGCAAAACCTAATGTAACACACACTATTGCAGAATGAAGGGAGCTCTGCTGTTGCACAGCTCTTCCTATTCACAGTGATTGAATCTATCTCTGTACAATTGGTAATGCTTCTCATAAAACTGTATTTTCAAGGATGGAGTGCAAACCATTGAAGTAACCAGTAACTTTTCTAAGGAAACCTATAGACTTTACTCTTTGGAAGACATCCTTTGCCATTTCATATTATCACTTAGACTATTACAAAAATGTCTACAATAAATAATATTCTTCTTTCACGTTCATCCTTTGAAAATTTAGGAGTAGGATGTTCCTATATTTGCTTAATGATACACTTATACTCATCTATATTGCTTCTCTTCTTACATATTAATCTTTCTTGAGATTCTATCCCCTTAGTTTTTACAGTCTTCTCAACTTTTGTAGAAGTCTGCCTAATACCTGCATTCTCTTAACCCCTTCCTAACTTATACTCTAATTATCCAATTTTATATAGAGTAATTTCTAACTACTTGTCACCTGACCTATGGATCGAGTTAAAGTTCCCAGCTCCCACTGAGCAATCACTGAACAGTTGCTCAACCCAAGTCTGAATAACATCACTGGTTCTTCTGTGCATTTCAACCAACAGAATTCTGGAATTTGCTCCGCAGGCCCACAAACTTCCCATAGGCCACAATAACCCTTCTGAGTCCAAGCAAAACTCAAAGAGTTTACATGGGTTCATTTGCAGGCTGTTATATTTTTAATCCAAGTAAATCCTTTCCTGTAAGTTAAGGAAGCAACTGAAGATATAAAGCAAGGACAGGCTATTTGCCATACATCTTCCAACACAGTTTACTATTTTGTTCCACGGAATTCATGACACAAGAGGAGCTTAAAAGCAAGAGAGATGGCTGTTTTAAACAGGCAGGACCTTAAAATAGTCTTGGTTCTCTCAAGCACTGTATGGAATCCTTTTCCAAAGGCATCAAAAATGCACACAGACCTGCACACACACAGAGGGCATCCTAAAGTTCCCCCTGATTTATGAAATATGAGTGTATTTGTCATGTTAGTTCTGGTAAATGAATAGCCATAAAACCACACGAGGCAGAACATCCTACATTACCAGACAATAATGATGCCTCTGAAGACGGAAAACCTGTACAACTGCTTTCGTTCTGCAGCTCTGTATCTCTTAATTTTCTTCTCCATCCTCAAAGTTGCATAAGGACAGTGGTGGCTCCTGATAGCATGACAGAGTGCATAACTGATGTGTTATTGGCATATGTGACAAAATAGACAAGCATTTCTACTGTCGGAATGTGTTCATGTCAATTCTAGGTCTTCTGAATAAAACTCAGAAAATATCCTACAATTTTTTTTAATTCAAAATAAACTTTAATTTAAAAAAAAACCTGTTCCCAAACAAAATTTATATACCTTGTATTTACAATTTTGCTGCTGACTGAATAATATTTACATTACATGTAATGTAAAATCTTCTCCTTGCATTAGTCACATTTAAATGTGCTCCACTCAGCCTTTAGACTGAAACTAGTGCCAGAGAAGACAAGGGAGAAATTTATGAAAAAAAAAAAAATTTGTGTATAACCATGACACATAAGATTAATTAAAAAAAAAATAAATCTAACCTAAGAGGAACAAACCAAAGCACTGTTGTTACCTCATTAGAAAACAAAATTGGCGGTAGAAAGAATGTACATTTCCTGAAGAGGGACATACGGAGTGGTGAGAAACTTTATTGGCTGCAATGCTAAGGTCGTACTAAGATGAACAGAGAGCTGGGTAAAAGCCAGATGACGACTACAATAACAAACTGGCTTTGGCTCAGCAGGCACCAGCATTTTCCTAGTGCACATTCTTCCGTCATCCTCTCTGCTGCAGCACAACTTCATTCTCTCTTAAACTCAAGGCAGCAGATGAAGGAGGAAAATGAAAGCAGGCCAGGCCAGCACCTCTGAAGCTTTTCCAAAAGATCTACTGCACTTTCCCTTTGCACCCTCTCAACCTGCAGCCTCTGTTGCAACGCTCTGTGCTGGTGGTGTGGTAGGAAGATGAGCACTACTCAAAGAACCTTTGGCAACACACTGTTTTTAAAAAAGCTTTTGGGGGCGGACTATCTCCCCAAATCTAATTATGCAAAGCAAAGCATGTTCTAGGTACTGCGCTGCCAAAGCTGCTGCTCAGCCAGTGAGCAGCTGCACACCTACACTCTGGCCACTAATTCACACCAGTAGCAAGGTGGATCCCTCATACACCTTCACAACTATGTGCTCGTTGGGGCAGTTGCAGTGGTAAACCGTCTCATGCACTTAAAAGACGTTGCAATTTGGGGTTTTTTTGCCTCCTCTAGCCATATCATCACATGCTTAGAAAGATGTCAAATTTAGCACAAATGGCACATGAGTGGTGTCAGCCTCCGACCTATTAAAACAGGATCAGCCAACATTTGCTTTTCTGACTGAGTAACTTACCGTGGCTTGGGCAGTTGCATCAGACAAATATGATGTCTTCTGTGTCATAATCTAGACTTACTCTAAACCTGTTTGGAATTAACTTGAAGATGTTGCAAAATGTTATTTGATGCATTTTGCAAAACACAGATAAAAGACTGCATCTGAGGAAAATGAAGAATGGAAGTAGTACCTACAGATAGTACAGCCTTCCAGAACTGGAGCAGGAGAACTAAACATTGGCTGGAACCTAACAGAAACTGGTCTGCACAAAAGAAGTAGGTTTGTGTCCTAATTACTGTCTTGTAGAAACCAATTTTGCCAGTTCCTTTGTGGGCCATCTAGCCCTCTCTTTGCCTACTGGGGAAAAAGGTGCAGAACTTCTATAAATATATTTTCACTACTTTAGGCCTAAATATGTTTTGGTTTTGGGGGTTTTTGGGGGTTTGGGGTTTTTTTCCTAACAAGTACTACTCTATTGCTGAGCAGCCTCATACTTCACCTTTTGCTTCCACTAAATCTGCTGCTAGATGATGGCTGGGTACGGGCGATGTGGCTTAATACTAAATGCAGAAGCAGCAGAATCCCAAACAACCTTGTATGCTGGGGATCAGAGTGCTTTCAGTCTCTTTTCAGCTTTCAGAACAAAGCAGCAGCATTTATGAGATCACATAAAATTTCAAGCCAGTTAAAACTATAGTTCCTAGAGACTACTCTAGAACTAGATATTTTATTATTTTGGATTGTTAGATAAACATTCCAGAGAATGCAACTTAGTTTTCCCACTGTAGTTTGACTCTGCAATGCTTGACTCTTCTCTAATAAAATGCTTGCACATGTTCACGTCTCTCTTTGAAAATCTGTTTTTGCAGAAATATCAATTTTGGCTTTTATATTTTTCCACTCTCTTTCCTTCCTCTTAAGGGAACAATTCATCCTCCTCTTTCTGCAAAAATGCAGTGATTGGTAGCAGTGCTGAAATTTTTTAGTGTACCTTTTTTGTTACAGCCATAGCTATGCAGCCAGATTTATAAAGCTATGAGGATAGTGACACATTCATTTTTTTAATGGGAAAATAAACAAGCTAAGGCTGAAGTTTTATGGCTCGCCACATTAAATAGCCAAACTTCTAAAGTTTCGCATTTTAACTCATCCTAAAACTGTCTATGCTCACCACTAATGCAACTTTTTGTTACCTATCACCTTCTTTATCACTATGAAAATAGTGTCTTTGGAGCCTGCTGCCAGAGATCATTCTTAGAAAATGATCATCACATTGTTGGTATTTCTTCAAATCTGGGTTGACGTTTCAAATGTCCCATCCCATTTTCTGGAACAAGCAGACCACGCCATTTTCCAAAATTAATCCAAAGAAGATAGCCAACCAAGGGATCATGCGGTTCAAGTTCAATGTAACTGCAAAAGAAAACAGAACAAATTTATCACTTACCTTTTAAGAAGATCATAGAACCCATGTAAGAATTCGTATTAATTTGTATGTATAAGAAATCACAGAAATCTGTTAAAAGTCTGCATTCCAAAGCTATGCATAAAATTAACATGAAATTTTCATTTTCCTGACACACAAAGAATCCTATGTTTTTCTGTGTTTCAATGATCCATGATGAGTTGTCTCAAATTCTAATTGATGGATCTGATGAATATAATACAGCATAAACAAAGAGATGACGGTGAGATAAGAGATGCTTTCTTTTTTTAATAGTGTTTTGTTTCATTTACTTTCTATCAAAGTCTAAATAACACAGTTTTAAGCTACAGCTATTTCAGTCACATATCTGATACCGATTAAAAAAATATAACAACAATAATGACTTCTATAACAGCTGCATTCTCTCACACACATTCTATACAAATAATGTAGTAATAAAAAAGCAAAAACGTACCTCTAATTGCCTGAGAGTTTGATATCAAGACAAACACTTTTATAAACGCAAGGCACAAAGGCGTGTAGTCATGTTCCCAAATAACAGCTGGAATTAGCAAAAGCTTTCCATAGCTGGATAACAGCAGTGCTTTGAGAAGTAAAATGAAGTCAGACTTTGTTTTCAGCATGTCGGGTCTCATCCACCATAAGGTAATAAAAATGCCAACCAAAAATGAAGTTTGTTCTAAGAGAAGTAAGAGGAGTTGGAAACAGAGAATGAAACGCCAAAATCAAGTCCTTTTTTGGATGAATTTCAGTGAAATGACATGTCTCAAATGCAACTGAGCCACTGCTATTTAAAAGACATACGCAAATATGAACATGTCCTCCATCTCCTGTGTTCATTTTAATAGGCAAATATTACTATTACTTACTTAAACTAATTCAGTATCATGACATTCAGAATAATTCTATCACAGAATTCTATCTGTAGGATTGTCATACTCGTAATTCCTGACACCATACAGCACAGGAAGTTTAGCATAAGAACCTCTTTACTTTTCCTTTTTAACAAAAAGAGAGGTTTTTTTCAACTGTCTGTTAGCCTCTAAATCAAAATCAATACTTGTCTTCTTTGAAAAGGTCACCAGCAATGAACCCTTTCCACGCAGCATGAGAAAGAACGCTAGGGTGAAAATATCATTGCGCTATTAGACTTTTTTTGGCACCGTGTCCCTGTGTAACACTGGAATTAATGCAGGTGTCAAAGCAACTCTCATGACAACTGTAGTAGATTAATTACTACTGAAAAATGAGTTCCCACATTTTTACTGACATGTTATAAAAGCCTACTTAGAGCAACATTAGACAATAAATGACTTAAGTTAAACTCTGAATGTCTAAGGGAAATACTAGTTTTGGTCTGCAGGCTTGATTTAGATACTATCACCAGAAAAAGTATGAGTATAAAAGTATTAACCAAAATAAAACAGAAACCCTCCCCTGCCTTCAAATGTAGTCTTAGAGCACAGAAGTATTTACTCTTTACCAGTGATGACACTGCTCTGTATTTTTGTGTATTCATTTTAAAAAACCCAAAACAAACCAAAACCAGATACAGCTTTTCCCAATCATTGTTTACTTCTGTAAGGTTCATCCTTAATGTTTTATCACCTTAATGAATAATAAGCCTTGAAGTCAACATGAAACATGGAATAAGGCTGAGCTCTACATTGGTCTTCAAACTATGTAAATGGATTCAGACAAAGATTTCTAAATATTGGCACTTTTTCAGTGTTTTGATATCTAATGCTGATCATATCAGTGTGAACTGTAATCAGGATCAACATATGTATTTGCATTAAATAAAGGCAAATTAGAGAGTATGTGTATGATTGTTTAACCATACCGGGTTGGACATGACATCCACTGTGTCTTAATTTGTGCAATATGGGCTTGTTGAAAGACTCATGAAGTTATTCAATGCTTAAAGAGTAGATAGTGACATGAACTAATCATCAATCTTACCTAAAGAAGCTATACCAAACATTCTATAAAAATCCCATTCCTTGGCATATCTGATTAAGTCATCAGGATCTATATTTTGACTTGAATCCTGTAGTTGCAGCCACCTGAGATAAGCTTCACAGAGCAAACAAAATATGCAGAGCTTCCCATGAATCTGGCAAATGAAAGAATAATAAAAGCATTAGTATTAAATCAGCATAAATTAAAGCATTAGTATGAAATTGATATTTAAAATACATTTCAACATCTCTACAGAAAATTTTGTTTAGAAATAAGCAAATTAATTCTGTTGAGCCACCAGTTTAGCACATCATCCTTTTAACATCAATTAACATGACAGGCAAATCAGAGGGTGTAGAAAACTGCATGAACAGTTCCATACAGAAGAAGGTATATAACTGTGGTTTGTAGAGCCTGTTCTCTAATTTTTAAAATTGGGAAGGCTGTTTCAGCTAGGAACATAAAAACAAAATTGTGCCATAGCTAGGTACAATTATATCAAAAATTTCAGTTTAAGGGCAACTACTCCATTGAGTGAACTGGTACAAACAGCCTTGTTTCTCTTTTTCCTTGGGACAATCTCCATCAGAAGAACCTGGTCGTACAGTTATACCAAAACCATTTCTTAGTTCAGATAAGGGTGAGGTATCAACAATAAATGGAGCAATATAACCAAACAAAACTTAAAAATATCCTCTGAAGGATCATGCAAAAATGATGTTGTGAGGGCCCATAGTTAGCATGTTTCCACATTAAACAGTCTATAAGCCAGTGTGTATGAAGGGTGAATTCTGTTTTTATACAGATGTAAATAAACCAGTGCAATTTCTGTGCGTGGATTCTGCTTTTTCCATTAGAGACTAGTTATGCCAATTGCACATACATGCACAGGCTAAGCCAGTTTAAAATTCAACTCAATTTATTTGAATAAATAAAAATTCCACAGATGGAATAGTTCTTCCAGAAGCCTCACAGAAACATCATTACCAGTCTCCAGAAGCACTGAATTAATTAATAATCTGTAGTCCGATTTGTGTTTGAAAGACAAGGCAAGTATATTTATCCACATTGCTTAACACTGGACTGGCCAAGAGGTATCAACACGAACACAGCACGCACTTATGCTTGGATAGTTTGCTCTAGATTAGCTTCCCTCGCCTGGGAAAGCAATCCTTAAATTAAAAATACACAATTCCGTCAAAAAGCTGCACTTCTACACTCCAGTCTGGCCAGCACAGCTAAGTTGACTACGTAACTCTGCATCAACAATGCTTCATGTGAAAGCTACTATCTTTTGCTATAGTTTTGAGGGCATGGTTAATTACTCAGGAAGAAACTAATGAGAAATGAGTACAGTAGGTTTAATTGGCATAGTATTGTTAATATGGTATGTTATACCACTATAGCTCATTTCAGAAGGAATTGTTTCCAACAGAAATTTAATTTGGAAATTAATTTGAAATTAGATCTTTCTCTTCCAGTGTAGCTTAGCACATCATTCTTTTAACATCAATTAACATGATAGGCAAATTAGACGGTGCAGAAAACTGCAAGAACAGTTGCATACAGTTCCTTCTCTTATCTTCTAACATGCAAGATGACTGCTGTATTTGCTGGTATTGAGGCATCACTACTGTGGAGACAGTAACTTTCTTAGTAATAGCTGCAGTTTGAGATTTCATATGTTCTATTTATGATATAACTGGTTCAGCTTGCTGGAACCTGTGGAAGGGCAGGAGAAGAACAGTCTTTAAAATTTTATAACTATTACAATCAACTTACCAAATCTATATAAGTCTTTAATCAAAAAAAGTCACAGGTTAGGGGGATTGCAACTTACATTTATCTTTGTATTGAAAAGAATGTGCCTGTATGCTTGTGCTTTACATAAAATAGCATTAATCAAGATGATAACAGGGTCATACTCGATGTATTTGTCCACAGGTTTCTGGCAGGATTTCTGAAAGTCACAAAATAACAAGAATTAGGGGGGGG
>VYXH01005058.1:820008-831381 GCA_013397275.1 Burhinus bistriatus | reverse complement strand
TTTTTTTTTTTTTTTTTCCCCCTAATGTTAAGACAATTATAGAAGAATTAACGTTTTGCAGAGTTAAGTATTGAAGATGACTTTCTGAAGTAGGTTTTCTGGAAATTACCTGAAGGCCATTCGTGATATAAAAAGGTTATGTTTGGAAGTGTGTGATTGGTAAACATATATGGTATGCAATGTAGATTTAGTTTTCTAATTGGTGTACCTGTTGAACCCTGCTCATTCTTGTGCTGTTTTTGTTTTTAATGACTTTTTTCTATGAGGAAAAGAACTTTTCCATTCTGTTACTGTAGGTGCAGCAGTAGGGCGAGTAATAATTCTCAGAACGTTATAGTGTAATGTAGAGCTCATACATGATCTCTAATTGCAGTAAAAAGAAGGCTTGTAAAATCTGATTTGCTAATCATTTGTACCCTGCCAAATACTCGAATTTTTAGAGCAGACCAAACTTTCTTCTCATTCCCAAGATTATTAGATGAACAGGGCAGAAACTGTGCAATGGAATTTGGCCAGTTACTTTTGTAGGTCATTAAAATATCTGTGTTGTGGACACAAGTAACGAGGCTACTTTTGATTGAACAAGCCAAAAAAAGTGGAAGGGAGGATGCCAAAGTGCAGTCCTCTCAGTGGAGGAAATGGTGAGTTAAATATGTTCTCTGAAGTTAAAGGCGTTCAGCTGTCTTCTCTGAAGTTAAAGATGTACATACATGCTGTTTAGCTGAAGGAAGAGAACTGAGCAGTGAGAGAACTTATTTTTTTCCCTTCTTGCTTCCTAAAACAGTTTGGAGGGCCTGTTAATTGAACGAGCATTTTGTGTTCTTCTAACATAAACTGCTCCAGTAGGCTTACAGCTATCTATGGAAAATACTTGTGAAAATTAACAGAGTAGAGTATTTCTATGTTTCTGAGGGGTTGTGTTTGGCATTATTTTTTTCTGTAGGTGCATTATTTGGGGAACAAATCTTAGATGAGCCTACAATTGGCTGAACAAAGTCTATAACGGATAGAAAGTTATTGTTAAAATACTTTTTACTTTAGTGTGACACTGTTAAGTTAAACTTGTCTTTATTGCTGGAGTGATACTCTGTTGAGTATTTAATTTTCAGTGTTTTACTCTTCTGTAGTACCCTTCCCTTTGCAGGAGACAAAGGAGTAATTAATGGGGTAGAGAGTATAAACTTTCCTATGAAGTAGCATTTGGTCTTTCTCTGAAGAAAGACTTGTGAAACGTCATGTTAAGCAGATGTAATATAGGAACATCAGAGCCACTGGTAAAATGCTGACGATGTCCTTTAATCTGAAAGGTTTGGTTAGCCTTATATTAGAGAGGATAACAGCAGGCCTTGACTGAAGAGCGGTTTTTCTCACTGTGGAAGATTCGGCTACTTTAAAGCAATCGCATTAGTCTTAACTTTTTGATTTAAGGCATTCTCTTAAGGATTTAAGATAGGGGTTTTCTATTGAATTCTTTACTGTTGTTTGCTGAACACTTAAAAAACATGATGTTTTACAGAGTCAAGCGAAGTTACTTGCAGAGCAAAAACGATTTCCATTTGCTACTGATAATGACAACACAAATGAAGAATTGGGTAAGATGCCTTATATAAGGTTTGCGCAGGTGAATTACATGCTAATTATTAGCACTGAATGTTTTGAAACTAAACTAATGGTTCCTTAGTGATACATTAATTTCAAAGTGATCCTAATAAGCCTGAAAATACAGTGTTTTCCATGGTCTTGCATATATATGTCTCTCTTCCTAAAAATCTTCTCTGCTTTGCTCACTAGAATTGTTCACCACGTCTGCTTAAGCAGGTCTTCAAAAAGCATTTTGATTAAATCCTGTTAAACGATCTCAGGTACTTCCTGCTTCCCTTTTTCTGTCATTATTCATGAGTAAATGGAATATGCTTTCTATCAAGCATAGATCTTGTATCTGTCTTCCCCTCCCCACACACTCTTCCCATCAACACTTACAGGCAGCACGAGGGCTTTCTGAATTATGTCCTTATACAGGCTGCTACTTAATGTTTTTTTCAAAGCACACTCAGCACAGAAAATGGAAGCATTTCAAATAAAGCAACGGGAAATACTTTTCCCTTGAGGAAGGAGCTACTTGCACTGCTTCTCCAAACTGGTATCCTCTATAGGAAGCAGAGGTATTATGAGGCAGCAAAGAGATCGTTGAGGATGTATGTCAAGGAAGTCAGCAGACTGTCTTTTATATAAGAGCGAAGGGAGACTTTCCTCATAAGTTGTCTAATGAATTTAAAACGCTTGAGTAGTTTTTTGTTGACATAATTTCTGCCTTTGCAGACTTATCCAGGAAAATTTTGGGACTTGATCTTTTTTAATATTCCTAGCATACCTAACTACGTTCATAGAATCCTGCAGGGAATACTGAACTTCATCCAGCAGGAAATATTTGAGGTGTTTAGTATCTGCTCTGTAGACTTGGAAGACTATGCCAGAAGATTCCTGTCCTTATGGTTGGCCTGTAGGCTGGCACCTGCCTACCCGCTTTATTTCAATTACATCATGGTGTGAGGAGCTTGGGTCCTTTTTTGTTTGTGCATGTTAACTGCTCTGAGGAAAAGCAGTGTGAAATGTATGGGGCATTCTGAAGCAATGTTGGTACCCAAATACTTGGGATAATGGACCATTGTTAACCCTTAGATTTTTCATAATAAAGTACTTACTTGTATTTTTGTAGGATTTAATTAAAGGTGAAAAGAATAATTGAAGAGATAAAATTTTAAAAGGAGCTGATACTGTATCAACTACTAGCTGCCAATCACTGACCATAGTTTTACAGACAGTCTACAACGTGCATTTTGCCAAGGGTCTTGGATAGACAAAATAAACTCATTATCAGCAAGACAATGAGTCTTCATTATCTTGCTTCCTCCCCTTTTTACTTAATACTGGCGTGGTTGAGTTGATTTTATTTTACGTGCCAGTACTGTCTGTTCTAGGATTGAAACCATAAAGATGATACTAAGAACTGTGTAATCTTGGAGGAGAATGAAATGAGGAAAATTCAAGAGCTCTTCAACCTGTGCTTCACTCTGCCAACTCTCTTTCCTTTTTTGGCAATGCTATGTATCTGTACCAACTGAAGTTTTTTATGTATTGAGGAAAAAGTTTATGTTGTACAGAAATGCTTCCTTCTGCATAATACAAATGCTCCAAGAATGAGGCAAGCTCTGGATTAAATAAATTTCTTATTTCGATCATTTAACTTTTTTCTGCCTTTAATGAACTTAGAGTTTAGCGACACTGCCAAAACAATGTGGCTCTGCCTGCATGAAAGTCTGTGTCCTATTAATATCTTTGTTCTAACTGGTTTATTTGTCTCTTCTCATGTTTGAGTAAATAATTAAGCCAATAGGCGCCTCTTCCATTCTGTTTGGATGAGTGCTAAAACTCATTGGAAGTATGGGGAAAGGTAAACCCCCGCTCTTAGTTCCACTGTTAGCCGTTCGTGCGAACTCTCTGGGGAAAAGATGTACTTTAATAGCTCTAATCTGCAAGATACTTGTTTTTTGTGGGCAGTGTAGACAGAGCTTAGTCCAGAGTTAAGAACTGTGAGAGATTAAAACATGCAAAATGAAACAGTCTTGAGATATTTAGCTGTCAGAACTGAACTTCAGCCATGCAAGCACAACCGCAGCTTTCCAGTCTTGTGACTTGACTGTATTTTTATATCTTGTGGAGATTACAGGAACATATTTCTAAAACAGTGATCTGTTTCTTTTTCAAACACTTGGCTTCTGCTCTAAAGTGGGGGGATATGCAAGAACTTTAAAACTTTTCATAGTTTTAACACAGGTAAAGATTCTGTAGGTTTTCAATGTCATTTTATAAACAATGGAATTACTTTAGTTGTAGTTTTTCTAGATAATGCAAATGAAGGAAAAACTTACTGTGAACTAGTAAAGTTTAGCAAAATGTGTACAAACAACTACAATCAGATGTTCTGTAGTGGAATTATCATAAAAAGTCAGCGTTAGCCAGGCTCACTTGTAATTGAGAAAGCATCTAGGGCTACAGAATGGGATTATGATCCTTTTCCTGGTCCGAAGTACTTCAGAAACAAACATGGACCCTTTCCTGAACAACTTGCAAAAAGGAGAGAAAAAACCCCAAACAAACCACAAAACCCAAAACGAGTTCTGATGAGTATAGTATGAATTGAATAATTAATGAATGCTAGGTAATGGTTGAGGGAAGTCATTTCAGTGGCAGTTCAGAAATCGTTTGACTACTTAAATCTTCAGTGCAATGTAGGAACTTATATTAAATACAACTGAAGTGTAAAATGTATTAAAAAAAAAATCAAATGTTTTTTGCTGTTTTATTTACATTTGTAATTTTTTGTTAGCAATTGCTTATGTGTTGATTGGCAACGGCTTGTATGATGAAGCCATACGACATTTTTCGACAATGCTGCAGGTAAGTTTTCTGTTTGGACCCCTAAAAAGTCACTTTATGGAATTATCCATTACAACATATGGTTTTACTAAAACAAAAATTCAATTAAGGATTTTAAAATGAGAGTAATTATTCTATTATTTGTTCGTTTTTTCCATCCAAACATAAGCATAATCTTAAGATCAGGCGATTCAGTATCTTGGTTATTTGTTGAGTATTTTTCTCATTTGTGGGAATAAACTTTTTACGGCGCTTTGACAGGAAAAAAAAAAAGCATCTTCAGAAAACTGACCTGTACAAAATTGAAATTCCTTTAATGTGTAGGCTGAGATATTTTAATGTTGATTTTTTGGGTGACAGTTAACATGTTGCCAGTAACATCAGCAAAACCCTGACAGAGATCACTTATTGCTAGTGACAAGTACAACATTGCTTTCACAATGATAAATGATTTTGTATGCTGGGTTTATGCTTCTTCAGTCGTAAGCATTGGGTGAGTTTATTATGTAAGTAAAACATAACTAATACTTCAAGATTTTATTTTTTTTTCTGACAAAGGTAAAGAATTCAGAATCATCTTCTATGGAAGGTAGCCACTTTTAAAACAAAACCAACCCCAACAATTTAAAAGCTTCAACTAAAGCTGACTTCAAAATACTGTATTTTTATGGCTGAGAGCCTGGGACTACCAGAAGGATGGACCTGCTTTTTTATCTAAACTGATTGTAGTACACATATACAAGCTGAAAGTAATACTGCAAATACTAGCATGTGTCTTTTTTAACTCAAATGTCAGATGGTTCCTAATTAAACTGAGTGAATATGTGGCAATTTAATAGAATTATTCCAGGGAATTTATCAGAGGACCGACTGGGATGGGTTTTGTTGGGTTTTTTTTGTTTGGTTGGTTTTTCTTAGGTGTTTTGTGATCTCTGTCTTTGATTTGTTTTTAAAGTAAGGAATGATTTTTATTTTATTTTTTTTTACCCTAATGAGAAATCCTGCTTCAAAAACCACTGGACTTTTATGTTTTCTGCCTTCTCTTTATTAAGAAGGAAACTTAATATAAGTGAAGACAGGCAAGATACAGAGACTGCAGAAAGATATTATGAAAAGTGTTAGATATTGTGAGAAGCGTATCTATGATAGAGTACCTTTACAATGCACACATCTCAGTTAAAATTAATATCATGCTTACTGTATGCCTGAAAGGCTCTGAAGTGGCTATGATTGTTTTCTGTCTTCCATAAGGCAATTTAGAATACATATATAGTGAGTATTAAAACATTTAACAGAACAAACCAACCTTGCTTAGCCACTGTATCAAAAGTAGGGAAGTTACCTGAAGTTGATGTTGGCAAGTGTACACTTGGAATCAGCTCAAGTCTGGCAAGCTGCCAGCATTAGTGTGCCACATATCAGTTGTTTTGTCAAAGAAAGAATTTATTTCTTGGCAGTTGTCCCAGTTAAATGAGACCAGGTCTATGCTACAAATTTTTGTAGCACAGCTGTGTTGGTTGCAGGTATGAAGATGTGCGATTCCTGACTGGTTTTCAGGGAAACTGACTGCATAGGCATTATTGTGCCAAGAAAACTGGTTTTGCTGTTGTAGTTCTTGAAATCTGGATGTGAAACCATGGCTGGAGTAAATAACATTAAACAAGAAGTAGACTCAGTATGTAAGATGCATCCCTTTAACTGCCCAAGTTGGAAAGCCAAGGAGTTAAATCTAACCCAAGGAAGGTTCGTTTGAATTTTGCAGAACTATTTCGGCAGAATCCCTCTAGTTTTAGTTGCTGCCTGAATACAAACTTCATCAAGATGTCACAATTTTCTGCTTCCTAATTTCAAATCTTAAATTTAAATTATGAACAAAACAAGCTTTGACATTAGACAGAAGAAGTCATGGAATTACCAATAAGGTTACAGGTAATGAAGTCTGGACAACAGATTATATTAATGTGTACATAGCTTCTGATAGGTGGTCACTGACACTATAGCTGTACTCTATTTAGCTCATTTTCCAGACAAATACTCCAGAACAATTCCAGTAAATTGAGTTGGAGGTTGTGAGTGTATGAAAGTATGGACTGTAATACAATCAGTTTCTTTGATAACTGTGATTGTTCATTGCTTACTATTTAAGATCAGCAAGAATTAAATACATACTGAAGAAAGACACATTTAAAAAAAACCCAAAAGCAAGCAAGCAAACAAACCCCAAACAACTGATTATTGTATTCATTTTTAATCTTAACAGGAGGAACCAGAGCTGGTTAGTGCAATTTATGGACGAGGGATAGCATATGGAAAAAAAGGACTACATGTGAGTAGATAATTATTTAAATTAGTATCTGACTGAATTATTTGAATCCAAACTATAAGAAGGCCTGTAACAGGAATAGCTAGACTGATTAGAACTTGATAGATACATCCCAAAATCTTTGTGCTGTTCTACTATAATGATGTGTCCATCCTTTGGTAGGTGCTCTATAACATAAAGGCATATAGTGGATCATACTGCTCAAGCCATGGTACATTTGCTTTGTGAAACTGTGGAAATAAAGCAACACGAAGCTAAGGTGCCAAAGAAGAATATAGGCACAATTGTGAGTGGTGGATAGTAAGGCTGGGAGCCGCCGCGATTTGAAAGAGTTATCTGATAAGATAACAGGCAGTGTCTCTTGCCTCTGAGAGGCAGGTTTATGAAGTCCCACTGAATTTGTTTCCACATCTAGTCTCTATTTGGAAATGAAAAAGTCTTTTATTGCAGCTCGGAAACATCGTCAGCTCTTACAGTCCAGTAGGCTTTATGTTGCTGCTTGGTTGCTTATGCCTCTTCATACATATACCACCTTGAATTTGTTCAAAAAATTTCAAAGTTAAATTAGTTACAGTTGACTGCTCAAACAATTTCCTGAGCAAAAATAAGTTTAAAAGTAGACTGTGGTGCTTGTAGTTGAGTTTGTGATTGAACAGTTGCTGGAGTTCTAGCAGAAAGAATAGTTGAATAACTCCTTGAAAATTTCCTTTGTGCAGAATATTTAATTCCTTACTGATGCTGACAGGAGCTTGAAGTTCCTCAGATTTGCATGTTTTTAACACCAACATCAGTTTGTTTTTTCAGTTTGGCTAGATGTTGAGATAGCTTCACTTCATAAAAGTTTCTGTGAGCAAGACTTTCAAGACACAAAGATGATGTTAAGCACATACAAAATTTCTTTGCCTTGAAAAAGATCAATGAAATCTAATAGTGAACTCACTATATAACCAGTTTGGATTTTTTTTTTTCTTCCAATTAAGTAACTGTTTCCATTCTACAGTTTATTGAGAACAATATAAAAAATTTAGACAGGCAAGGTTCTGATGGCATCAACCCATTCACCGGTACTACTTCGATTAAGTTGCAGACAGTACTGATGGAAACACTGGTGGGTGAGAGTATGCGTGTGTGTTGGAGTTCACATGAGAGCTTGAGCCAGCTTTGCTGCCAAGAAAGGTACCTATGGAGCCGTAAACCTAATGTTTATTCATAGAGTTATATTAATAAATTATTAGAGGTATAGCACAAAGATGATGTGTACAAGCAAAGTTTATTTTCCCTATTTATAGCAGATAGGTGGGGAGTTTTTTTCAGCTATTTGTAGAATGCTGCATCTTAATGTTATTAGCAAAGGTGTGAAGGGCTTTTAATGTAAACTGATACACTTTCAGAAACTTGGCTGATCTAGTTGTGCTTCAGTCTTCACAGTATATTACTCTAAATATGCACAGTTGTTCACCTTGTTTATTTTTCTCCTTTTCAGGATATGAAAAACGCTGAACTTGCTCTCTTTGAGCTTAGTAGGGTGATTAGTCTAGAACCAGATCATCCTGAAGTATTTGAACAGCGAGCAGAAGTGAGCATTTTTTGTCTCTTCAGATTTTTGGAGAAGTTGCAGTTATACAGTGTTTTCAATTATTTCTTCAATGATTTAATGACTATAGCTCTTATCTGTGTTTTTCTGTGAACATTCCTCCTTTCTTTTAAAATACACATATATTTGCTCTCAAACTGTAATTTGTGGAATGTTTATTTCTAAAATGAAACGTACACCATATGGAGTTACTCTAGCCAACAGAATAGCATATATTATGTCTAAGTGTTTAGTTTTTGACGTACTATATAGCAAGATCATGTGTTGCTTTTTTAATATAATGAATCAAAATATAACCTTACTGTTTGGATTTACTGTCACCTTAGTAAATTTATTGTTAGGACTAGTTGGTAAAATGCTAAACTTGTAAAGAATGAGTTTTTAATCAAATGTTTTGGTTTTGTATTGATGCGTGTAAGTTAAATATCATTCAGATACACAATACTTTTCATTTTGAAAATCATGGTTTGTTTTGCCAATTAAATTACAGAAAATGTATTTCAAAAAACAGCTTTGTAGACAAATCAAAAAGTGTAAATCTTTATTTAAAGTCAGCATACTGTATAATAACTGCCATAATATGAAATTGCATTTCACAATTTTCACATTTTAATGATTTGTTAATACATTTGTTAGTCATCGTGATCGAAAAATGTGAAAAGCATTCAAATAATTGGGAAATAGACCATTGGGGGGAATATTCTGTCAAAATAAAAAGGTTTATGAGAATACTTTAATTACATTTTCAGTTGAATGTGTTGAAATAATAGAGTATTTTGCTTTGACTTTTTTTTTATTTGGAATACTAGGTTCTGCAAGTGTTATTGGTGACGTTCATGCACACTAATATTTTTTTGGAGGAAAATGCTTTCAGATTTTCACTCTGATAGGGATTTAAAAGCAATAAGTACTGAAATTTATAGTAGCACTTTCCAGCCTGTTCTAGCAAATACAGTTACTTTGTTACAGCTGGACATGAAAAAGAATAATCTTCATATTTCTAAAACAAATCTATTCAGCCTGTTTGCTCTAAACTATGTTTTTGTTTTATACTCTTAGATACTGTCCCCACTAGGACGAATCAGTGAAGCACTATCTGATCTCACCAAAGCTATTGAGCTACAACCATCAGCGCGGCTCTACAGGCACAGAGGTACCCTTTACTTCATATCTGAGGTTAGTGGTTTTTGAGGGTTCTGTTTGGTTTTGTTTGTGTGGAAGTCGTTGATTATTTTGTTGTTGTTTGTGCCAGCTGTTAGTTTTGTTCAAGAACTTACTTCCTATTTAAATTAAAAACCAAAACAACAACAGAAGCCCTGATTTTCCTGTAATTGACTTTTTGACAGTTCAGAGGTATTCTTCAAGTATTTAATCTGCATACCTATTTAATGCAGGGCATCAGAGGGCAAGTACTTTGCATGCACATCTCAGATTGATTTGTGTATTTGAGGAGTAGGATGTGGGTAAAGAATTTCACTTGATTTGTAACCTACCGCTGCATTTAAGAAGTATGGTTGAATGCCAGTCTAAAAAGGAACACGGTTATGGCCCAGGCAATAACTGCACTATATACTTAAAAACAAACGCACCACACAACAAACAAAAAACCCTGATAAGAATGCTAAAACCCTATTTTGCTATGTAATCTGTGTGTTGTTCTTAACGCTTTAATATAAAACAAGTAACTTCATCTTCAAAGATTGTGTGAATACTAAATAGCTGATTTCCCACTTTATTCTTCTGATTTCACTCTGTTTATTTCCAGCTATTTTCCCACTTACTTTACTGTGTTTTATATAGCACTTGCTGTAAAAGTTGGAAGTGTATTGTGCATTCCTTATTTTTTCATATTCTGACTGGCAGTTGACAATTGTTGCTGCTTAGCCCTGAGACTGACTTCATATATTGAACAAAATTCTGTAGTTTACTTTTATGAAAATAAAAGTATGTAGTCATCTTTATTGGTATGTTTTTTCCTCTGTCATCTAAAATCTACTTTATTGCAGGATTATGCAACAGCCCATGAAGATTTTCAGCACTCATTGGAACTGAACAAAAATCAGCCTATAGCTATGCTTTATAAAGGCTTAACCTTTTTTCACAGAGGACTTTTGAAGGTAAAGTTATTGTAAATAACAGTTCATGTAGAACAACAATACCTTCTATTTGAATTTACTTCTATAAAATAGTACAAATATCATAGATGTTGATATACGTATTTTCTCTCACATAAGAAAGACTTTTTAAGGCAAAAGAGTGCAAGCAAAATGAAAAGATGCCATTACTGACTGTAATACTTCTTGGTATGACATGTAAGTACTGCTGGTCTTGCTGGATCTTGATAAATCGGTGATAACTGACTTGTTTCAGGAGTGCTTTGAAAGATGTTTGTATTTGGACCTCTGCTAATAACTGTATGGTTATATTCAAAATGTCTTTCCATGAAATCAAGACTCCCTAGGTTTTGTGAAGGGGAAAGGAATGAAGAGGAAAATAATTTTAAATTCTTCCTTGAATGAGCTAGAAGATAATCAAGGAACCTGCTGACAGAGATCCCTGCATCTGTGCATGTGTGTTTCAGTTATATGTTGATTCTGAAATGGTTTTATGTAAATTGAGGGAACATAGTTGCTCCCTGAGATTCTAAAATCAGGAGGGAAGTAAGTTCTTCCCATGCTTTTTTTAATGTTTCACCGTTTTCTGACTCAGAACTTCTCTGTTTTGTATGTAGTAATATTGCACCGTTTGTTGCTTGTAAAGTATTTAGAGATACTGCTGCATTTTTTCTGAGGGGAGGGTAATTAGACAAGTTGTCTGAAATCCTCAGTTTGAAAAGTGAGGATACAACTATGTGATTCGTAAATTCCAACAGTGGAAGCTATTTTTTTTAATGTCTGTTAACAGCTTGGGATTCATAAAGGGTTGTATGAAGAAATCCTGACAGAACCTGGAGACAACCCAGGACTCTTGAGGTTCAGCCCGGTATCTTTCATAGGCAATCACTGCACATTTTTTTTTT
>VYXH01005058.1:794337-819934 GCA_013397275.1 Burhinus bistriatus | reverse complement strand
TTTTTTTTTTTTTTTAGCAAACGGACTACTCCATTTTCTTAGTACCCAAACTGGTATTTTTCTCCAGACTCTGTGTATGTTGTGAGAACTTCAGGCTGTCATTGGACTTAGTGCTGTATCTTATTGCAGTCAAATGAGTTACTTCCAAATAATAGTCTGTTTGAATTTTGATTTTTGGTGTAGGCAGCAGAGAGCCCAGAAGGCGATGGTGGAAATGTAACTGACAATGTATCCTGGTTTCAGCTGGGATAGTTAGTTTTCTTCCTAGTAGCTGCTGTAGTGTTGTGTTTTGGATTTAGGATGAGAATAATGTTGATAACGCACTGATGTTTCAGTTGTTGCTAAGCAGTGTTTACACTAAGTCAAGGGCTTTTCAGCTTCTCATACAAGGATAAATAATGTCTCAATTTGCAAAATAGAAGCAATGTTTTCTTTCTGATATGCAGATCAACACATTTCTGCGCCACCACTTTCTTCCCCCATTTCTTTTCTCAAAGGAAGTGTCTTCCCTCTCCAATGTTCAAGTTCTGAGACATTGTGACTGAGTGGCTTTTCATCCCCAGGTGTATCTTGGCTTCCAGTCAGGTTCAGACTGCCTCTTAAAGGAAGAGGCATCTTAAACACCATCTGTTAGGTTTCACCAGGCTTGCTGAAAACCGAGATTTGGGGCGAGGGTGGGAGAGTGTTCATTTCTGAGTGAAAAGAGATTGTTGCTTTTGAGTCATTGCTTTTGGCAATAGTCTTCTTGGAGTTAAAACTTACCTAGAGGACATGAGGCTATCAGTAATGGTAGGCAATTATCTTATATTTTTGTTCAATAGATATTTTTGTGCATATTGTAGTGCTCAGAATATATTTGACAGTTTTTTCTGAATAAGAATCTCTAAATTGACTGAAGATAGTAATGATTCTTTCCTTACAGCGTTTAATTTCTTGCACTATAGACTTCAAGATACTTTTCAGACATTGCTTCATAATAATATAAAGTAGTTTATTATTCCATCCTGTGCTGCATTTGCCAATTTATGTAGCCAGTCCCGTTTAAAAACCTGAGTTCTTAATCAAATCCTTTGAAGAAGAAGATTAGTTTGAACATATGCATATAATTATTTTTGGCTATTTTATTTTTATTGCATTGTATTCCTCACAGCAGCAGTACATGAAGATGATCACTTACTCTGTAATCCCTCAAGAGAGTGTTTGCTGACTGTGCAACTAAGACAGAACGCAATAAAACAATGAAAGGCAGAGTACAGACTTGAAGGAGTCTTTTGGACTACAAAAATTAAGAGGTGTATTATGAATGAACAAAGAAGAGTGTAAGGAGAGACTGCTTTGCCGTAGGGACTAGAGTGAGCTTTGAAAGCAAAGTCTGAAGGGATTTCATATCTGAATTCTATTAAAATGCTAAAAGAATCACTTGCTCCCATAGCGTATTTGACAAAGGAATTCGAGCTGAATCTGTCATTATTGTAAAGTGTTGCAATATTTCATTTGTTATATGATGATGATTACTCTATAGGTTTTTGTAATAAATTAGTGCCTTGTTTGGTCCTTCCAAAGGTTTTGACAAATAACTGTAAATCCATGGCTAGTAACTGCTGAGGATGCTAAAATTAAACAAATGCAGTAAGTGGCAAATTTTTCTGTTGGCGTCTTTCTGTAGGAAGCCATTGAATCGTTCAAAGAAGCTCTGAAGCAGAAAGCAGACTTCATAGATGCATATAAAAGTCTGGGACAAGCCTACAGGTAATTGCATTCAGAAATAGTTTTTAAAGTCTGTTTTCTATCCGATTGTGTCTTTTAAAATGCACTCCTTAAGTTTCACAGGTTTGTTACAAAACTGTGCAGAATCATATATGTATTTGGTAGCTCCTACAGTCAGTACGGCTATGTCGGGATATGTTCAATATAAATAATTTCTAGGTTTGCTTTGTATTTTTAATTTAGTCTGCACTAGGTCTTTGAGTCTCCCAGACTCAAAGGTTAGGTAAATGGTGATTTTCAGTAAGATGTGTTTTAGGTATGCTAAATGATTTTTAAATGATGGAAATATTTAATATAAACAGTTGATTAATATGCTTATTAGTTGCTGTCCAGGAGTACTGTGCTACTTAAATTTATGAAAAACTCATTGCATAGTGCGTATTGTTTTATAGAACTGCTAGATCCTATATAAATTAATCTCTCGCCAAAGAGATTTACAGTTCTGAGAATTTAGCTAATTTCCTGTTTAGGGTATTTTTAACATAGACATGTAGTTTCTTACCTATTAATCAAATAATTAAAAAAAAAAAAGCAATCTCTATTAAGGTAACTAGTCACTTTTTTCTTTTTTAATTTACGTTAAAGTTAATTTATAGTTGAATAAAATGTATTGCTTTAATTATCTACAGACCACCTTTAATAAGAAGAAAAGTACATATAGCTTGTATATAACAAGACAAGAACATAAAATAGTGAGCAACTGAATACCTCTGCCCATTGTAGTTCTTTTCCCAGCCTGCTGTATCTTGTCAGCTTTTTATTTCCTGTACATTTTCATTTTTGGAAAGCACTGATCTACAGCATAAATGCTGCTGCAATAAAATGGCTTTTGTGTAGCAAGGGTTAAGTTGGGTAAGGTTGGTGTGCAAGCACTGCATGATCATGTGCTTTTTTTTCTTCAGGCTTTATGCTTCCTTCAGTTTACAGAACATGCAATATTCACTGAAGGCAGTGTCAATTAATTTTTTTTTGTGTGTTTTTTGCTTTGTGGATTTGTGCCTTATTTACCACAGTATCTAAATTCTGAACTCAGTTTAGAATCACTAATTTCCTCGTGAGTTTTTCTGTGGTACTTGTTATTGTGGTGTGTAAGTACTTTCAAGGTGCTAGGTAATAGTCAGTAATTTAGCCTGGAAGATGGGTGGTTACCTTCTTATATTTCCGATAAATGCTTTAACTTTTTTGTTTTGTATTTGGATGTGGGACTGCCTCTCTAGTTGATCAGCTGTTCTACCCTGTGCCCAAGGAACCTTAATCTGAAGTTTTATTTTGAAGGAGAGAAAAAAGCAAGCCTTAAAATGTCTCATTTTGCACTGCATTGTTGATCTATAAAGCAAAAATCACTTAACCAGAGTAGTAGGGGAAGGAATGTACAGAAATCTACCTCTTCCTTTTTTTTTTTTTTTTTTAAGAACTTAATCTACAAAGCACAATTACTGTTGACTTTTCTAAATGCTCAGCAGTTACAGAAGGACAGAAGCTGAATAGAATATTGTTTAATAACTATGGACACTGTAACTAGTGCCCAGCTATGAAACCTCTGAATTACTTTCCCATGAACACTCAGGTCTTAAACCAGGCAGAAATAATAATCTCATTTCTCCAGGGCACTGTTAACTTCAGTTGTCAAATTCTTTCTTTCTAAAGTCTTGTATTTTAAGTTCACACTTGCTTTCTTTTGCATTAAATAAGTTTCAAATACAATGCTTAAAAATGCCTTTTGTAGTGGAAGTAGACAATTCTGAGTCTGATTTGTCCTTCTGTACAACATGAGTTATAGCATTTTACCTATTAATTCCTGCTTTGTATCTAGTGACTTTGGTGTTTGTACATTTATTTGAAACTAGAGAGCTGTGGTTAATCACTGTTCTGTGTAAAAATTCTCTTTGGCAAATGTATTTAAAACTAGTAAATCTTGTTTGTTTTTTTCCTAGCATTGCTCTAGTTTAGATTAATTTCATCTAATATAATTTGTTATGGAAAGAATTTAATGATCTTAAAAATCAGTGTACTGCATGAAGAAAAAAAAAAAAACAAACAAAACCCAAAGAAATTAAGTTATGTACTATTTCTGTTTTAATTTTTTTCATGCTAGTTTCTCCATGGCTATTTTTACTAAAAGCTGTCCTGCACATGGAGTAATTCCAGTCAATACATTTTTAGTTAGTTTCAGCTTTCAAATACCATATGCTTTCTTCTTATTCAGCATTTAAGTAGTTAGTATATTTTTAAAAATGTATTTATATTTAGAAGTTAAAAAGACCTGTCATACACAGTGTTTTCCAAGAATCCTTTTTGTGGAAGTTTTGTTTCTTTTAGTTTCTGAAGACATACCATAGGTATGTGGTTTTATGGTTTATGTCTGCTGGGGATTGTGAAGATTTGTGGTCTTGTGGGGCTGTATTTGGAGTACACGTTTCTGGGAGTGAAAAACTGTGCAGCTGTTCTGTTATTACCACTGAAGAACAGTTGCAGAATTACTGCTTTTGTTAAAGAAATTTTCCATTAATATTATGTTCCTCTTTAATGATATCCCCTTTAGAAGCATTAAAACAACTTCTAACAAGTAATTTTGTTGTCACTGTTGCCTTCTATATTCTTCATATTCCACTTTATGGAATTGCCTAGGGAACTTGGCAACTTCGATGCTGCTACAGAGAGCTTCCAGAAAGCTTTGCTCCTAAATCAAAATCACGTTCAGACGTTACAGCTCAAAGGAATGATGCTTTATCATCATGGTAGCTTAGATGAAGCACTTAAGAATTTTAAGGTAAGCAGGCCCTAAGTAAATACAAAGTTAAAATGTTTTAACAAGGACTGGTATTCAGCAAGTGCAATAAAATGGACAAATGTCAGAGGTTTTCATTCTGAATGTGTATGTTTGAACTTTTGAACTCAAATTATTTTTTTTGTGAAGTCTGTCTTAAAAGATGTATAAAAACTCACAGTTTTTAATTAAAAATGGAAATCTGTTAAAACTAAGATACTTCCTCTAACTAAATTTCTCAAACCAAGCTCTGGTTGAAATTATTTTTTTGGTGTTTTTTTTTTTTTTTCTGTGTATGGTTGGTTTTGTTTGGGGTTTTTTTTAGCGTTCTTGCTAATATTTTAGTTTGGGTTGAAACCTAACGGTTTTGGAAGAAGGAATAAAATCATAGAATGATAGAATGGTTTAGGTTGGAAGGGACCTTAAAAATCGTCTAGTTCCAACCCCCCTGCCATGGGCAAGGACACCTCCCACTAGACCTGGTTGCTCAAAGCCTCATCCAGCCTGGCCTTGAACACTTCCAGGGATGGGGCCTCCACAACTTCCTTGGGCAACCTGTTCCGATGCCTCACCACCCGCAGAGTGAAATATTTCTTCCTATTTTCTTTGTTTTGAAAAACTCAGGATATGTTGTGACTCACTATAAAAATGTGTGTGTTTCCATCAGTAAACAAAATCTTGCCTCTCTCCATTGTCATTAAATAACGGCCTCATTTTGTAGACAGAACAATAAAGGCATATGTTACTTATATGTCCCTATCCTTAAAACAAGCAATGAAATAAGATGTGGAAACAACTACCTCCCTTTCTGAATGAGCTTGTGCTTATTCCACCGACAACACTTTATGTGCATTATAACACAATTTGTAGATACTGGTGTAATTGAAAAGATATTTCAACTTCTAAGATGGAGATGCTCTTCTAAAGATATGTAATTGCGAGAAGAATTAGAGCATTATTTTTTGAATGATAAATATGAATTTGCTATGTGTTCACCATGTAGTAAATAGTTGACTAACATAATGAAGTAAGTGTAGTAATGCATGAACTAGTGAAGATATGGGTGGAAGAGATGGCATAATATATGTGTTGAACTAGCCAAAAATGACTTATTACTAATATTGTCAGGAGTATGTTTTGTCTAATTCCATTCAACTAATGTTGAAAATTCTGTAGTTCTAATATCATTAGCACTAGTATCAAACATTATTTATTTTCATAACAATTTAACATGTGATCAAAAGCATATTGCACTGGCAGTTTCTCTTTTTTCCCCTTAATGAAGCTCAAAATATTTTTTTCTTACATTTGCTAGCAATTTAACTGCTCAACATCATTTGAAAGAAAACTGTGATGGAAGTCGATCTTAATAATCAGTAAATCTTTTCATGCAGGTCTTCTGACCAAACAGGTTAGTTTATTTGAAGATACTCGTTCTCTCTCTTGATTTATTGGTGCTTTGTTCCTTTAATCTCCTAGAGATGTCTACAGCTAGAACCATACAATGAAGTATGCCAGTACATGAAAGGTCTCAGTCATGTTGCAATGGGACAGTTTTATGAAGGCATAAAAGCTCAGACTAAAGTTATGTTAAATGATCCACTACCAGGTCAGAAGGCCACCCCAGAATATCTGAAAGTGAAATACCTCCGAGGTAAGTTGGAATTGTTTTTTTTTAATTTACTCAAATCCTTCAAGAACCCTAAAAGTTCAAGCATGCTTGTAGTTATGGCTATTTTAAAAATATTGTATATTCCCACGAGCACTGTTGAGTATGTCCGTTTCAAAAAAACATACACTGATTCTTACTTGTTCATGCAGTTAAAAACTAGGACCACAAATGAAATATACGTTTCTGTATAATAGTAAAGAGTGTTGTGATACTTAGTTGAAATAGACTTATTTCTATTGTGGAAGTTAGCTAATAGAAGAATTAAATTATCTAAGAGTAATGACTTACTAAAGTTATGTTGGTTAACTGGCAAACACATAATCTGGTTTTTGTTTTTATGTAATTACATAACTAGGCTGATTTTGCAAACAGTATTTAATTTTATTTCTTTCCTCCAGAGTATTCTAGGTACTTGCATGCGCATTTGGATACCCCTCTTACAGAGTATAATATTGATATGGATCTTCCTGGAAATTTCAAGGACCACTGGGCCAAAAATCTTCCTTTTCTTATAGAAAATTATGAAGAACAGCCAGGGCTACAGCCACATATAAAGTGAGTACTGTTTTTTTTTTTCCTAAAGCCTACTCCAAATTTTTTTTTTCAGTTTGATTTTTTTTTTTTAAGTGCTATTCTGAGGCATTATAACAGTGTAAATATTTAATACTATAAGCAAGTGGAATTCCACTGAGTATGTAAATCCTTTTCAAAGTCATAGGGATTGGAGTTGGTTTAGCTCATAGAAGAGGAAGAATGAAACTTATGGTGATTTTCCTCACATAATCAATAATATTCACATAGTATTGTTTCATATTCTATGGCCTTACTAATTAACTACTCTGTTTTGTTCTTTCTTGCAATTAACGTTAAGGAGTTGATAAGTTTGAGCTGCTCAGTGTAGTGTTATGTAGAATCCTTATTACAGTTTCTTGTTGTGTATGTTAAGTTTTTATTTTGTTATAGATGTAGTTTCCTTAATAGATTTTTTTAATGGCAGCTGGCTTTCACTGGGAAAAAGTATTCTCCACAGAACTTTAGATAACCAGTATTTTAGGAAGACAGTGATTTCAGTCAACAAAGCAGGGGATTAGGCTTCAAAAATATATAGCTAAAGGAAAGATAGCAATTTCTCCTGCTGTAAACGAGTTTCTAGATATATTTTCATGTATTCACTTTATGTAAAAAAAAATGCTGAGTTAAAAACTTGTGGATTCTATTCAATATACACAAAAGCCACCTTTTTAGCACAAGAAGCTTTTACAGAATTAAGGGAGAAGTTATGGAATAAGGCTTCCGGTTTCTTTACATATTCTTTAATTCAGCCTCAGGCTGAGTGTAACATTGAAGTATAATGTGAACTTTATTTAGGATCACTTATTATGAGCAAGTCTGAAGGTGAAATACTGGTTGTGACACTAATAAGACCTGGCATTGAATTCAGTGAGATCAGGATTTCATTTGAGAACTGAGTGTAATTGCCGTGTAGTGTGTATGTTCAATGGGGTGGGAGGAGGAATGAGTGTTGTTTATACTGCTTTTAAGTATTTCTCACACAAACCGTATTGATTATCAGACAAACAAATCTGTGCTTTACAACTTTCAGGACTTCTGTTGCCAAGTTATGTCTGATGCATGTTTTTCTCCTCTGTAAGAGATGTGTTATTTCAGAATTTTGAAAGCTATAAGCCTGATGTGCAAGAACTCATCTGTGTAGCTGATCATCTGGGTTCCATGATGCAGTATGAGACACCAGGATTTCTCCCAAATAAAAGAATACATAGAGGTATATGGAAAATGCTCTGTAAACTTGAGTGGAAAAAAAACCCACAAAAAACAATGTGGTGATAATTTAATGCTATACCTTTGCTATCTGCAAATTAGTTTTATGCTCTGTTCCTTTCAAATCAGATCAAAAGTTTGAAATGAAAGTAATTATATCAGCACTTTCTTGACATAACTGGGGACTAGAAGTCATTATCTCCCAGATTTTATTGATGTTGGCATTCTTTCCCTGTAAATACATCGCTTTCCTGCTTCAGTTTTCCTATCTGTACAAAAATGAGTGTTTGGCTCTAATTGGTTTTGTTTCTGATGGTTTTTGTCCCTCTCTCCTCCTCCCCCACCCCCAGCAATGGGATTGGCCACTCTAGAAGTAATGCAAGCTGTGCAGCGGACTTGGGCAAACTCAAAAGTTCGGATGAATGGGAAAACCAGACTCATGCAGTGGAGAGATATGTTTGATATTGCTGTGAAGTGGCGAAGGTAATGGTAAAAGAAGAGAGAACAAGCCTTACGTTGGTTGTAATAATGATGCATGTGTCAGTTAACCAAAGGGCTGAAGTCACAGAGGAGAAAATTAACATGTGCTCCCACTCAGTAACTGGAAAGCATTCTGATAAAAGAGAAGGATCGTTTAGGTACAAAAGAGTGCACTTCTGAAAGTACTCCATCTTCTTTTTTAAAAGAGGGAAGGATTTGGGAGTAGCATTTTCTGATTAAGGCAAAGCTGTGAAAGACCATAGGATACATTGCAGTTTAGGTTAACAAAAACTAATGGTTTACAACTCCAGCAACATAAAATGCTTATGAGTTGGGTTTTTTTCTTACGAAAATCATACACGCATTTCAATAAAAAGTTCTTTTTGTGATCTCTGAATTCTAGCTTTTGCCAAAAATTATTCAGTGTGTGAACAAAGCTCAATTAAAAATATTACATGGAATGAAATGTGTGCCAATATTAATGTCCTTTGTCTTTGTAGGATAGCTGACCCTGACCAGCCTGTACTTTGGTTGGACCAAATGCCTGCCCGAAGCCTTAGCAGAGGTTTCAATAATCACATTAACTTAATCAGGTATGAGAGTTTTACCAAACAGCCTTCCCACGCGCACTAAGGGATTGTACCAAAACTTACTGGTTGTTCATGAAACAGCATATTACAGTATTGAATATGAATGTGCTTATTGTTTTGCTTTTATATTTATTTTTTATTTTCTAATGGAATATTTGGGTTTTGTGCACCTCAAATTTTCCCTCATTTCCTCTTTTTCCTGAATTTCAATCGTACAGCTGAGTTATCACAAGATCTAACTAGGATCCAGAAGATGCATATTTTTACATGCTGTTTTTAATTCCCAAATAATCTAATTTTTACATTTAAGGTAAAGTTCATCACAGTTTTAATTTTTGCAAATGCTGCTTGTCAAAGATAGTGGCAGCAGTAGTGAAACAATGCTGTTTATTAGCTTTAATACCAATTTACAATAGAGAGGAAAAACATAGTTCTTCTAGTTGTTTTCAAAACAGGCCAAAGTAAAGCAAAAATGACAAAATAAGTAACCTGTGAAAGGTAACAGCTGCACTTTCAAACGAACGTAAAATTTAAAAGTTTCAACCACTGTTGTACGTTCCATCTTCTCCCATGCTGCAAGGCTCAGCATCGTATCCATGACAGTGCTACCTCCCATGAAGTGGTAGAAGTGTGAGAGAATCAATATGGCAACATCACTGTCAATCACAGGAGCAGAGTGTGTTTGTGTAAGTAAATATGTAGTNGAAGTACTGTCATTCTTTTATATCTATTTCTGTCTTTTTGAGAAGCTGTGTGGAAAAAGGGTAAGGGAAGCAAAGCCTTCTCCAGAATTATTTCAGGCAGACAAAAACAGTGATATTCTAATGTTCACATACAGAGCCTAATGAGAATTTGTCCGTGCTCTTCCTTCCACCCTACGGAATGGACCCTAGCAGCCTCCACTGTACTTTAGGGAGTGGTTACAATGTGGTGTTAAACTCCAGTGCAGATGAGTAGTTGCCTTGCAGAACGTGCTGCTTCTTGGACAGTCTTATACACAGGCTTCTGTCTTCCCTCAAGCCCAGTGTTACGTTTGGGCTCCAAGCTCTGTTCGTCTTTGCTGTTGCTGCATTTCTCTCTTCTCACATATATGATGCAGTGGAAACCACAATCATCTGTACTTTGAGACAAGGATGCGTTCCATACTTCATCCATTTCTTCCTGTTTTTATTTTAAATGAGAGAGTAAAAGCTTAATTTCTAGGTGATCTGTGTTGGCAGAAGGGTGTTCATCTAACAACACTTGATTACCATGCTGAAAATAACATTGAACGTTTAATCTGGGAATATGTGTCCCAGGATCTGTACAGGATCTCTGTCAGCAACTCTGTTTTTCACTGACTGAAGTATTTGACTTGTTTTCCTCTCATCAGAGAATGCTAGCAAAACTCATGGTTTATTGTTCCAGCTGTTTCAGTGACTTCACAGAAATCTGAAATAAGCTTCATGAACATTCCACTGTGAATCTAATCTAACCTTTTGGTTTTGGCTCAGCCTTGACTTTTGGGGATCTCATCAGCATTTTGGTTGTGCTTTTTTGATAGCTAGATAGTGGTTCTCTGAAAATTACTGATTCTGCACTTTTGTGGAAGGAACAATAGATTTGGAGCAGCCTCAGTACCGCTGCCTTAGGAGTTGATCATAGTTGAGTACTGGATAGTGATTACATCATTTTTGATTCTGGAAACCTGTGCTTGTTTGATCACTCTGCATCCCAAGTAATAGCTGCTTTCATAGGTCAGCTTTCTGTAGTGATTTGTTTCTGCTTTTGGATTCCCTCCTGATGATTTTTCATGAGGTGACGGATAAAAGAAATTAATATATTAAGTGGTAATAGGTTTTCTTTAAATTTATTTTATTTTACGTTTGAAGTATGTTCAAGTCTGTTACGATTTCTAAATGACAATTTACTCTTAATGGATTATACAGATCTGTATAATCTCCTTCTTGCATTACTCAACTGTAAAATGGCTGATTGAAGATATTAATAGGCTACAGAGCCAACACTTTTTTTGATAACTGAGATCACTTTATGGCCTTTTGACTGTTTTTCAGGAAGACATACGTTGCTTTATATTTGGCTTATGATTTGAAAGTTATTTTCACAACTGTGTGACTATGGCTGAATTCTTTCTGTAGCTTGGCTACCTGAAAACCAGGTGTAACAGTAGAATATTGAGGCTGACAAATGGCAGCTTCATGGTTATTAAATATACAAAGATATAAGCTGTTCAGTCAAATAAGAAGTGTAACGATAGCAGTTGGGTGTTCTTTCAGTATTCATAACAGATCTAGTCATGCTGAGCTCAAGCTGTCTCTGTTTTGTTTGGTCTAAATTGTATACCAATAATTTCCGTGTGCAAAAATATTTGGATTAGATATCTATTAACATAACCTTTTTCTTTACTCAGAATTCTTTGTATTTAAAGGCCATTATGGTTCAGTGATTCCTGTCAAGTGAGTCTTGGCACAGAGGCACTAGCATTCAGTGACTTCTGAATTAGAGATTCTTTTCCAGAGTGGCAAAATGTTTGGAGAGTGTCAGAAAAGAAAAACTTTTTGTTTGTGTTCCAGATCTTAACATTCTCAAGATGCAAGTATATCAGCTGTCAGTAATTCTTCATGGGCCTATAGACAAGTGTGACTTTGGCTTATCTCCTTTCTTGCTTAAATGATCAAAGCTACTGAGTGTTGTTTAAAGTAGAGAAAATGTTTTTGAAAGCTTAAGTTATTTTCAGAGGGAAAATAAGGATTTGGGATCAGCTAAACATTAATGATACAGTCAATATTCCTTATACAAAAAATGAAGACACTTTCTAGAACACTGCTATTTTTGAATTCTTGGTGGTAGTGTTTATTAACCAAGGAGAAACAGTGGGAATAAACACAAATCACTTCTGACCACCCACCAGAATCTTTTCTTGGTACTACTGCTTCTGGATGGCATTACAGAATGATAGGTCTGATTTGGATATATTTTCCAAGATGCCACTAAAGGAAAATCTGGTTCCTTATACTGACACGCTTCTGCCTGTTGTACAGATGTTTTTTTAATATAGATGGAAAATGATGGGACGTACAACAAGGGCAAATTATGTATATGGATTTGTCTTCATCCTTCCGCTTTCCCTACCTCCCTTTCCTATGTGCAGATATGTATACGTGTTGTAATTCTGCTTGTTTTTTAAAGACTGATTCTGCCATTATGCTGAGAGTAGGCCTACTAAAGTGTAAGATTAAGTGAGATACTAGACAGGGACTTAAGCTGCCAAAAATCACGTGGAGTGGAAAAAAAGCTAGGTGTACACACCTTCCTGTGATTGACAGTGGTTTTGCTTCCTCAGAGAGCGATAACGTTTGCTTTATAAAATCTTGTTTTGTAGACTGGGAGAAGAGGAAGGACTGCTACAAATGCAATAATGGTATGTAATTTTTCCTCTCAGAGTGATTATAATCCTAGCAGGTTTCTACCAAGTTTTTAATGTATATTTTTCCCTAGTAGTGCAATGGGGAAAAATGACACCTTTTTGATATTTTTGTTTAACAGCTACTATTTGTAACTGTTAGGAGTCAAAGCAAAATTACTTCAATATAGAGGGACGTAGGTGAATAAAGAAAAATGTCTGTGGACTGTCAGAGTAAATCAGCATATATATTGGCAAATACGTAAACTGGAGAGTGTTAGTTCTCAAAGTAAATCAGTGTGCAGATTGAGAATTCTCTCCTAGTTCTGCAATATCTATGAGTGTAAATAACTGTCTAAGAAAGATTATATACTTGTACAAATCAATAATTATCGTATAGATAAGATTCACTGGACGTGGTCACTCTGAAAATAAGGAAATGTGCATGAAATGTAGTTTATCAGAGAATACCACCACTAATGATACATGAGCTTTTGCAAGTTCACTGTGGAATATATATTGAAAATGGGGGATGGGCAATTCACCATTTCAGACAAACCTCTAGTTCTTTCCTTTAATTTACAAAGCATCTGTAGATAAAATTCTGTCAGATATTAACGAGTAATATTTGTGTCGTAGCCCTGGAATGTTGGGTTGAAAAACAAGACTTTAAAAAACCTCTTCTTTTCTTTGTAGGGGACAGGTCATTAACATGCGGTATCTGGAATATTTTGAGAAAATTCTTCATTTTATCAAAGACAGGATCCTTGTTTATCATGGGTAAATTACTGATACTTTTTCCCTCTGCTTCACTCCCCTGATTTGAAATTTACATAATATTCATTTCAGAAGGTTTGAGGGATATTTTCTTTTAGTAAGTTCTAGTTCTATTTTGGTAAGTTCTAGTTTTCTTAGTATCTATAATTGTCTTCTTTCCTGTTGGAAATGCAAAATCCTATTCATTGCCATGTAAAGAAACTTAAACTAATAGAAAAAAAAACATTGGGAATTACAGTATATCAAGAAACTAATGATGGTGTTGAATTTGTACCCACAGTTTTGGCATGAGTGGGTCTCAATTATTTCTAAAAATATGATTTATTAAAGATACTGGGTTTCCTCTAGAGTACAGTTTCTCTGAATATTAAGATTAATTTATTAAATGGTAGGAGTGAGGAAAAAAGAGAAGATATGGAAGGTAATTTTAATTGAAACTGGTGTTTGACAAGTAGTTTTAAAGGCGGAGAGAATCTTTACTGCCTGTTACATGGATGGGTTGGTAGACTTCATCCTAGAACAGAAGACAGTTGTAGAATCTTGAATGAAAGAATGTGACTAAAAGTAATCTGAAAATTGGTGCTGGCATATATTTCAAACTTTGATCAGTTTTTTATGAGTAAAGTGTCTTCCCCACCTGTAGCTCATTTGTGGCAACAGTGTTCTGATAACATTAAAAATTAAGAAACCCTTTTAGTTTAAGTTTTTTCTAATTTTCTTTCTTCTCTAATTTTTCTTTGGCCTGGTAACTTATTAAATATTGAGTTCTGTTTTTCAATCTCATTATGCTACTTAAATATCAAAAAATGATAAAAAGTAGAGCACTAGTTCAATAGATTTCTTTACGGTCCAGCTGTGCCTGCATCTGTAGTGCTTACATACCTTTGAGGCTACACAGCTGCATATATTTTGAGAAGAAAGTTTGTAATGTTAACTCTGTTCTTCTACCATCTTTCCTTATCAACAACCCCTTGCCCACATGCACTCACGCAAACACTGTTTAATGTTTTATAGTGGCCAACAGCAAACGAATAAGATAAACCTGGAGTTTGAAGTTGAGGTTTGAACCTGAAAAAAAATAAGCTGAGCTGGTATAGGAGGAAATTACTTTTTGAAGAATAGGAGAGCATGTGGCCAAGAATGAAGGAACTAATTTTCAGAAAAGAAATAATGAAATAACTTTCAATAGCTTATTCTACTATGGCTAATTGGGTTAAAGCTAGATGAATTTCTAGAAATGCTATGTGTTCAACCATTGCAATTACATATTTTTTTCTAGTGCTAATAATCCAAAAGGACTATTAGAGGTTCGAGAAGCTCTGGAAAAGGTACATAAAGTAGAAGATCTTCTTCCCATAATGAAGGTAAATTAAAGAAAAACTTTAAAACATGAGAAAAATACTAAAAGATATTCTGGGAGATAGCCAGTTCCTCAGAATATAACCACTGTGTATAAGCTTAAAATGAATAACTGGAAATACTAGCTCAGGTTATTTCAAATCTGCATGCGTAGGGTATGACCTTCCCTTTGATATATGCAGACGTGTCATGTATATTTGAAAGTCTTGGCCTAACGGAATTGGTGCATGTCAGGACGTGGTGGGGCTGGCAGGGGGCAATGGGGAAATAGTTGCCCTTAGTGACTGATAGCTAATCTGAAATGAAGTCTTGATTTACGTTCTTGTGCTTTGGAAGACTGTCAGAGAAGGAGTGGGGAAACCTGTAAGTTTTCTTCTTGCTGGTGGTGGTCTTCGTAGAAAGGTTGGACATATGATGTGCAAAATGATTTATACTCTTATCTCAACTTAAGTAATAAGGCTTGAGGTGTGTTTAAGTAAACGGTCTCTTCCCCCTCTCCCCCAACTCCCCCAAATTAATCTAGGATGAGCAGCTTGTAAGTATTTGGGTTTGGAGAAACACTGTTACAAAGTATTTCTTTTTAAAGGATTGGACAGGATTTTATTTAGAATAGAATAAAATTTGGGAAGAAACAGTCATTCTAAATAGAGACAAATTCATTGCTTTCTTATTGGCTGTGTCCACGTTGCAATTTCATATCTAAGCAAAGCTGATGGATTGCCATAGAAGAGAACTCTTCTGAAGATACATTGCTGCTACTGCTCATGGACTGTTGGTTTGGATTTGTTCATGGTCGTAGTTGCTCGCTCACTTGTGCACTACAGATATCTTTACAGAAGCAACATGGCACAAGCTGCATGGGTTTTTTTTAATATGTGTTACTAATATAAGTGTCTTCAAAGAACATACCATAATTTTGTAGGTCCTTTTTATATTACTGTCTTGTTCTTGGCCTTGAAAGATGAAGCCAAGTGGATACTAACTGAAGCTAAACAAAAACTTGTGATGAAGATGTTGGGGTGGCTAGACGATTAAGTATTCCCTACTGACACACAAATGTGCAAATAGGGCCCTGTAGAACACCTAAAATGGCTACTGTTGAATTGTAGGCCAGAAAAAAATCCTATTAGTGGAGTTAAAAATACAGGTTACTCCAAGAGGATGATGAGAATATATAAATGTAGTGGACTAAACATGACTTATTTCAAAATAAATGTCTCAACTTGCAGCAAATATTCTTCCTGGTTTTCATAACCTGTACATTTTGCTCTGGTTTGAATCTCCTGTATCCCATTCCAAATTGTATCAAAGTGGAATGCTCTTTCTCGTTAGAGGCTTTTAGATTTGTTTCTTTAAAATAAATGCAGAGCAGATTCTCTTTAAACAAAACATCCTGGATCACAAGTTCTGTCTTAAAATAAATAATTGCCCGAGTGATTCATTCAACACTATTGTGTAATAGTCATTAATAGTGCCTGTATAAAATGAACGTCTGCTAATACTGGTGTAGTTTGGTTATTTGGGTAGCTGGGGAACATATGTCAAAAGCTGGGCTTTTGGCTTTACTTAAATACAGGTTTTCCTGGTTTATACAACACTTTGGCTATAGTACTACACTTAGATAACGTAGCTTTGTAAAATTCTTAAACTTTGTGATATTTTTTTCTTTCTGATGAGGGTAAATATTAATTGAAACTGGATCACAGTTAAGAAATCGTTGCTGTGAGCTGTATTCCGGAACCCACACTTAGACTAATGCTGCTGCTTCTTAGTGTAGACATAAAATAGGCTCTCAAATTCTTGCTTTTCCATTTACAGTGTTACACCAAAATGTTGCTATCAACATGCATCTTGGGGAGAAATCTGTACAACTCAAACTGCTTTGTACAGTTGCTTTTCATAAACATTGCCGCTTTATATTCACTATATAGTTACAGAGTTGAATGTCAATATGCCTCATTCAATATTTGATTTCCATCCATTGGAAATAAAAGATAAATGAAATAATGTAGTTGACAGTAACTCTTTGTCCTGTTCCCTCAGTTTGTCCACTTTCATTTCTATTTCATGTATTTTAGGTATTTCAAAACAATAGCTAGGAAGTCTGCTCTGTTCACACTGATAACTACTTTTTTTTTTCTTTTGAAAGCAGTTTAACAGTAAAACAAGAGATGGGTTTACTGTGAACACAAAAGTCCCCAGCCTCAAGGATCAAGGGAAAGAATATGATGGATTCACAATTACAATAACAGGAGATAAGTATGTTTGCTATGTTCAGGGGTTCAGGTACATTAAATAATGATGAAGTATTAGCAATTAATCTTCTCAAATGCCATTCCTACTTGCATAAAGTGAGTTTTTGTTTTTCACTAGTGGCATTTTTGTAAATAACTAAAAAATGTGTTCATTTGAGGATTTCTGATTCCTGTTGTGTTCCCTAACAAAGAGGGAATATGGATAACATAGGCCCAGTTGAGATGATTCTCTAACATACAGCACAAAGTAAGAGAGACCTTGTTGTTCATCTTAGACTATAAAATGTATAAAGGGGAAAAATCTCAGGCTTTATCCATGTCAAAATACTTTTCTTGTCTGTTATGGTGACTGAAAACTGGAATGGAAATTTCTGTGATCTAAGAATGGAAGAGACTCTCTTCTATTTGGATGTTTGGCCTTTTTTATGTTTATTTTTTAGATGTTTGCAGACCTTCTATCTGCAAATGCCAATTTAGATAGTATGTGAATGTACGAGGATACAATCAAGAGGCTTTGGGCCATTCTTTGGGCGAGATAGTAAATTTCTTACTTTAGGGATAATGACTCCTTGTCCTCCTGAAGAAGGAGCAGTAATCTCAAGCTCAGAAGCTCTGTTCTACTACTAACTAAAAACTTTGACTTATAGGATTTAAAATTCTGTGCGTTGGAATTTTTCCAAAAACCTGTGTACTTCCAATGAGTGGCATGGAAGCCAAACTTCTCTTCTAAAATGTTAACACATCTCTTGGTTTTTAATTTTACATTCTAAATCACATGCCTATATACTGTGAAATGGCATTAAATATATGGCCTCACTCTTTTGGAGAAAATATTTTGGTGTCAGTAAAACAGTCTAACTTTGTTCTGCACGAACTTTGTTCTGTATCAGTCAGTCTGTTTTGATCCATAGTTTGTAACTATGCTTTTATACCAAAACAATTCCCTTTTGGTAGTTTAAAAGTTAGCAAAACTACACTTTACATTCTATACAAAAATCTCAAGCTCATGAAGGTATTCTAAAATTTCGTATTTCTTATTTTTTTACTTACACTTTAAAGTGAAACACTAATGCTTGTCAGGTATTCTTCAATGGAAATAATTGATCTGTGATTAGCAATTTTTATGTATTCTTTCAGATGAACTTACAATGTGACAAAACATTTTTAATGCAGTGAATTTTTTTTAATTTTTTTTTTTTCCTAAAAGAGGGGCAATGCACGTAATCTCGTGCTTAGGGCAAAATGATAGGAGAGAGGTTATTGTGTGGTATTTAACTGGTACGTTTGTAACTTACCCTGGATATTAGATTATGCATCAAGTTCTGTTCAAAAAATTTCTTACCTCTTTTTTTGATTCATTTACTTGATAGAGTGGGGAACATACTATTTTCGGTAGAAACTCAGACAACAGAAGAGAGAACGCAGCTGTATCATGCAGAAATAGATGCGCTATATAAGGATCTAACAGCTAAAGGAAAAATTCTAATTCTGTCTGCAGAACTGGGGGTAAGGCTGTTTTAACGGAAATGATGAATTCCTTGATAAAATTATATTATGTTTTTATACCTTCTGTTTAACAGTCACTTTTCTAATAATTTTTGACTGAGACCTTAAGTAATAAAATTGACTGCTTGTATAAACCCAATTACGACAAATACCATAAGAAATAGCCATAATTCTATCTGTTACTTGAAAATTTGCTATGGTTTGCTGCAATAATAGAGAGAGTCCAGACAATGTCACAGTGTGTTCCTCTGCGCCCCTCCCCCCCTTATTTTCTTTATTTTTCTCATGGGTCTGTGCTCCCAGTTTCATCATCCTAATGAGCACTGCCTAGGATTTGGCTCATGGTGGCTACACATGAGATGAGAAGTACCACAAATTCATGAGAAGCACTAGAATTGTGTTTGTGTTGATTTGTATTGCAATGAGAATCTGACTATGTTCGAGCTTATGCTTTCCATTTTTCGTCCTTTAACAGTGTGTAGATGAACTGTTTCACCTAAATTTTAAAGATAGAACAAAATAACTTGCTTAAACGTCTGTTAATCAAACTTCAACTTCTCAGCTCGACATTTTTCACATTTGAAAAGGTTCTTTAAAAAAAAAAATCACAGTACTGTAAGACTTTCCAATATGTGTTCCTTTATGTGGTATTACTTGGCTATTAAATTATCTTTAATTCACTTTTTTTTTCCCCCCCTTGCTTAGGAGGTAGATGCTGTTTGCAACTTGATCCTGTCATTAGTTTATTACTTCTATAATTTAATGCCACTTTCAAGAGGATCTAGGTTAGTGATTGTCTTTATCATGTCTGTTATCTTGAATACATGCTGTAAAATGTCCATGTGTTGCAGTATCTTAATATATTTTTAATATTTAAAAAAAAAAAAGTTAAAAAAGCTCTGGGTTGACCTGTGTGTCCTGCACAGTCTCTCATTTTGTGCTGCCATGGCGATGGGTACTGACTTAGTACTGTTTTAAAAGCTAGTTTGTAATTGCTGTTGGTAACTATTCATAGCTGCATGTATATTTAAAATGATGAGTAGTCTGTATTTATAGACCAGCTCACAGATTGAAAAGTGTCATTTTTAAATTGTAATGCTTGGGTTCCTAATCCATATTATGTTACACCACTGTAATTCACTCGAGAAGCTTTACCGAAACGTATATTTAAGATGAAATATACTTTGAGATAATTTAATAAATTACACTAAAATACTATTTTATTAATTTATTGCAACTGCTAGGGTCACCAAATGAAACCCTAGAATAAAGTCCTATATGTCACAGATCTCTTCAACTGAAATCCTAGTTTAATTCAAGCCTGGCTACTTCTAAGATTATTAAAATCTCTGTTCCACAAAGCACTTAAGATCTTTAGGCTTATTATTAAACGCAGTTTGGTAGAAAATAAAATTAAAAAAACTGAGACTTTCATTTTTATAATCAGACTTTACCTTTATCTTACAGAATGTAAAAATTAACAGAAATTCTGAGTTTCACAAAAAAAAAGTTAAAAAGAAGTTAAGTAGCTGACCAGCTTTACAGCGCCTCTAGCTCTATTGCAGTAGAGTTCATAAATTCTTCTAGGCTACAGCTGAGCTTCTTGAACAGGAGTTTACTTTGTTTTCAGCTCTATGGAGTCTTAAGAATTTCTGACTACTGTAGTGCTCTTCAGTAGTTAAACTCCATAGGATCATAACTTCATTCCAGTGATGTTGAAAGTAACAGCGATTTCACTTTTTAAGTGTTTCATGCTTGTTTTTACTTCTAAAATAAACTAACTAGGACAGTAATTTTTACTAGCCTTCTGTGAAATAGTACTATATTCTATTTGTTTTGTAGTCTAAAATAGCATTATGGAAAGACTTTTACTGTACTTCATTTGTTGGTTTGGTTTTTTTGGGTGTGGTGTTTTTTTGTTTGTTTTCAGTGTGATAGCTTATTCAGTGATCATGGGAGCACTAATGGCAAGTGGAAAAGAAGTATCAGGAAAAATCCCTAAAGGAAAGGCAAGTATCAAAATGCACTGGTTCAGCCTTAATGGAGGAAGTAATACTTGTAAATGTGAGGAAGGAGCTGTAAGAATGAACAGAAGTTGCACACTTATTTACAGGAGATGGGTTATCTGCATACTGTGGTGTCTTGCAGCCTGAGAGAGTTTTGAAATTTTCATTGCTGTTCTGACAGCAGGTGAGATTTAGAGATAGTATGTGCAGCAGTTCTGGATAGTCAAATTGTAGCAGCTTGTGTCCCACAGTAATTGCATATTTGTAAGTGAAGCATTTCTAGTGTGCTGGGCTGCTCTTTCCTGCTTTCTTTGAGAAGGGTTCTGAGAATACTTGGGCAGAATTAGTGACTCTTCTGGCACGCAGCAGAAATTTTCTATCTTTGCTCTCAATGTATTCCAGAGCGTTTAGGGCTTGGTAGGTAGAAATGTATTTGCAGCTTCTCTTGATTTCTCCTTCCCCTCTGTATTCTGCTTAATTTAAAATAAATCCTAGTTTTTAAGCGACTGCGTATTATTATTACACCATCTTGCTTAATAGAGCATTTCCCTCTCTTTATTCAACTATTGGTCTGTTAGCCTTGTTACCTTTTCAGCATGAAAGGAATGAGAGCATCTCTGTCTCTTTAATGTGTTGTCAAAAGAATCAGTGAAATTCCAGTGAGAATCGGTGTTGTTGAAGAAAATATCCTGTGTGGATAACTGAAGAAAGAGCAACGTTCCCTTTTGTTCTAGAAGGCCCTGAAAACAATGAAGTTTGTCCTTTCAGTACAATGAACTTGTAGTAGCTTTTAAGAGCACACTGCACTCTAGTAGAAAGAAAGCTTCCTTTTCAGTATGCCATTAAGCTGGTGTCTTCACTCTTCTGTGGGAGTTCAAGCTAAGGTAAAAGACTTATGTGGGTTTTCCTGTGCATCTTCTTAGGACTTAATAGGGTAATGCATTTTGCTGACTGATTTTATGCAGGCAGCCAGAGTTTCAGTATTACTAAAAAGCAGGATTTCTGACTTACAGGAAGCTTTGGGGACATTTTTACATTTGAGGTTTTTTCCTGAAACAGTGTCTGAATTGGAACAAAACTTTTTTTAGAAAAGTTTTCACCTGCTGAGAGAAATTATTTTCTGCAGTTGAATGAAACTGGGATTTTTTTAATTTTGTTTTTTTTTTTTTTGCCAGATTCCTTAGAAGGATATTTCTGGTCCCAAGTTTATGACAGCATGCATTATCAGACTACTCTGTAGACAAAGATGTCCAGTAGTCAAAAGTCCTGTTACGGCCTGACAGGTCCATTAGTAGCCGCAGCCACTGTAGGTTCCAGTATTGGTTGTGGTGGGGGTATGCAAACCCATAGAGAGTTTTAGTGCCTAGCATGCATGCTGACTTCCAAACTGGTGATGAAGGACAAAGTAGTCTGGGTACAGACTAGTTAGTAAGCTTACTCGTGTCTTACCAAGAATATAGGTAGCATGCTTTCAGAACCCTTTCTTGAATTCAGCCAGAGTTCACTGAACCACAGACACGTCAGCTTAAATGTTTCAGTACTACTGAACCACTGTTTGTGACTGAACATTGTTTTGCTGAAAACTTATTTTCAGCTGTAGATAGGAAGTGGCACAGAGTTCTTGGCTATATGTAGTCAAACTTGTCTGAAAACCCGCTGCGGAAAGAAGTAATACGGAATGCCTGGAAAGTCCAGTATAAATCTACCAATCATGTGATACGATGTTTTGCAGAATACAGTATGTAAACATCCCAATTTTATTTGGATATTGTAATAAAGGGCTGAAGACAGTCAATATTTTCTGGCAGTGACTCATTAGTATAAACATCTTGTTAAGAGAGGAAAAAAAAAACAACTGGATTTTGTCACAAAAGGAAGTACATGTTTTTAAAGTTAATCTATATGTTAAGAATATTTGAGGATTAACTTCCTGAAATTACAGGACCTCTCTAATTTCTTAAGATCTTTTTAATTTTGTTGCATTTTCAGCTGGTTGATTTTGAAGCAATGACAGCACCGGGATCTGAAGCTTTTAGCAAAATAGCAAGGAGTTGGATGAATCTAAAAAGGTAAATCTTTTTGTTCAGATGGGGGGTGGGGAAATAAAATATGTGAAAGACTTTATATATAAAATTTAAACCTATACAAAAAACCCCATTACTTAGAAATTATGAGTTTAGCAAACGATTCAGTGTATTTTTTAACACTGTTTAGGAATTGGTAAGGCAAGATTTGAGTTTACAAAGACAGTAGTTTAGTCTAATAGAGCAGTTAGTAGTCTAGACATTCAGTTATGTGAGTGTTATCCTCTGAGAAAATTAATTGGGTTAATATTTTCTTCATTTTGTCCAGTGGTCAAATTTGCCTTTTTATTATTATTTTTTTATCATTAGTAAATCTGGCGACTGAGTGCAGAAAGCAGGAGAAAAATTTATCTTGTGGGTTTTTTCCATTCTTAGGGATCTCTTCAAACTATATATCAGAAGTGCTATTTTAATTTGGAGAGTAAGTATTTTCAAAGTAGATGAAAGCTTTGAATATACAGAATTACATTACTTAGCATAACTGCATGACTTCTGTATGATGCTTTAAAACTTTGATTTTCTTATGAATTGATTTGTGAATACTGACTACATCAATTCCCTGTCAATATTCTGAATCTGGTGCACTTGATTTGTCCCTTAGTGGTTATTCCCCATATAAAATCAAAAATTGGGCCAGAGACAAAACCAGTTTTATTATCCTTTGTGTCAGGGTCAAGACACTTAAAGGGTGCTGAGAGAACTGGCTGATGTCCTTACAAGGCCATCTATAATCTCTGAAAGGTTGTGCATATCAGGGGACATTCTTGGTCACTGCAGGAAAGGAAATCTTGCATCTGTCTTCAAGAAGGCCAGAAGGGTGACCCAGGGAAACTATAGGCTGGTCAGCCTCACTTTGGTCCCCGGGAAAGTCATGAGGCAAGTCCTCTAGGAAAGCATTTCAGGGTATACGAAGGAGAAGGTGACTGGGGACAGTCATCATGGGTTTACCAAACATTGTGTGACCCAATATGATTGCTTTCTGTGATAAAACAACTAGATTTGGGGATGAGAAGATAGCAATTGTTGTTTATTTTTACCTCAGCAAGGACTCCCACAATACTCTCATACCCAGATAGCACGTTATGATCTGGACGAATGGACAGCTAGATGGGTAAAAAACTGTTTGGATAATCAGATTGAGGGAGTACTTAGCACTTTAGACCACACCTAGAATACGACATCCAGTTTGGGGGCAGGTGCAGTAAAGACTATGATAAACTGGAGCAAACTCAGTAGAGAGCCACCGAGATGGTGAGGGAGCCAAAGCGTATGCTTAACAGTAGTAAATTGGGCTTGTTCAGCCTGGAGAAGAGAAGGCCTTGACCTAACAGCAGCTTTGCAGTACCTGCAAGTGTTGAGAAGATGGAGCTGGGTAGCGCTTGGTGGGAGGACAAAAGGCAACATGCATGAGTTGAAATGACAAAAGGCAACATGCGTGAGTTGAAACGAGGTTCAGACTGAGCATAATCTTTTCAGCCTGAGGGCAGTCAAGCAGCAGGGCAGGCTGCCCAGAGAGGTTGTGCAGTCTCCATCCCTGGAGATTTTCAAGATCTGACATGATAAAGCCCTGACACCTGACTTCGCAGCTGACCGTGCCTTGAGCAGGATGTTAGATCACAGACCTCCTGAGGTCTGGTCCAAACTGACTTATTCTGAGAGCCTGAGGAACTCTGCAGCTGCTGTTAGTGCCTATCTCATACTGATTAGAGTGGTTTAACTTCATTACCAGTGGTTCTCAGCCTGGTGGATTTTACTAGGCTACAAAATCTCTTCCTAAATGAAGTAGGCTATTAAGAAGACTCAGGGACATCTTTGTCAGACTCAGGCTAAACATCTACACGTAAATGCAGTCAAATTAAGCATTTATTAAGGAGTGTCATTTTTAAACTACAGTGTAGCAAGTTGCGGTTTTTTATTGAAAGTAGTCTGCACAAATACTGTGACTTGGTTGTCTTGGAAATATAAAATATTTATGGTTCCCACAATTTTTTACTGTAAATCTTCCAATTTATATACTTAACTTCTTTCTTAATCCTCTGTTCATGCCTGTTTTTTTTTTTTTTTTTTTCTTTTTTAGACATATCTTTACCAAAGCAAAGCCAGCTTAAGCCATTTCAACCCTACCTATGTGTTTCTGATCCTCTCAGTTGTACTGTTGAAATTTGTGGGAATCCACAGCAAACCAGATCAGGGAACTGAATTATGTTAAAAATAACCTTGCCAAAACCAAAATTTATTTTTAACCCAGACCATTTTATAGCATAGTTCCACCGATAGTATTGCTGACTCAGATTAGATGTTTAATGGGCGAGGAATGAGACAGAGTGAAGAAAATGCTAAAGTTAGCTTTGCTTGATGCTGAGAAAAATTTCTGTAGAACCACAGCCCAAAGGACTTGAAATAATAATATGAAGGTAGTTAACCTGAGTGGCTAACTTGTCTGTAGTGGAAGAATAATAGTGGGTAAGTAAGACTTGAAAACTTAATAAGATTTTGCTTTAACTTCTGGCACTTTTGCAGGCTCTTTTACATAGTCATTATTTTCATTTTGTATAGTGAGTGAGGAGTCATGAGAACCAAGAGCTGGTTGTGGGCAACAGATTCTTGGCTTCAGGTCCCAAATTTGTTGGAGAAGGGGATGAGAAGTATAAGCTAATGTGTTAACTTCCAGGTAAATCATAAAACTCAGCAAAAGATAAATAATTTTCTTTTTTTCTCCTCTTTCAGTATTTCACCTTCTTACAAGAGCCTACCATCAGTATCAGAGACTTTTCCAACCCTGAGAACGATGATTGAAGTACTAAATACAGACTCATCTCATTGTCTAAAGAAAACTATAGTTGTTGTATAAATTATACAAATAAAAGGTCAAGAGGTACTGCTTCATTAAATTATTTTGAAGAGGAAATTATGATCAAAAAATGGTTTGTTTTTTTGTTTTGCTTTCTTTACGAGAGTAAACTGACTTGACTAGTTATCACGAGAATAAAAGGAATCTTTCCACGACCAATAATATTAAAAAGGAAAAAAGAAGTAGGACAGCTGATTTCTTGTATTGAGACATAGTCTAACAGGAAATACAGTTGTTCAGGAGCAATAAGAAACTTCCATCACAGTTATGATCTGAAGGTACTGCAGGTGGAATTTTATTT
>VYXH01005058.1:761827-788256 GCA_013397275.1 Burhinus bistriatus | reverse complement strand
CTGAGGGGGGGTCCGTCATGGCGCGGCCTGGGGGCGAGGGGCGCTCCCCGCCGCAGCACGGGCGGGGGGGTGGCCGTAGCCTTGCCCCGGCTTCACGGCTGCTTCTGCCCGCGTATGCCGGCGCTCGCCCGTAGAGAGGAACGGGCGTTTCTCGTCGTTTGCAACGGGGGTGGAGGGGGGAGGGAGTTGTCCCGGCAGTGAACGGGAGACGGAGATTTATTTCTTTTTTTTCCCCCTCCGCTCCCCCCGAGTTTGTGCAGGAGGGCGGGATGCGGCACTGTGAGCGGGGGGACTCGGTCAGACCGTAAAAGCAGGAAAGGCACCGAGTCGGAGTTTGCCCGAGCTCAGCAGAAGTCACTCTGAAGTGGATTTTGCAAAACGGAGACCTACAGAAGAGGCCGGTACCAGCCCCGAAAGTGCGGCATGGCCGTGGCTAGCTCTAGAAATAGTCCCTTGCTGAAAATGGGCTGCAGGGAATGTTTACGCTGAATTAAATCTCTTCCTTTTTGTTTCTAATTTTAGACACAGTTAAAAATACAACACTGAAAACATGCCAGCTCTTGGTATTTTTGACACCTTAAAAAAAAATGTAGCCTGTTTCATGTCACATGCCAGGAAAAACAAGGGTGCAGAAAGATAAATGACAGAAAGTATGGATTTTGAAGCTTCTGAGAGCTTTCTGTCTAATGACGAAGCATGGCAGCCCTTCTAGAAATCCATAGGTGTAAGTGTACCTGGTCCAGAGCAGGGGGTCATGTTACAGAGTGTGATCCCTTGAGGACAGAGGTCTAACAATGCTTGCAAAGACCTGATGGTGCTCTTAAGATACTGTCTCTCTTATTCTGCATATGAGATTTCCTTTGTTTTGTTTTCTTTTACATCTTGGTATGATTACAGAGCCAGTATCTTTCACTATGTTCGTATAATATCTTAAAGTGACCTTAAAGTGTTAATTAACTTATGTGGCTTGTACCAGAAAAAAATAATCTGCTTCTGCACTTGTAATCGTCAATCCAATTTAAAGAGAACAGTGCTGCTTTTAGCCTCCTCACCAATATCTCTTGGGATTTGTAAGAAGCTGAAGCACTGAGATGCTTGGCATCGTGGTTCTCAACTGGCTTTGTGCAAGAACACTGGTGCCTGTGTGTCAGGAAGGTGTGACGATCTGATATGCACACATCATACCTAGAGTTATAGAACATATGGTCAAGCTCAGTTTTGTTTAGTCGATGATACCAGAAATTCTGGGTAAATATTTGCTAGTAAGAGACCATAACTCCTGGTGAAAAAGAGGTGTAGAAGGAGACGACAACAACAGCAAATTTGGTTGTACAAGTACTGTTTGACAGGAAACCCAGACCTGAAGTTGGTTGCAAAAGGATTTAGGCTAATGACAGTGGAAAGTGAGTATGTTCGGCTTTCCCAGTATCAGACAACTCTGCTGTGCTTTCTACTTTGAATTATGTGGATCTGGGAGGAAAGCAAGTGTGTTGTAGGTTGTTGTGCTGCACTGTATTTCCTGCTTGACAAAACTACAGCTACAGAGCCTATCTGAAATTTGGCAAGCTGTTTTTTTCCCCTCTTCGCCCGAAATACAGCTATAATACAAATAATGTTGTTGTTAGCGTTTGTGTAGCCATTAGCCAAAGAAAGTGTGGTTCATCAAAATACTTCATGCAAAGTATGTAATTTTGGAAGTATCTGCCTCAGCTGACTTCCTTCTTGACTTCCAAGCTGAAGTTAATATAAATCGCATTTCTGAAGAAAAGGTATTCCACTCATTTTGGCATCCTCCATTTCCATTTTAGTTCTTCCAACTGTACTGTTGAGCCTTGGAGCTTTTCCTGGCCCCTCATCTGATAGCTTCCTCTCCCCCTGCTCCCTTGCTGGCATTCGACCTGATTCTTGGACATTTGCCCTGGCTCAGTAATTGTTCCTCCTTGTTCTACTGCTGCAGAGGTGCTAGTCTCTTGCCATTTCAGTTCAACTTTCCAGGCTTGTAAATGCTTTGCCTACAGAGCTTTATTATCTTGCTGTCTCTGGTCAGATGGCTTACTGAGCTGTACTACTGCCGTCTTTGTAAGGTGTAACTGCTGCGCACACCGTGGTCGCCCAGCCCTTGCTCGGGGGGACAATTAGGTTGGTCCTGGCTGCTGCCCCTGTCTCTTGGTGTACAGAATCCTGAAGCAAGGAAACAGAGTAGTCTGCATTCCTCAGAATCACTTGTTGATGTTGCAGCCCTTTCAGTGTGAGTGTTTTGGTTTGACAATGTTCTTGTTGACACCTGCTCCAAAAGCTTCATGTTTCCAGCCACAGCTCATCTTCCCTGTTAACTGATGTCGAAATCTGTAGTGATCTACCTGTGCTTGCTTAAGCGTGGAAAGTTGATCTCTTTCACCTTGTGTTCTTTGGAGAAAGCAAAATGAGGATGAATGCTGAAGATACTGATTTACCCATCCAGGACTCTCACCATTTCAGTCCCACTTTCATGCATGTGACCACTTTGATAAGGTGGTCCAGACGATATATGCGTTGTATCTCTGGACAATTGATTCCCTCTTTCTTGCCCCCACCATTTCCCATGTATCTTTTCTAACACTAAACTCATCTCCTGAACCTGTAACCCGGGACTGTAAGTTCTCAAAATATAAGCATCTCTTACATTTTCAAGACACCTTTCAGTATGTTGGCTGTGTGGGAAGGCTGTGACAGAAAGTATATGTGCAGTAACAGGACCGTGGCGTCCTGTAGCCAGTAATTTTGGAGTGCTATGGCACTGCAGCACCATGTGTGACTTAGCAAATGCCTAGAGTCAGTCGAGTGCCACTGCTCCTTCTCTTTCATTATCTCATCCTCATTGCGGCATTGCCAGTTACAGAGTTGATAACAATTCCTAAAGAGGATCGGTGCCAGGACAGCAGAGCTGCTTTTTTAATCTGCCATGTTGCTATGAAAGGGCTGAAGGTATTTTAAAAACTCTCAAAAAGCGTGATGAAGGAAGTGGAAGTACAGGAATCGGGCTCCCTGATTCCCCAAACAGCGTTTGTCTCCCACAAAACAGTCAGGTTGAGTGGCGCCCAGTTCACTTGGCATTTACCTGTGTGCACCGCGCTGTCATGGTGAGGGTGGACCAGCCACTATGTGTCCACCGTGGGCCTCACAGTGTCAAGTTAAGACTTCCTAGTTGAAACAGACCCCAGAATACACCAGCTCAATAACCTTGATGGGGTCACAGGCCTTGGTATCACCACCTTCTAATGAAACCAAACATCTCTTGCCTCCCTATCTTGTTCTGTTTTCTAGAGTCACGTGGTCTAGGTCACGCATATATTTTAATCTCTTCCAGGCTAATAGCGTCATTTAACACCCCCGTGAAGGAAGTTTTGCTGAAGATTGACTTGCTATCGCACGTGGGCCCAGCACCAGGAGACTATTTTTTGCTTCACCGTCATTGCCTGTGTCTAGACAGCCTAGGCCTTCTGGCTGAGGGCTTTTCACACACAAAATCACAGGGGTTGGAAGGGACCTCTGGAGATCATCTAGTCCAACCCCCCTGCCAGGGCAGGTTCCCCTAGAGTGGGTTGCACAGAATGGCGTCCAGGAGGCTTTTGAATGTTTCCAGAGTCGGAGACTCCACCATCTCTCTGGGCAGCCTGTTCCAGTGCTCTCCCACCCTCAAAGTAAAGAAGTTCCTCCTGGTGTTCAGATGGAACTTCCTATGATCAAGTTTGTGCCTGTTACCTCTTGTCCTATCACTGGACACCACTGAAAAAAGACTGGTCCCATCCTCCCGGCACCCTCCCTTTAAGTATTTATAAGCATTGATGAGATCCCCCCTCAGTCTTCTCTTCTCTAGACTGAAAAGACCCAAGTCTCTCAGCCTTTCCTCATAAGAAAGATGTTCCAGTCCCCTAATCATCTTTGTAGCCCTTTGCTGTTGGAGGCTGCAATCTTCAAGCAGAGCTTACTCTTTTCCAGCATGCCTCTAGTTGCTGGCATTTCTCCTTTTATGTCTAATGCTTGTAGTGGTAGAAAATGTTAACTGAGCGGAGGAAAATCTGGAAATAGAATCTGGGATTGGATATAAATGGGCTATTTTTGAAATACGCCATAAAATATGAGCCATCGCGAGGGGAATAGGTGGAAAAACAGCAGTCTGTGGAGAGGCTACCACCCTCTGACCGCTGTAGTGGTCAGCTTGTGGTAAACATCTGATTTGATGTTAGTTGATGCCACTAGATCCTCCCTGTTCAGTTTAGTGAAAGATAGTTTAGATAGTTTACAACAGCTTCTCTCTCTTCTCTTGATACTGTCCCTCTTTATCTACAAGTATGTGACATATACACGGATTTAAGGTCTGATTTTTCTTTTTTTTCAGTTGTTTTTTTTTTTTTAAAGGGGTATTGAGTATTTGAGCCGTACCAAGCAGCTCAGAGAATTGAACTTGAAATAACTAAACTTTTCATTGAAGAAAATGCCATGTGCTTTAGGAAGTGGTAAACATTTTATGTGGAGGAAAGACAGGTGAGAGAGTTTGGTTAGCTTCATTCATCATCTTTTAATAGGGAAGCTTGACTTACCTACCTGAAGGTAGATATGGTATTTGTTTTGCTTAGCCTTAAGAACTTTGGCGCCAAGCCAAAGGATCAACCTTTTTATCTCCTACTTAAAAATGCTTTAAAGCAACAAATATTCACTATAGCAATAACTTTTATGTTGGCCCTATTACAGATTTGTGCTTTTTTTAAAAAATGAAAAATGCAGGGCAGCTTTTGAGCGCAGTTAAATGCCAATAGCCAGCAAGTCCTGTTCTGATAACGCTTTTAATATGCATTTATTGGTGAGTTTGTGATTGCCTGGTTACTGTCAGCTGCTCAGAGCAATGCTCATGTCAGATAGGTTGGCACGTTTCTTTCAGTGTCTTCCATTTTGAAATTCAGATGCTGTTTTGCAACAAGCTGCATACGTATAGCAAACGTAGTTTGTGATTCTTTTTTATATATTCGGCATCTGGTTGTTGAAATCAAGCGTATGACTGGATTTTTGCCTCTTTTTCTCTCTCTCTCTTCTCTTTTTTCTTTTTTTAGCTATGAAATACGTTGTGTAAGTCCCCATTTCTTACAAATAGGTTGTTTAATGCTGGTGAACAAAAGTTAATTTATTTGCCTTCTGGAAGAAGGTTTTGTTGTGCGCTGAAAACAAAAGCGGATCAAATACGGATCTCTTCTGATCTGTGTTGATGATAAATAACCTCAAAGCCTTTTTCCGTAGAATTTCACTTGTAATTTACTTTTGTGAGTATTAAAATAGTTGATGCTTTTGCTCTCATTTTCTCCAAGTGTGTGAGAACTTGTTTATTCTACAGAAAGCAAAATTATTTCTCACATTTTGTTGATGATAAACGTGAATCGGGCGCATCAGACAGGAAACTGTTGAACTGTGTTGTTTTCCTGCTTCTGACTTGGTCCTCTGCATGTCCTCTGTGTGAGGGCACAAGAGGTGGAGGCCACAAACTTCCTTCCCTTCCCTGACAATGGACAGAACTTGACAACTGTCTCTTTCATCCTAGCTTCAAATACACCTCAAATAACCACAGACTTCAACTCCTTGAAGCTTTGTATCCTCAAACCATGTCTTATGCTATTTTATCTTTTGCTAAATCCCACGGAAGATCTCTTGAATGTGGGCAAAGCTCATCAGACTTACTCACTCTGAGGTGTGCTGGACTGTGCAGCCTGAGATACAATGAGCCATCCTTTTAGGAAGAAAAATCCTTTTCTTTCAGGGAACTGTTCCTGCCTTGTATCTACTACTTCCATCTTTTGAAATAATCTTTGAAAGTCTTAGATTTGTCTCTGACAAGAACTTTTTAACAACTGGCACCAAAATACTGTTAATTCATTCCTGTAGTGAATTTGTCTACCTAACCTGAAGGTTGAGTAGGTTCAGGTGCCAACAAGTGACTGAGGAGACATGAGATTCTATGGAGTGGGAAGCTGAGTTGCTCCATCCTGTAAGGAATGACATGTCCTGGTGCACAACAACCTCATACCCTCACTCTGCCTTCCCTGTGCTGCTTTCCTGTCCCTCTGGGGGCAGCCTTTTGTCAGCGGGGCTCACTTACAGCAGCAGTGTTGTTGCTGGGTTGAGGATGTGCAGGGAGCACTGGGTGAAGAAAGGTCCCTCCCAGTGCTGTATCCACTTGCCTCAAATACAGGAAAATAAAGAACTGGCTGTCTCAGATCCAGGATGAGGATGGTCTTGGCTCACTCCCAAATTTAAAACTTGTCCATGGCTGGTTTGCATGTCCTGTAAATGGCAAGAAGTCAGAGCTTCCTTTAAACTCCTCAGGTAAAACCCACTGACAGCTATGCCTACAAGTCTGGAACTTAAAGGCGCTGTGACAGTATGTAGGAATGTTACACTGTTTGCTGGACTTCATTTCTGTCCTTTATTGCTGTGGCTGAAGTCGAGTACTGATCTGTCCCCGTGTGGACAGAAGGATTATGGTCCTACGTCCAGTGTGTGAGACTCAATCCAGGGGCTGGGCTCTCCCATCTCTCTACCCTCCTGGAGCGTCATTCCTGTCATGCATGCCTCAGAAATGAAGTGCCAATTCCACAATTTCAGAGGCAAAGGATATGGTCCTAAAATGATTTTGAAATAATTGGATGCTCACCTGCTGCAAGGCATCCTTCCAAAGTGGTGTGGCATTCCCATGTGGTCAGCAGTGTTCTGCAGTGCAAATACTGATAGACTTTGGAAGAGATACTAAAAAGCAGACTTTTACTCACTTTGTTTCCCTTAAATGTTAATAAATATAAGCATCCATTTTGTAGAACGAGAGAATCTGATATTACACTTGTGTTCTTGGCAAAAATTTCCTGTACCAAGTATCCTTTTTGGCCAGAATATGTGATCCAGCAGAGCCCAGGCCTTTTAGATGGTCTCTGATCAGCCCAGTTCTTTTTAAGAGCATGGGATCGCTCTCATATATACCACAAATACGTTGCTGCTAGAAACCTTGTGTTTCACAGATGAGCAATAGTTGGAGAATGACACGTTTTCATTTTTAGGAGGTGGTTTCAGGCACTTCTTACTGTGATTTTGTAGCTCTTGGCCAGCCAAATCTGCCTAGGGTGAAATAAGAGATGACAGATCAGGAGAATGCTATCAGATATCTGAGAAATGTATAAAGGCAGAGGTCAGAAATAAGAAGAAAAGGGCAGTCATGGTAAGATGTGCGGTTCCTGCGTTAGCTTAAAACTTGGTCTAGTTCTGTTATTCTTTGAACAGCAGGAGTGTGAAACAAGCACTCCAGGTCTTGTCCTCTCCTCTCCTTTCCTGTGCATGGTTACTCCTGGCCTTTCTCCTTCCATCTGCTGTTCTGGCTCCTGTTCCTCCCTTGATGTACTGAGGTGGCCAAGCAGTAGTATACTTAGTATGGAGGGTGCAACTTACTACCTCTACCAGTGTGAACATCCAGTGTATAAATGAGTCTCATCCACGACTAGGAACAGAAGCGCAATTGTTTTGTTGCAAGTCTTGAACAAAGCTGAACAACAGTTATTTATTTTTCATCCCTTCTTTTTTCGATGTCAGTCGCATGTCTTTCTGGAGGCCATGCTGTGTATGAAGAGATTACTTAAATTTCTCAAATTGGGATCATTTTTAGAAGAATAGCTTCCTAAAAGAAGCGATTTCAGATTGGATTTTACTCTGGACGTTGTGAGGTTCTTTCAGCAGCACCACATACTTACTTCAGACAGGTTGTCATTAAAGCAGCATAATGATAGATCTTGTCAGGGCTGATCCAGCTGTGGCTTGGCCTGATGGATGCGCAGCTGTTTCACTGCCACATGACTGCCTGGTTGCACACGTGCTCTTTGGTTTGCAGAGGGGAGGAAATGGGACTTTTATTTCCCTAAGGCCCCTGCTCCTCTTGTTATTTCTGTCCCTGTGTGTTGCTCGTGGCTACCGAAGGAAATACCTAGTAGAAAATTGGAAATACATGTTTTAAAGCTATTTGTAGAGAAACTGTTTCAAGAGGTTTAGACTAGGTTAAACCTTCATATATTTTGTAGATTAAATTGATACACTAATTGATAATCCTCCCCTCAGAGAACTTGTTTTCAGTTAGTCAAACTGTAATCAGTGCCATCTTTAAGTAGTGCTCTCGCTTTTTAGCTATCTGTGGTAGTGGTTGTTATGCTTCCAGCAGTGCAATGTAGTGTCATCTGTGTGTGATGCTTCTGAGCAGGTAAAGCTGCTCTTCTGATTTTTAGTCATTCTTGAATTTTATTTCAGGACATAACTTGGCAAGATGAACACTCGGCTCCGTTCTCCTGGGAAACAAAGGTAAATATGCAGCAGTTTTATTTTTAAAGTTGGTATGTCATTTTATACTGTTCCTTGTGCCTTTACGTTGTCTTCATTTTGAGACTTGGTAGAGTAATATCACCTTTATTCTACGAGCTGTGTAAAGTGACCATCCTGCAAATGAAACGGGACTGCTGTGCTTCGACTTACATCAACAGAAACACAAAATGTCCTTCATGAACTAATGTTCTGGCTTCAAGTGCAGGTGTAAAACTGATTCATTTCAAATTATCTGATTTTTCATAGTAAACTTTCTGAAAAACTTTTCATGTTTAGCGAGACCAGCGTCTCAGGTATTGTATAAGCGTAACTGCATTTCACTTTTCAAGTCAGGAGTAAAGTAGGTACGGAACGCACTGAGAAGGATACAGGTATCTAGTAACTTCATTGGATTTTTTTCTTAAACCCTGTCGTATGCTTCATCTTTTTGTTATGTACTAGAATGTAATGGAACTTGTTAACCTGGGCTGTGCTAGAAGCATTGTATTATTTCCTCTCCAAAAGGCAGCTCCTTCAAAACCAGTATGTTTTTCTGTGGTGGGTTGTTTTTGGGGTTGGGGGTTTTTTGTTTGTTTTGTTTTACTCTACCTCTGGTGTTTTCTTAAAGTATGATTTATGATGGATTTCCCATAAGGCTAACACAGAGCCAGAGTTCCCCATCTTTCTGAACCTGCAGTGTGAGGAAACATAGTTGTACCATGGTTCTGGTGGGAAATGTAGTTTAATTCTTCTTGTTGAACAAAATACGGGAGAAAAATCCCCAGCTTGTTGTCTTTCTCAACTGGATATGGTGGGCATGTTAATTTAATCACAAGTTTCAGACTTTGTGTTTTCTGGCTTTATCTGCCAGAGAAAGCTGCTCCCCCCTCCATTTCTTCCATTTTTTGCCCTTGAACTATGTAGATAATAATGTATGAGCTTATGAATATAATCTTAGCCTAATGCAGAGTAATTATTTGGAAATCCCAGTGAATACTAAATTAATCCAGTTGGCCCAACCCTAGACTTGTTTTCAGTCTTCCCTGCTCAAGGTCACTGCCTCTAGCTAGCACCCCATCTGTGCTTTGCAAATGCTGATTAACCTATAACTTGATGTGGCTCCTGGGTCCCTGCAACTTACAGTGCTGCAGTTTTAAGAGAAAGCATTGCCAATCTTCACTTGCCTTAAAACTCCCTGCTGTGGTGATTCAGGAGCCAGTGAAGGATTTCATGCAGTGGAAGCCAGGTAGCTCAGGCAAGCCCTCCCGTCTTTCAGGACCCTTAGAAGAAACAGCCACTGGCTTTTAGTATAACACTAAAGAGGTTTTTAGAGTGGGTGTACTTGGGTGAAGTTGTCAAGAAAAGAATAGTAGTGAGAAGAGTATAGGCCTCATTGACAGTAAGGTGAAATAAATCATATGTTGGAAGCAGCGGTGTTCTCTCCCCTGCTTTTCAGTGCCAAACACAATACTCAGTCTTGGGAATGTGGCAGCTATAATCGTATTTCTAAACTCTGTCATGATAGGATTTTTTAAGTTCTGAATACTTGAACTTCGTGGAGATAGTGCTTCCTGTAATGCCCTGCCTAGTGATCCATGATGAGATGCATCTGCACTCAAATGGATTTTCTCTTTCACTGATAGTTTTCTTTTAAATGCTAGTATGTCTAGTGAAGTGTTTTTCAATCCAACCTGTGGCTTATCTCTTGCTGATTAAGATTATTTTTACTATCCTCCTGATGTCTCAAAATGAGGGACCACAATGGACAGATGCTCTAGTTTCACGCTTTTCTGTAATGAACAAAGGATCACAGAATAAGATGGAAACACTTGTGGCTGCTGAAGAAAAGTGAGGTGGGGAGGAGGTTGCTTTAGAAATAATTATTTGTCTCAGCTAATCAAGCTGTGCTTCCCTATTTCCCCTTCCCTCCTTGCTGACCAGAGATAAAAGCTGTGTCCCAGCTGTAGTTTGAAAAGTTGCATGACCTCTTCCTTTAGCAAAACTCTAGAGAGTCTGGCTTTACGGGGTGTGGGTTGGTTGGTTTGTGTGGTTTCCTCCTTTTGGTTTTTAACCAGTGCCCCATATTGTGTCAGTCTTTCAGCTAAATCCTTCAACTGCTGAGTCTGCCATTTCTAAAGGTGGAGATCTTGCTTTGTGCTTACTCTTTGATCTCTCCCCTATCCACTGCTTTAATAAGATAATATTGGAAGGCAATTTCTCCATGAAGTATTCTTACCCAATCAGTCCAGTGTACGGGAACAGTGAAGAAACCTGAATGAGCTGTTTAATAAGGTTGACGTGTTGTAATGCACATTTGGCATCTTGTGAGCCCGATCTGTTCCTGCTATTATTTTAGGCTGTCAGGCTCTTTCCATTCCGTGAGCTCTACCTCATGGTGGGTTATTCTTTCCGTAACACTCTTTTCCCTGATCTCTCTTTCATGCAGAGTTTTTGTTTTGTTTTGGTTTTTCACATGTTACTGCTGTGATGATGAAATTTCTTCATTCTTTTGCAGCTTTGCATGAAAGTGCTTTGGCTTACTCACGGAAGGGACTGCGGTGTTCAGTTTCTGCTTTTGCAGAGAAGGAGAAAGCAGAGATGCAAATCAGGAAAACCAATAGGCTTGAATTTTTTTATTTTTTTTTTCCTTAAATTGCTGTCATTTTGGGCAGAACATTGTTGAAGGGCTTGATAACTTCACTTCTGTCAAAAGTCAACTTTCTGTGTTCTCATTTTAAATACAAATGTGAGATACAGCTTAAGTCATTCATATTACAGCAAACACTTGCACGAATACCTCCAGCATTTTTAGCTGTTTGGTGTGTATTTAAAGTTATCTTTACCTCTGTATTTTTAAACCCTCAAACAAGGCAAACAATGCAGAAATACAATGTAAATTGCTGAGTTAGCTGTTAGCATTTAAAATACTAATATTTCTAGTAGAAAACTAGCACTTGGAAGGAAAACTACTTGGGAAGCAATGAGTTCTCGTGGCACTGCAAATAAGCTGACATTTTAAAACTAGAGACTGAATTGGAGCGAGTGATTTTGTTCATGGGTGGAGCCCTCATAAACATAACACGTCTTGAGATGTGGGTTACATTTTTAACTCGAGCTAAAGCCAGGTTTATGAATTTAGGGCATTCTATTTATGGCTTCAGGTTTAAGTAAGATGAAAGTTGACATTTTGGCTGAGTTTAGCCTTTGAGGTTTCTTGGTTTGTTTGAAGTAAAAATTCAGTGAAACTCAGTATGGACCCCAAGATATGAATGGAAAACAAGAGTCACGCCTGGGTTTGGAAATAAAATTTCTCTGCAACTCTTCCTGAACTCATAACTTTCTGGTTTTGGTGTGTTTTTTTTATTGTTTTTTTAAAAAATGAACTTAATAGTGGGCAGAAAATATGATTTCAGTCTGCCTCCTCAGCTAACACATTGAATGCACAGGGCAGCATGGGAATAAGTTGGAATCTATTTCTATTACATGCTATTAACTAAAATAGATTTTATTCCAAATGTTTAAAACTGACACATGCATATCTAAAAATTTGTTGGTCTGGATACAGGTAGAGTAATTGCGAAGGTAACTTTAGAGAGTCCTTTTTGTACTTTGTTTCTTTTTAACTCCTGGCTTTTTCCTCCTTCAGCTTTCTTCTACTTTCAGCAGGCCTTCAGATCTTTGTTGAAAAGAGAAACCTCCAAGGTGTGTTTAAAAACAAACAAAACAAACAGGCAAAAAGAGGAAGTGTCAGCCTTCAGTCCCCTCAACAATGTGGTTGCTGCCTGCCTGTCTGAATTCCCCTATTTGTGTTGCTAAAGAAGTGATCTAATTCCAACAATGATTTAGAATGAAAAAAAATATATTGAATTTATGAAAAACATGGTTTGCAAACTGTTTCCTATATCTAAGGGCTAAACCTAAAAGGCAGTCTTCAATATCCTTCTTTGTACAAGTTCTAGTTGTTTTGTTTTTTTTTTTAATAGGAATGAAGTGGCAGAAAATACTTTTTTTTTTTTCCCCCTCTCCTTCTTTAGGATCCTGATATTAGAATTGTTTGTTACTATAACTCAGTGTGGTTATTTTTATCAAGCTGGCATAAATGCAATGCTTGCTTGGAAGGAAATAAGAGTGATGCCTGAGGTTTTGAGTTTTCCCTTCCCTTCTTTGATCTAGACTAAAGATGTTTAAAACACAGCGCTGTAAGAGTACTGTTGACTAGTAGTTCTTGAGAAGAAAAAAAAAAACAAAAAACAAAAAAACCCTTGTGGTAATAGTAGCTGTATTCAAGGTTTATTTTAATCTGCATGGCCAGGTGTTCTTGGCTAAGGATTCAATTACCTGCATCAATCCTCGGACAGTTGTTTTTGAGTGTAAAACCATGCACATTCCAGATACTGGCAGTATTAATTTGCTCAGACTAACCAGTTACAGCGGCAAACTTGCATCGAGGACTAGAACACTGTTCATGTCACTACAGAGTAGATAATGACATTTCCTCTGAAGTAACACACTGTGTATCTTTGGCGTTGTATCTCTGTATGGACTAAAATGACTTAGATTGTTTTTGAGTCCTTTGCTCTATTTTTGCCCTTGTGATTGGTGTTTGCTGACCTAAGGAGTTCTTTCTGACTCTGAAAAGGACCTGGAAACACTCACTGTGGGCACAGGAAACAAAGCAAAAACTGCAGCTACTTTGGGTCCCATATTTATTTTGTTTTTGTCCATTCAGCAAAGCAAAGTCATCTTGTAAATCATTTTAAACTTGGCTTTCTTACCTCTACATATATCAGACTGTACTTAAACCAAGTTACTTTTGACAATGTTTCTACAGTCTTGGTCTCAACAATTTGGATTTTTCAGGCTGCCAAGCAAAACAATTTGTTTTGGCTGTGTTTGCTTGACTGCTCAGTAAAATACGACACATTCCTGATGAGTGAATAAGATGCTTAAAAAAAAAAAAAAGCTTCTGGGTTCTTTGTGGTCATCTTGTTTTTAATATATAGTTATGAACTGAGACCTGATTGTATACGTTATTATTAAATCATTATGTTCTTAGTGTGTGGTGCCTCTCTTTGAGAATACTTTGTTTCCCATGAGTATGTACAGCCAGTATTATGATTTGGTGGATTATCCCTGCCTGGAGACTGAAGTCAGGTCTAAATTTTTTAATCTAATAAATAAATTTTTATAAATACCTTCATATGGTCTTTTTAAGGAAAGATGGACATACAACTTAATAAAAACTACAATTTTTTATATTACTTCTATTTATTATATAGAAAGGTGATCCAAGGCCTAGGCATCCTTTATTTTAATCCTTGCAGTGGTTTGGGACCAGAGGGGTAAGACTGAAAAAACCACAGACTTCTAGGTTTTCTCTGCCTCAAAATATTACTGCATGCATGCACATGCACACTCTCTCCCCCTCTCTCAAATATGCTGATAATTACTAGCTCTTGCAATATCTTGAAAATACTGCTGTTAATAGCTTTTATTTTAATTTTGCTAACGTCTAGAAATTGCAGTCGGGACTGTATTAGTGTGTCTGTAAACCCTTGAGATACTTTCTGGGCTGAACAGTTCCCAGAAATACAATTTGGACAAATGGTAGGAAAAAGAAAGTGTTTTTATTTTATTCCTTAGGTGGGGAATTAGTGTACAGATACTGCAGCTCCGTCAAAGTCATACAAAATCCGTGAGAACAGCCAGGGACTGAAACTCTACCTCTAGAATCCTAAACTGTGCTTAACTGACAATTCACTTTTGACCATCAAATCGTATTGGTGCAGTGTTCAGTGTTTGCTTCCTCAAGGTGGCAGCTGGTAGAGATGCACAAGTGCAGTTCTGCTGCTTAAATGCTCAAGCGTGCGACTGCAGCTCACAACAGCTCTGCCTCAGCCCGAGGATGGTGAACGCATCATCAGTCCCCTTTAGGGACTAGCTGCTACCATCAGTTTGATTGGAGCCAGGAGAGTTGTGCATCAGGGTATTCTGATGACTGGCAAACCTGAAGGACAAGGAAATCAGTTTTGGGGGGGGTAACTGTCTTTTAAATGTAATTTCCTTCCCTCTTCTGTTGACCCAATCAATTGCCAATTTGCAATCTAGTGTAAGAAATTGAGAGCAGAACACTAATTAAACTCACATTTCCATTGTCTATCAACTCATTAGAACATACAGTGGTACTCATGGCTTAGATGTCAGCATGGGGTGTTTCACACATGGGTTGTCTTCATCTCTACGTGAGATTATCTCCCTACTGATACTGCTGCTCTGTTGGTTGTTTTTTTAGGGGAGGTAGGGTGTTTATAGTATTCTATTGCTGATTTTGTGACTTGAAAGATACTGCGTATTAATAATTTTCTGTCATCAGCTGCATTTTTTAGGGGTTCAGATGTCTTAAATAACCTTGAAAGCCAAACGGAAACATTATGCATTGCAAGGAAAATAGAATAACTTGTGACTGGTCCACAGAAGTTCTCGGCTTCTTGAGTTAAGCGCTAGAAGCAGAATTATACATCTGACCTCTCGGGGCTGTAGTTACATCATGCTGAGAGGCAGTGCTTTCAGAACCCATTGGGGTAGCCTTGTCTTCGCCTTTCTTGGAGGAGAAAGCAAACTCCTGAAAAAGTATTTTCATTCAGATTATTCTGTGTCATGTTATGAACTGTTTGATCTCCAAAGCATGCCACGACACAAATACGTAATCTTAAATGTTGGGTGGTCCTGTCTTCTGAAATGGAAAGGTGCACCCCGTGGTCTCCATTTTAAAAGGACATAGAGGGCATCCTCTCCAGGACATGCATCCATGAGTGGGTTGGAAAGGATACCACTGCCTGAAGTTGTTCCACAGTGCCACGCTCTTCTCTACACTAGAAGTGGTCTGCCGCTTCCAAACCAGACCTCTGAGTTGCTATTTGGACCCATACAAGGAACATGAAACGTGACCACAGGCAGTGGCTTTTGGTCCACAGCATAAGAACTTCCTGGGAGGCATGGCTTTGCTTATCTATCTTGCTGCCATTGAAAGGCAGAGCCATCTTGTTGGTTTTCCTTTTTCTCATTTTTGTTCTAGCAGACCCCTGCTTCCCTTCCATCAGTGTTTCTCCTGGATTTTGTTTCCAACGCTATTCTGGTGGATATGAGGCAGCGGTGGCCCCTCTACCCTGTGGGCACTGACTGTCCCTGTCTCTTGGGCTGAGGGGTGAAGGAATCATATTACTGAAACTGACTGCTGCTGTGGTGGCCCTTAGCTACTGTCATCTCTAGTGAGCGCCCTGGGACAGGCTACTCAGAAGAAGGAAGACTGTTGGAGGATAGAAAGTATCACTGTTTTAATTCTGACATGACAAGGTCCTTAAGTCTTCCAAGATGGAAATTTATTTATTTATTTCCCCTTGGATATTGGGGAAGTGCAGGTCTATTTTATATTGCGTTGTGGTTTTTTTAAGCTGTGATTTTATCTGTTCTGAAGTCTTAAAGCATCTTAACTTCGGAGTGGTAAATCTCTATTCGGTAGTATTGCCAAATGAGCTTAGGGAGATAAATCCCTATATTTTAATATAGGGAACAGCAGTTACTGTAGATAATCCTCAACACCATTGCATCCGTAATTTGTTTATGCAGAATTTATCTAAGGAAAAATCTCCTGCTCTAAACCTTACGTCATGACTTTTGTTTTAAAAAGTAATAAAATTGGAGCACTAAGGTTTTTTCCTCTTAGTTTTTCGCAGGCAGGGTGGGATGTTGAGCTGTTTGGTTGTATTCTTGCATTCTTGAGCTGTTGCATGTATTCTTGCACTCACCTTATTCTGGCTGAGCTCTAATTATTTACAGCTTGTTTATATTCTGCATCTTTTGATAATACAGTATGTTCTTAATGAAAACAGAGAAATTGGTGCTTCCTTGCCTATAAGCTTGGAAAAATATCTAATGTATCTAATTCTTTAGAAAGTTCAGATGTTAGTCCTAGAATCAAGTTACGTAGTCAGCTGCTGACTGTTCAAAAAAAAAAGTTTTATAAATAATCAGTTGCCGAGTTAAGATTTGCACTTTGATGAGAGGTTTCTGAATATTAAATACTAGGCATGAAACCTGCTAGATCTAGAGTCCCTTTGAACTTAACATGCACAATAATGTAGGACTTGAGATGAAACACTTCTAGTGAAAATGATATGCAACTAGGACTTGTTTTAGACTCAGGCCCATAGATGCTATTGCAGTCTTACTCAGGAAAGGCTAGGTAATGAAGTACAATGGGAAAAACATCACAAATCTGTAATGAACTTCAAAAGTATCTATTAACTGCTTGTAGCAAAAGCTAGTATTTGAAATGTCTTCTGAATTTTTTCAAAACTAATCAGGACCATAATGACAACAGCGTAGCTCTAACAGTAAATGCAGTTTTTAATTTTTTTTATTTTTTATTTACATCGTTTTTTCCATTTTACAAACAGAAGTCTAGACATCAGGTTGTTCTTTTCTGGCACTTTCTAATGTTGCTGTGCTTCTAAATACAGTAACGCTTGCATGTTCCTCAGAGTGAAATAAGGCTTAACTTTTATTAGCCTAAGGAGTGTCCAGCTAGTTGACAATCAAGATTACTGAAGTGGTAAGTAAAATGAACATTCTGAAGTACTGTTTGCTTTTGGATGGCTTTTGCAAGATCTGTATCGTGCTTTAACTGTGGTCACTTGCTTCCTTGACCCAGTGTTACTCCTCAGAAATGAGTACAGCTAGCCTCACTGCAAGTGAAAACAAAACAAGGCTGTGGAATAAGTGAAGAATTGGTCCTGCTGGAGTTGTGTCTCTTCCTTCAGAGGGGCATTAGAATTGTAAAAACCACTTACCTATGCATACCCATTACATCTAATCTTTTATCTTGGAAGTAGATGGAGTTGTAACATGTTGCCAACTATATCAAAGACTATAATGGAAGATTGCCTTTTAAACTACACTGTAAAGCTTTTTTTGCTTTATATTTTCATTTAAAACACCTATGTTTTTCAAAATGCATCCACAACTGTTCTAATGCTTAGTGCCACTATTCTAATGTTTTAGTACTGTGTGTGCTATGCACTGCTATCTTGGATGGCACTGAGTAACTTGAATGTGATTGCTTTGACTCCTCTGCAGCAGGTCTAGGGCTCTCAACGTTTGCTTGCAGTTCAGACTTTTGAAAATCATTATTTTTATGTGGGTACAAAGACATTTATGGAGAAAATAAGCTAGCTCTGCTCTGGTATCTACTGCCTGGGAGTTGCCTAGCCGTGGGCAAAGGTGTTATCTATATGCATCAAGATCAGAAGTTCAAAACTATGTCTTTGTGAAGGGCTTTGAAATACTGTTTTTCTTTAACCCTGAACAGAGTCAGATGGAGTTCAGCGTCGCATCTCTGTCCATACAAGAACAAGGTGGCGCCCAGTTGCAAAATGAACAGAGGCAGCCTGTTAAAGCAGCACCTGGTGTCCAGGTTCCTAAATCTTCTCAGGCCAATAAGACCCCTGGCTCTGATGGGTTGATAGCATCCAGAAAGGAAGAGGAGTCCTCTTTCTGGAAGATAAATGCAGAGCGCTCAAAGTTTGAAGGAGACAAGTCTGAGTTCCAGTCCCTGACCCCCAGCCAGATCAAGTCCATGGAGAAAGGAGAGAAACCCCTTCCCTCTTTTTACAGACAAGAGTCTACTCCAAAGGAGATGGCAAAAGCCGAGAAGCCCAGCATAACTAAACCAGAGAAGTCTGTTGCCCCCAACCTACCTTCTGTGTCTCTTGAATGGGAGAAACCTCGACCCAATCAACTCCCTGCTAGTTCTCTAGATGACTTCTTTCTTCCTGACCCACCACAGGACCTGACATCTTCTAGGACAAACAAGGAAGATACTGATGGTACTATACTTACAGATCCACAAATGCCTGGACAGGTAAGGACTGCTACATCCGCTCTCTTTAGATTTAAAAACTGTATAGCACATTAAAATCTGACAAGGTCACTCTGGAAGGTTAGGGATTCCATAAAGCGTTAAGCCATAGCTAAGCTTGCTGGCTTTTTATCCTGCAAATTTGAAGAAATCCATTTTAACCAACATGTTAAGTGCTATTGTTTGATTCAATCAAATATTTTTTAATGTAGTAAAGTGCATAGGATAAGGGCATCATTTAAATGTAATACCAGAAACACTGACGTGTGTGGCTGACTGACAGCAAGCTACCTAATAGTTTGGGGTAGAGAGCTTGCTAGATCAAGTAAAAGTGTTTTTTTTTATTTTCTTGAAACAGCAAAACACAATGGAAAAAAGTTTTTTAACTTGAAAAGTAGGTAAACTAGAGTCTAGGATTCTTTATTGGTACACACAGCATAGCAGTGAATGGCGAACTAGTTTCTCAGCTGTTTAAGCAGTAGCCCAACAGCCACTTCCCAGTGCTTTGTCCCAGGCAGCTGGGCTGCTTGCAAATGTGTTTTCTCTTAAAGTCCAAAATGGAAATGGAATGAGCCTCCAGAATTAGCCTTCTCAATGTTTTTTTAATAAAAAAAACCCAAACAACCCAACAACAAAAAACAACCTTAAGCAGCTCAATAGCCAGTTGAAGCTATTTAAAAAGCAGATGCTGATCTGTGAGAAAAGAAAGGGAACAACAGGATATGGCATGATGAGGGAAAGAAAAGAAAGAGAAGCCTGAAAAATGTTAAGTAGAGGAGTGGTTCCTCAAACAGAGCTGTGCAGTTCTGTTTGGAATCTGTAGCATCACTGTGGCATAAGCCTGGCATATTACTGTATACCTTAAGCATGTCGTATAGCTTTTTTCTCTACTATATTTTCCTAACAGTGATTGTTTAAATTCTGAACAAGATGATGTAAGGTCAGAAGGATGCAGGATGAGGTAAATACTTGCAAGAGAAGTAAGTGGCAGCACTTAGGAGAGAACAGTGCTTAAGCCACTTCAGTATTTGGAGCCCTATGTTTAGTTTTGTGAAGCTAAGACATAGTGCTTCTTGAGCTGTTTTGCTACAACTTGTGACTGCAGTAGTCTTTTAGTTAAAGACTTTACCGTGTTTTCCTACAAATTAATGGTTTGTTACAGTTTTAATTCCTTTATGAATATTTTCTAGCAAAGTGAAATAGTTTAAAAGCCTGATTTTTGTCTCTGGAGAAACAATCCTCCCATATCAAAATGTGAACAGAATAGCAGAGAAGATGGTATGATAGAATTTTCTTTGTTTCCTCTTTCCTGGATTATCTTTGCTGTTCTGGGGAGGAGAGCCATGCTCTAGCAAGAGAATCCAGAGACTCAGCTGTGTCCCTTGAATAGTCTTCCTGAACACTAAAATCACCATAAAAGTCATGGCTGAAAGTGCAGCACTGCAGGAGTGAGCATGTTCTTGACAGCCTAGTAAATAACTTGTCAACAAAGTTTAAACTATGTAGTTTTCTGGAAACAACTGGCTGAAATTGCAACAGGCAATCCATTGCATTAATGATTCTGTGTTTGTTTCATTCTCTGCAATTTCCACTCTAGTCTAAAAATTGGTCTTTATGAGTTTTTCCATGGGGAAAAAATAACATTTTGCCTGCAGACCGCAACAAGAATTGTATTTTTATCTGGAATTGCCTTTTTGATCATTGTGAGTATTTTTCCATGTCTAGCATTTTCTGGTGTAGGTTCTTAGGTATCCTAGAACAAGGTGAAGAACTTGAAATATTGGCAGACAACATTTTTAAACTTTCTTTTGTAGATAGGCAGTCAAGTACTGAGTTTGTAATACCATAAGTAACAACCACATCTTAATTCTTTCTTTTTCCCCTTGCAGACTAGTACAAGCAATGTTATCTTGAAGACTGGCTTTGATTTTCTAGACAACTGGTAGAAGATAATTCAAAATAGATCAAACCAATTTTGGAGAAGGAGTAGAATATCTTTCTCCTTGTATGTTAATTTACTAGCATTTGTGTCTTTTTCTAGAAGTAACTCTCAAACTCTTAAATGTTGCCTTTGTATAAACTTTTGTAATACCATATGCATTTCTGGTTTTTAAACAGTGATAGAAGTGTGGTTTCATGTGGATATTTTTTTTTAATATCTGTTGAAATTTTTAGTAGCTACTGTATTGAGAGGATGGGAGAAGTTACCATATACATGTTAAAGAAAAACACATGAGAGTCTCCGTATCCTAGAAATGGAACCTACAGGACCAGGTTGCTGTTTTCAATCGAAACCTTGCTAGCATGGCATGTAAGAAATAGTGTTGCACATGCAATGGTTCCAAATAAGCAAATAATTCCATACTTCAGATAACTAGCAAAACCAGTATGAAGAATAAGCATACAGAAGAATTGCATTGATTTTTACGTTTCATTTAGTTTGAAAGTAACTTTTGTACCACTTATTTGAAAACTTTTCTTTTGAAGAGGGCAAAGGCATTGCCAAAATGATGGATCCAAAGAAGCACTGTGTTTGTACCTCACAAATCTGCTAAAATAACGTAAAGAGTGTTAGAAATGACACTGGGGAAATGACAGGTGTTTCTGGTCTTTGGACTAAAGACTTGGGGGTGGGTGGAGTGGAATGGGAAGACACCTAATGAATGAGAGAAACTGTCTTTAGGGAACACAAGCCTAATGATTTCACTGCCTCCCTGCTAGAGCATAACCCTTCATAATAGTAGTGCTGGAAGTACAGCACTGGGAATTGCTGGAGTGTAGATTACCTTTGTGTCAGGAAACCACTGTTTATGGGAGGTCATAGCAGCATAAGGCTTCTTTGTTTTTTAAGCAGCTTATCGTCTCAAGGACTCATCAACTTTGGTGCTTTTTCCTCCTTGTGGGTACATTCTCTTCAGTGTTCAACATCTGGGTTATACATGTTCCCAAGGTGCAGAGAGGCATCTGAAGGTGGCCCTCAGCAAACTTGCCTCCAGTTCTGCTTTCGAATGATCTTTGTTTGGTGTTTAAAATATAGAAAACAAGACTAGCTGTCGTTTGAATCTGTCGTCTCTGAAATGCAGCATGATTTACACACTGACTCTCACTGTGTTTACCTCACCTTGAAGCCTTAATTCCCCCTACGCACAGCCAGTGACTGGTCTGCTCCAATGCCAAAGGTTTGACCTTTCCCTTTACCTCAGCAATAGTCCCATAGCATTTGTTTGGGGTAGAAGGCAAAACACAGGGCTCTAATGGGTCTAATGGGTCCCAGCCAAAGCTATAAGAAGGTCACCATCTCCTAGACCATAATTCTACTAGGCTTCTCATGGATTAGCACATGACATTTGGTTCAGTGCCAGGGGCAGTTAAGTGTGCAGAATTGGATGCTGCAGGATTTTCTTCTGTCTGTTACAGGAAGTGTTTGAGATGTCCTGGAAGAATCCTTGCCTCTAATTGGTGTGCTGCTTGCTCTGAACAAGCAGAGGGTGCTGACAGAGCATTAAAACTTACTTGTTGATCAAGGAAAATGCTGTAAGCTACCTCCCCGCCACAAAAAAAAAAAAAAAAAAAAAAAAAAAAAAAACAACACAAGCGAAAACACAGGAATTTTTTAGGGTNAACACAAAAAAAAAAAAAAAAAAAGAAAAAATAGAACCACCAAGCTGAAAACCTCGAGTTTTTCTAGTGTTTTCTTAAAAGGTTTCTTAGCTAAAGGGGAAGATTGTCACAGAGTATAAGTCATTGTGTAGCCTTATTTATAGACTTCTGAAAGCTTCTTTACATTCTTCCCAAGATGTACAAACTCCTGTAATTCGTGGATATTGTCTCTGCATTCAGCAATTCAGAAAATAGATGAGGGAAAGGCTGTGGATGTTGTTTACCTGAACTGTAATAAAGCCTTTGACACCATTTTCCACAGCATTCTGGAGAAACTGGCTGCTCATGGNTTTTGGCCCCACACTACAAGACAGACATTGAGATTCTAGAGCGTGTCCCAAGAAGGGCAATGAAGCTGGTGAAAGGTCTGGAGCACAAGTCTTATGAGGAGCAACTGAGGGAACTGGGGTTGTTTTAGCCTGGAGAAAAGGAGGCTGAGGGGAGACCTGAAAGGAGGTTGTAGTGAGGTGGAGGTCGGTCTCTTCTACCAAGGAACAAGCAATAGGACAAGAGGAAACAGCCTCAAGTTGCGCCAGGGGAGGTTTAGGATGAGTATTAGGATAAATTTCTTCCCCGAAAGGGTTATTAAACATCGGAACGGGCTGCCCAGGGAAGTCGGGGAATCAGCATCCCTGGAGGTATATAAAAGATGGGTAGACGTGGTGCTTAGGGACATGGTTTAGTGGTGGTTTTGGCAGTATTAGGTTGATGGTTGGACTTGATGATCTTAAAGGTCCCTTCCAACCTAGACGATTCTATGAAAATAGTTGTTGTTTCTACCAGCCTGGACTTTACTGCTGATTTTTTCTTGGCTGACCTTTTTTAGCATTTGCTGCAAGCATCCAGCATTAATATAGCTTAGAACAACTTTAGCACAAATTCTTTAGGTGTATAATTAGTATTGACTTGCACCTTCTTTTCAAAGCTGACAAGTGTTAACCCTGGATTTTACAGTTACCAATGAATCTAATTTTCTGTACATTCAGCTGCTGAAAAGTTTTAGATCCAATGTGAAGATGCACGTTCTAATCTTACCTTGATATGGTCAACAGTCTCCTACTGTTGAGGAGTGTTATTTTAAACCTCTGCTAAATACGTTAAAGCTTCTTGGGGAAGAACCTGGGCTGCCTGTGTCTTCCATCCGCTAAGTCAACCCTAACACACATTGGGACCAGCTGGTAGAACATGCTGCAGAACTTTTTACTTATCCTGGTAGGTTTTTCCTGTGCTTTGACACGAGTTGATGCTCCTTCTTTCTTTAATACGTTTTTATTAAACATTCTTACAAAAAATTGTACTTGGTCACATTTTATATTAACAATGTTTTAATAAAGTCACTTTAAATAGAACGTTCGAGGCTTTTGTGCTGCTTTGTGTATTGTCCTTTATGCTCTGCTTTCCTTTATGCTCTGCTTTCCTCGGTGCCATTGGAGTTGTTTGGAGCATCGTGAATCTGCCTGAGAGGCAGCCAAGTATGATCTGAGTGATAACGCTCAATGCCAAGAGTGGTAACACTCCCCTCCACGCCCCCCACCCCTGGCCCCCCCGCCGCAATATCTTCAGGTAATCGAAATCAGTATCTGGGTCAATATTGCAGGAACAATTTGAAAACTGTCTGACACGGTTTAACCCTGGCTGGCAACCGAACACCACGCAGCCGCTCGCTCACTTCCCCCACCAGGATGGGGGAGAGAATTGCAAGGGTAAAAGTGCAAAAATAATCGAGTTAAAGACATTTGAGATAAAGACAGGTTAATAGGTAAAGCAAAAGCTGCACATGCAAGCAAAGCAAAATAAGGAATTCTTTCATTACTTCCCATTGGCAGGCATGCTGTACTTGGTGCAAATGACCAGAACTGGCAAAGACAAAGTTTTCTGCAGTTTTCCTGTCAGTTGATGGTTACGTGGGGGTTTTAAAAGCACGTCGCAAAAAGGAAGATGTTAGCAGAGGCTGCTGGGTGGTCTCACTTTCTGCCTCTTGCCTTGCACAGCAAGTTTTCCAAGTATAAGAGAAACAAACGTGCAGCTACAAGGATAGGGTTTTCTTCTGCGTGCTCACATCCACTTTTTCCAGAAGTGTATTTTGAAAAACAACTCAATTTGGTTTATACTTGAGCTGAATTTCTACTAACAACTAAAAAGCTGTTTGAAGAAGAGTTTGGTTTGGAGAGACTTGACAGGCAATTAAATATGGTTGGAAGACCACCTCTTAGTATCTGGCCTACAGATAGTTTGCTTCAGTCTTGTTTAAGCTCCATCTTAACTTTTAAAAGTCCTCTCTAATAAAGGCAAATCCACAGCATCTGGGCACTGTCTCAGCATGTGGAGTCGCCAGGTCTTATGACTGAGTGAAGACTTGTAAAGGCAGTGTAGAAAACACGCTGCAGCTGCCTGCTGAAGGATAGCCATCAATTTATTGATTTGTGACTTCAGTCATAGTTGCTGAGGTTCAGACAGCACAGAGCTGAGGGTGCTGGAGCAGCACCTAGCAGGCAGAGTCCTGTTGATGGCTCAGCCACAGCATCCCCCAAAGAGGTTGCCAGCCACGGGCCTGAGATGCAAAGCCTGACTTTGTAGGCATTGTTCACAGATGGGTCCCTGGGCTTTGCTGTCCAAGTTTGCCCATGACCCACTTGACCCCGTATGTTCTTGTAGGGGCTGGGCTGGTCTATAGAGGCTCCATAGAGATCATAGGGGCTCTGGGGGATCCATAGGGGTCACAGGGCATCTAGGGCGTATGTAGGGGCCTGGGTGGTCCATAGAGTCTCCACAGGGAGTCTGGGGGGGTCTAGGTAGAGCATAGGTGCCTGAGGAGGTTCTGTAGGGTTTGGGGTGATCTATAGGGGCTGCATAGGGACTATAGGGGTCATAGGGGATTCATAAGGCCATGGGGCGGGGGGGGGGANAAGGGAAGCCGTAGGGGCTTGTGGGAGAGTTTATGGGGCTATATGGGCTGGAGTGGTCCATAGGGGCTCCAGGGGTGTGTCAGTTGTCTAGAGGGGTTATAGGAGTTTGAGCGAGGACAAACCTGTAATTTGGCTGTCCTACATTTGTAAGTTAATGAGTTAATGCCAGTGAAAGCCTTTACAGAGCAGGTAAGCCAGGCACACCCCATTCTTCTCAACAGGAGACTTTCTACATTTCTGTTGAATATCTCTGTTATTGTCTCCTTTTCAGAAGTGGGCTTTACACTTCAGCACATAGTATAACCTAGTAGTTCATAACAAGGATCTACATCTTCATCTGACCTCCCACCATCTGGGGAGCTTTGGCAGCACCCTCTAGAGTCAATGAATGTGAGGTGGGAGATAATCACAAGACTTGTTTGCATCCCTAATCCAGCAGTTCCCCAGTGGTAATGAACTGCATCCAAAAGATGCTGATCTGAGATGAAGTTTGTTCCATCCTAATGGAGCAGAGGAGGAGTTCTCACGATTAGCTCATCCCTCTCCTTCAACAGAGCCTCTGTCCCCTAAAGAGCGTCTTCCCAAGGGTGTTGCTCCTTCCTGTTCTCCTCCTGTTCAAGGTGAAGATGCCAAGGGACAGGCCACAGCTCATCCTGCTCCTCACCAGCAGTCCGATTGTCTTGCCAAGACAAGTTCATGTGTTCAGCATGGTAAAGGTACCTTCTCTTAGGGCAGCTGCTGGGGCGGACAACTGCCTGTTACCCCTGAGTTGGGCTTGGCTGACACCTGGCAGCCGTGTCTCTACTCACCTTCAGCCCAACATGTTACTTTTAAAGCTTACCATTTTTCTGTAAGCACTACTGAATGGCTTCTGGGGCAAAAGATTCCATTAGGCAACCTCTGAATCACAGCATTTATCAGCTCTGCTGCCTAATGGCTGCAGAACTTGGACCTCATACAGGACCAAGATACGGGGCTAAATCCCCTTGGCAGGTCAGGATTTTACTGGGGTGCAAGCAAGTCAAAAAACTTGTAGCTGCCCTGAAAATAGCTTACTGCATTTTCCCTATAATCCTTGTCTCCAAAACGAATGAGGGAATGAGAAAAAAAAAAAAAAAAGAGCGGGGGAAGGAAAGTCGTCTATGTCTTTTGGATGGTTCAGTGGTTTCAGTGACCAAACAGAGGTTTACACAAGGGCCTGACCTCAGCCTCAGCTCCCCTTCTTACCAAAAGGGGCAAGAGTGCAGGCGACCCTGAAGTTCAGCTGGCCGTGTGTCTCCTGGACTTGTTCTCTGAAGTCCAATAACCAGAGTGAAGGCAGCCTTTGAGAATTTCCCACTTGCGGCTAGATACAAAGTGTGTTACAAGGATTGTTTTTGTTGCTGTGAAATGCCAGCTGCTATGAAAAGATGCCGTGGCTTGTGGCATCGCAATGGAGATGGCAAATGAAAGAAAGGCGATGGAAGAAGGAACAAAGTTCATATGGGAGAAAATTCACCGCGTGGGTCCTCTCCACCCTGACGTTTCCCAGCTACGTGAGCTGAAGCACTGGCTCCGGTTAGCTTGGTGGCAAAATTTATTTCGACTTG
>VYXH01005058.1:719270-761350 GCA_013397275.1 Burhinus bistriatus | reverse complement strand
ATGAGTCAGCAGGGCGGGGGGGGGGGGGGGGGAGCTACATGGTTTCAAGAGGCTGGAGTGGTCCATAGGGGCTCCAGGGGTGTGTCAGTTGTCTAGAGGGGTTATAGGAGTTTGAGCGAGGACAAACCTGTAATTTGGCTGTCCTACATTTGTAAGTTAATGAGTTAATGCCAGTGAAAGCCTTTACAGAGCAGGTAAGCCAGGCACACCCCATTCTTCTCAACAGGAGACTTTCTACATTTCTGTTGAATATCTCTGTTATTGTCTCCTTTTCAGAAGTGGGCTTTACACTTCAGCACATAGTATAACCTAGTAGTTCATAACAAGGATCTACATCTTCATCTGACCTCCCACCATCTGGGGAGCTTTGGCAGCACCCTCTAGAGTCAATGAATGTGAGGTGGGAGATAATCACAAGACTTGTTTGCATCCCTAATCCAGCAGTTCCCCAGTGGTAATGAACTGCATCCAAAAGATGCTGATCTGAGATGAAGTTTGTTCCATCCTAATGGAGCAGAGGAGGAGTTCTCACGATTAGCTCATCCCTCTCCTTCAACAGAGCCTCTGTCCCCTAAAGAGCGTCTTCCCAAGGGTGTTGCTCCTTCCTGTTCTCCTCCTGTTCAAGGTGAAGATGCCAAGGGACAGGCCACAGCTCATCCTGCTCCTCACCAGCAGTCCGATTGTCTTGCCAAGACAAGTTCATGTGTTCAGCATGGTAAAGGTACCTTCTCTTAGGGCAGCTGCTGGGGCGGACAACTGCCTGTTACCCCTGAGTTGGGCTTGGCTGACACCTGGCAGCCGTGTCTCTACTCACCTTCAGCCCAACATGTTACTTTTAAAGCTTACCATTTTTCTGTAAGCACTACTGAATGGCTTCTGGGGCAAAAGATTCCATTAGGCAACCTCTGAATCACAGCATTTATCAGCTCTGCTGCCTAATGGCTGCAGAACTTGGACCTCATACAGGACCAAGATACGGGGCTAAATCCCCTTGGCAGGTCAGGATTTTACTGGGGTGCAAGCAAGTCAAAAAACTTGTAGCTGCCCTGAAAATAGCTTACTGCATTTTCCCTATAATCCTTGTCTCCAAAACGAATGAGGGAATGAGAAAAAAAAAAAAAAGAGCGGGGGAAGGAAAGTCGTCTATGTCTTTTGGATGGTTCAGTGGTTTCAGTGACCAAACAGAGGTTTACACAAGGGCCTGACCTCAGCCTCAGCTCCCCTTCTTACCAAAAGGGGCAAGAGTGCAGGCGACCCTGAAGTTCAGCTGGCCATGTGTCTCCTGGACTTGTTCTCTGAAGTCCAATAACCAGAGTGAAGGCAGCCTTTGAGAATTTCCCACTTGCGGCTAGATACAAAGTGTGTTACAAGGATTGTTTTTGTTGCTGTGAAATGCCAGCTGCTATGAAAAGATGCCGTGGCTTGTGGCATCGCAATGGAGATGGCAAATGAAAGAAAGGCGATGGAAGAAGGAACAAAGTTCATATGGGAGAAAATTCACCGCGTGGGTCCTCTCCACCCTGACGTTTCCCAGCTACGTGAGCTGAAGCACTGGCTCCGGTTAGCTTGGTGGCAAAATTTATTTCGACTTGTAGGAAGCCCGGGCTTTATTACAGCTGTTTGTTATTAAAGGGTTGACTGAACACCCAGCTCTCCTTGCCACATTTTTCATCTGCCAAGAAGGAAGCTGCTGGTGTGTGCCTATAAGCTTATGTTTAAGAAACCCTGCTCTGGCCCGTGCGTTGTAGCGAACCCTTTGGCTTCCACCCCTGTTTGGCTGCAGCTCAGTTCCTCCAGAGCAGAAAATATTGCAAATGCTTGTGGCCAGTAATTACAGCTTATTTTCACTTCTCCATCCTGGAGAAGCTGAACTGCTGCCGCTGATTCAGAGCACCTAGGAGCTCCCACCAGGCTGGCAGCGGTGCAGGCAGCGACTGGTGGCTGCTGGAGGGACCGAGCTGCCGGTAGCTGCTGCCCAGGGCTGCGCCACTGCCTGTAAGCCCTTCAGCAAATCCCATGACCTGCAGTCTGAGACACACTGAGCTGGCTCCAGAAACTGAGTCTGGCCAAAGTCACAGCAAAAGTACCAATAGATGAGAGTTTCTTGGCCCACTGCCCTGCCAACACAGGAGTACGGCTTCTTCCTTGTCCTCTGTTTTGTCCTCTCTGGCTCTCATCTCACCGAGAGAGAACTGTCACTGGAAGTCAGGCAGTGTCTTATTAGCAAGAAGATGTAAAGTTGCAAGACATTTTAATAAGAGAGGTAGGTGTCAGATACTTGCTTTCACTGGGGCACACCTGGCATATTAAATTCCATGCAGATCTTGGCTTCATTTCCTCCAGAAACCACTAAAAGGAGTTAAGAAAGGGGAAAAAATTCCCAGATCAAGTAAGTTTGAGTGTCCAATCTTTGGTCAAGTTGTACCATATCTCTACCACCAGCCTTGACCCAAGATTTGGGTCAACGCGCTAATTTTGATATCAACTCAACTGACTCTGTGGAAATCCCGCAACAGGCCCGAGGAAGCTTCTCATCACTAAGATTTCACCAGTAATATTACAGGAGCACGGATGACTAAGGACAAGCTTAGCAAAGAACAACATATGCTCCTGTATGGTCTTTCCGCCAGCTGTTTCAAAACCAGTGTTGACTGGGAGCAAGCAAAGCTCACTTATAACTTAGATGAATCAACTTCTGCCCTGTAGCCCTGTGCGATCCCTCATCACTGATGTGTCCGGCACCTCTCTGCCAGGAATGACGTTTGCTCCCCTCATTCCCAGCATCACAGGAACTTGCCCAAGCACCAAACCAGGTCCCTCAGGCCTACAGCCATGCTCCAGTGACTGAGACCTCTCCCTGGCCAGACAGTCACTGATCTCGGTCACTTCTGGCAGACAGCTGTCCATCTTGGGTTATCCAGGTTCTTCAGGGCTCTAGGGGGCTGCTTGGTGTTGACAGATGGAGTGGGAACCGGGAGCTGGCAAGGTGGGCTGTAGCTCGCCCACCTCCAGCCCAGCCTGCTCCATCCAGCACTGGGCTTGCCCTTTTAACGGAAGGTTTCCCCTCCCGGGCTCGCTCCCCAGCAGCACGGTTTGTTATTGCAGAAGCAGCTTAGTGAAAGGCCCTGTGCCAGGACGGGGCTCTTTCCCTTTGAGGCATTTAGCTGTCAGTAGCGTGTAAGCCAGGCAGCGGAGCCCGTCTGCAGCCCACCGGTGCGATCCTCCTGACCCTCAGCACAGAAAAGCATTTCAACTTGAGCTGTTATCCGCTCCCCGATTTTCTGCCTTCCTGCCAAAGCCCCCACCCCTGCAGCAAGCACCCCGGTGGCCAGCCCACAGGAAGGCTTCACCAGTTACAGCAAAGTCTCCTAAAACATTCAGTTTAAAACTCCTTGTGCAATCTTCCCATGCATGCCTGGAAAATCAGGCACAGAAGAATTTGCAAAGCATGGCCATTACGAGACTGCTGGATTTTTGTGGGCATTCTTTAAATACATTATTTTTGTCTCTCTCAACCTCTTTTTTTCCGCCCTAAAGGATGCAGAACCCTGAGATGTGCAGAGCCAGCCCTCGGCCCCTCTGCCAGCATCAGCCCAGAGGTGGGCATCGGGGACCGGAAGGTCACCAGGCTCCTACTGCCCTTTCTTCACACCAGCGCTCAGCACTTTTCTCACTCCAACACCACTCCATGAAGTCAAACGACTTTCACCAGTGTAGAGCCAGGAAAGTAGATGGAGAAACTGGGTTGTGATGGTAATGTCCTTGTGAGGGAAGTTACACAACGATAAACAACAGAATTGGCTTCTGAATCTAGTCCCACAGGTTTTACCCAGCAGTTGGTGACCGCAGTTACAGAGGACTTCAACTAACATGAAAAAAAATCCAAATCCTGACTCCTTTCAACCATACAGATTCAGTTAAAACCCATAAAAGCAACAGCACTGAGTCCTCCCTAGCTCATTTGCAATGAGCCCCCCAAGGCATTACTTTTTGCTAGAAATGCCATTAGCATTTACTGTTAAGTTCACTGGGAGGCACTTCTGGTTTTAATTATGTAGCCCTTATAATGCTTCCTCTGGCACTCTCCGAGTATGGAAAAAATGAGCATAGGATGTAGACAGATAAAAAAGCTATTAATTCCAGGGCTAACAGTATAGTTACAAACAGATTTGTCTCCGTAACCTAGCCCAAACAGCTGGCTTTCAGTGTTTGGATAGGAATGTCCCAAATATGACAAAAATGTCTTTATCTGGGGAAGTTAATTTTAGATGCCATTTTTGGCCAGGCAGTAGAAATACTTAGGGAAGAAATTATTAAACTTCCAATTAAAAAAATAGTTTTGTGGGACACATTGCACCCAGCATTTCAGAAGCGGTCTCCCCGCTACGTCCATCACAGGGAGACTCTCGAGTGGCTGCCGGCATGTGCTGCCACGCGCAGCCAGCAGCGCCCATCCACCCTGTCCCCACTGCTGCTTATCCCTGTCTCTGTAACACCACCAGCCTGCAGACCATGATGGACCAGAGCTCCGGCTCTCCGGGTACTCCTAGGACACACAGCCCAGCTTGACCAGCACCCAACCAAAACACATGGCCTCCAGAAGCACTGCATTTGCTGGTGGCTCCCACGAGGCCGGGAGAGGTGATTGCCAGCACTGGTGGTGTTTCAGCCTCCAGGCCAGCACCGTACCCACCCCACATCCTCACCCACCCTGGAGAGATGAAGGTCGGGCACTGCGACCGGGGGGGCAGCAAACCAGGTTCCTGCCCCACAAAAGGGGAAAATCCAGCATTTCAGAGTTTCCCACTGCCTCAGGATGAGGCGGGGACATTTCACAGTTTAAATTTAAAAAAAAGGCAGCAAAAGCAAGGTAGAACCCAGCTGCTCCAGCATCCTCCTGGCACACAGGTGATGCAGCTCAAATCCCTGCTCTGCCCACGCAGCTGGGCCGCCTGTGACGGGCTGAGCGGCTGCAAACCAGCCCCGGCGAGGGCAGCGACATCCCTGAGCTGGGGGAGAACCAGATCCGAGCTGCCAGATTGACTTGAGAAGAGCGGGCAAGACGTGCAAGTGCATTCGCCACACATCATAGCATTGTAAACAGAGTAATTATAACCCAATTAAAGAGAGAGGAGGAGCACGTGGCACATAAAGAAGTTGTTACTGGAGAGGTGCACTGAAAGATTTTTAAATGACCCAGAGCTCTGCTGTTTAAAAATTCATGGGGTTCAATTTATTTCTGCTACATTTAAAATCTCTTTTGACTTCAATAGCCTCAGCACTTGCAAGCAGCTGCCCGCAAAATGTGCTCAGTTCAAAAGCCTTTACCTACAGCTGATCCATTTTTGTGTAACACGTGTTTTCTTTCCGTGCTCGGTCATTGCAGGAGACAGCAGGACTCAGAATCTGTGGTGGTTGTAGGGGAGGGGTGTTTGCGGTCCCAGGGGACACTAGGATGCAAACAAATCTGTATGTCTTTTTTAGAATTCAAGAAACCAGGGCTTAGAAATGCTCACTCTTGATAACAGCAATCAGAACACTGAAAATCTGCCAGCGTTTCCCCTTTGAGCAAAACTCTGAGGGTCGGGGCCAGCTCCATCTGTCACGTTGTTTCCAGAGCAGATTGCGGCACAGCCCGGCTCTTTGCTGTCCCTTTTGGCAGCAGGGCTGGGCTTCCACCCCAAAGCACCTCCTCCTGCTCCGGCGCCGAAGGGGTGACCCGGGATGGGAGCTGCGGATAGCCAAGCGGCAGCGATCGATGGGGTCATTGCTGCGGGATACCTCCGCTCAGGTCTTTGCCCGGCAGCAAACTCGGCGTGACCACGCATCGCTCGCTTCACCTCGAGATGCCCTCATAGGTTTTCTTGTGGGGGTGCTGGCCCTGTGTGTGTAGAGCACATAGGAGTGTAATGACAGTAGTGTTGACGTTTGCTGTTATCTTTTGAGGACCAGCTAGATAAAGGCCACGGGGGCCTGTGAGTTCATTTTTTACATATGAAATAGACAATGAAAATAGAAACAGAATATGAAAACTACCTGGCAAAAGTGATTGTAAGTAACTATGGCAAAGACCACGTGCTCATGCCCCTCTTGGCCCCTCTCAGCCTCAGTGGGACTACTGACGGCAGTATTTCCTTTCCCAAATTAGTCACAGCCCACAGGTCTTCGTCATGAAGAGCCAAAGAGGACACCCCTTTCTCAGTTGACTGTATGAGCTGTAACCCCATGAATGAACTTCCAGATTTTTTTATTATAGGACATTACTTTGTTGCAGCATTGAAGTTATTCCAAAGAGGTTTTCTGTGCTGAAATCCTTCAGATATTCTCTTGATGACAGAAGGTACATCGATACTCCTGTTGTGAGACTTCCAGTGGCAGCAGGAGGCTCTGATCCTGGTATCAAACGGCGGTGCTCACCTCAGGCTGAGTGCCGGCACGCAGCTCAAAGCATCATTGTAACCTCCTGAAAAGACTGCAAAAAGCACCAGCTGAAGTCGCCTGGAAGCAGCCTCATGGTGGGGAGTGCAACAAATAGACCTTTGTAAGTCACTTGTGATGGTGGCACAGATGTCTTTGTGAGCACCAGCCAAAAGCACAAGCTAGCAGCAGAACAAATGTCCCCACACTTTGATAGGCTTTGTGCTGCGGTCTGCACAGGGACACTGCCCCGGTATGAAATCCCAGCCGGCCAGTTCACCACCAGCAACCCAAAAGCATTTCCTCCACCGAGGTGTCCTGCAGAGGTGGCACCCACCCATATGCAATAAAAGACAGTGTTTGCTGGAGCAAGTCATTCTCCGTACAGTTTATGAAGAAACTTAAATTCAAAATACACTGATGAACAGAAAAAGCTTTCTCAGTTGCCAAACATGCCTGAAAAGGAGATTTCTATGGCCCACGGGTGTTTCAGGATACTTGTACCTCATGGAAACAGGATCGCTGAGGGCCGGGACATGTCCCGGCTGTGCATACATGGTGGCCCTTCCTGGGGGAGGGCTTCCCAGCTCTCAGCAAGGGCAGCCACAGGGAGCCTCTCTCCCTGCTATTTCTGTGCACCCTCTTCCCGACTGGTGGCTGCCACCCCAAAATCCTGCGCTGGGAAAACAGCATCTCACTGTGCCTCCACGGGAAGGCAGACCCAGCATTTCACCCGTGCTCCTGCTGATGGCTGGCAGAGGGAGAGCTCGATATCCTGTCCCGTGCCTGGAGATGGCGCGAGGCCTCTCCGATGATCATGTCCCACTGAAGGCCAGTTTTGTGGCTTTCCAGGCGATCTGGAGGGCAGACCCCCTTGGGTCAGGGGCGCACTGCTGGGCTCTGGGAGTCACCCCTCTGCCGAGCACCTCGCCCCAGCACAACAGCCAGCAGGGCCAGCTGGAGCAGAGGAAGGCACCGTGCGCTGCCAATGCCAAAACGCAGCTGGCACATCTAATTTTAGCCTCAGGAGCACCAAAAGCCCTCTTGAGTTGCAGCATACCTTGATAAATCACCTAAATCAACGCTGCTTGGCCTAAAGCTGGCTTTCAGATGGGAAAGGCTAAGTGCTGAATTTTAGACCTAATTTTGACTGAAGCTGAAGGCACCTGCCTTCAGCATACAGTTTCCCAGGGTGTTTGAGGCCTGTAGGGACTGGGAATTATGAGAGACACCAAGAAGAGGCAAAAATGCCTGGGATATTTTTGTTTCACTGTCTAATGCAAATTTGACTGAGGATAAACATACATGTGCAATGCATATGCAGGATGAGAGCTGGAAGCATGGAAAGAAGCTGCACGTAGCTGCAGGGTGCAGAGCATCCTTCAGGTCTGTGGATGGACACCAGGGACAGCTGGTTCCTTGTTTCAGAAAGACCAACCACAGTGTAGAGGCGTCACCAACCTACACAGCAAAGAGACTGACTGGAAAAAAAAAAAGGCATTTTGCTGGGAGTTCTGTGTTTGCTATTGCCTGCTTGGCCCAGCCAATTGGCCAGTATTTAGAGTTTTGAAGGCTGGCTCCCATTTAGAGGCAAAACAAGTGATATAAGTTTGATAGAGCCTTTGCCATGACAGGGTTTGTTGATGAAGAGCACCCACAATGGCCGGCCAGTTCCCCGCTTGCCACAGGCACTGGCCACAGTGGGCTATTCCTTACGGCCACCACGTCCGGGTTCCCCGCTTGGGCACACGCACACACGCCTACGTCTTTCCCTTCAGGGGTCCATGAAACCCAGGGGATATTTTTGTTGACTTTCCAAGCCCGATATGTTACTGAGTAACAGGAAAGACTGAATTTTCCTCTTGGGACAGAGATGGGTCTGTGGCTACAGGCAATTGTCTGTGCAGGACAGGCTCGGGCCTTTGGTACCCTTTCCCAGTTAATTGTGAAACTGGGAAAGAAAAAGTTGGCTGTCAATACCTTTAGGAGACCAACTGCCCCACTGCTGGGGGTTGTCACTGAAGCCTTGTACACAAGCTGTCCTACAAGTATATAGAAAACATGTATATAGAAAAAAATCATTATTTATATTATATACTTTATATAAAGTATATACACCTAACTATATATATATATATATATCAATATGCCTCTAAAGCAGTGGTTTTCCATGTCTCCCTCCCTCGTTTGTGCGTTTCAGCAATGCCCAAGAACAGAGAGACTACAGGGAGAAAAGGAACACCTTTCACCTAGGTAAAAAATGCAGCTAATGTTAGGTCTTTAAAGCACTAATTCCCACTCTTGTGGTAGTTTGGTGTTAATGTTTTTCAAGAGCTTGTTCTTAGTGATCAAGGAAACTACTAAATTAACAACTCTGGAGACATAGTTGTTTAAACACTTTCAATCATTTATTAGGAAAGGAAATCCCTGCCTCTAAACAAAGGCAGTGTAGGGTTATTTCATGTCAGGAGCAGTAGCAACACATCAAAGCATTCACAAGCCATGAGTTAGGGCCACTAAAATTATCAACATGGTTTAGACTTCAAAAAATAATAGATTGGGGTTGGTCTTTATTTATATTCTGGTTTCTGAACCTTTAAGGACTGCTCAGATGCCATTTTCTAGATATTCTCTGTAATCATAAAAGCTGAAACTTCCAGTAAAAAAGCTGGCAACTCTCACTTTCTCAGAGGCTTCTGGAGAAGACAAAATTCTGTGGCACTCACAGCACAACTGTAAAGGCTGCCAGCAAGGAAGGCGCCATTCTTACTGAAATTTTGAGCAGCAGTGCAGTGATTTCCACCCCGCACGAGGCACAGACCATCTTTTCAGTGGGCCCAAATCACAGGCCGTACCTTTCCACAGTAACCAGGGCAGAAGTACCTTGTCTGGTGCCTCCTGGGCTGTCTTAGGTCCCAGGTGTTGCATGGTACTGGCACCTTGCTGGAGAAATTTGCTGTGGTCTATGGAGGGAAATAAGGACGGGGCCATGTTTGCCTTACGCATGCGTATTGTCTCTCTGCCATGGGTGTTGTGGGTACATCCCTGCATCCGCCCACAGCAGAGGTGTCCAGCCGCTGCCTACCCAGCCCCTCAAGCCAGGTGTGTTTGGGGTGCAAGGTGGCTGCATCCCAGCAGCAAAGCTGCTGTGTGTGTGCAGCTCTTCAAATGTGCTTTGACACCGTAAGAGGTTTTTTTACTCCCAAAGAGGCATCTGTTTTCAGGCAATGCAGAAGTTGGATGATATGCCTGGAAGAGCATGAAGTCAGCTCCTTCAGTGGGCTATGGCATTCCCGAATGCAAAATTTATACACAGTTGGGAAAGTTTCTTTCCAACACTGTCCATAGGTGTTTGACTAATCAGGGTAAATGGTTTTACTGGAGGTCTTTACTTCACAGGTTAACATAAAGAAGATGTGTCCCATCCCCAGAAACTGCATAAAAATGGCCTCCTTTTCCCAGAAGGACTTGCCCCGTCCATTGTTATTTGCCATCAGTGGACTCTGTGGGACCTTCAGCCCCCCTGACAACAGGTATCTTCTCAGGCCCTTTGGGGTGGGGGATGGAGTCATTGCTTCTGGTTCTCGAGGCTTAAAACTGTGGCCATGGTGGCTGTTCATGGCTTGCATGCTCTCATTGCACTGGCAGAAGGGAGCAGCACATCTGCTCCCCAGTGGGCTAGGCAAACCGGATCGCCACCCGGTTAAACCCCAGTTACAATGAAATGTTTGTGGGTCACAGTGAAACCTGCTAAGGGATCCATCGCTCCCCAGCTCCTTGCAGGCTCACCGTGTCACACTCAACCCAGCGCCCACTTTCTTTTCCTCACTCTGAGTGCGTCTTTCCCCCAGGGGTTATGCAAACTGCACTGTGACTCTTCTTCAGCTGGCCAGCCAGCTGTGCACCTGTTTTTGATCAAAATTTTTCTACTGTAGCTCTTCTTGGCTCAGAAAAGTGCTTTGACAAGCTTGACATTTCCTGCCTCAGCAAGGAATAACATCTCTCCAAAAAAACACCGTGGGTTCTACTGGAGAGGTATTACCCATGAGCTGCAGAGAAAGTTGGACTTATTAAAAGGATCAGAAGCTGAAACAGCCCTCTTGGTGGTAGTACTAGAGATGTCCCAGAGCTCCTGGCCCCAGCGCAGGACGCAGCTTGGGTCACTGCCATTGTGGCACACTTCTCAACCTTCATTTCTTGTGCTCAAATGTTTTCCTACCCCAGTTCAAGAAAATACAGCATATATGATATCTTTTTTAGGAATAAAGTCAGACACTCTTCAGCTGAGCCTGATGAGGCAGAAAGCTGAGCTGAGGCTGCAGCTGATTGCGACCCATCCACTCCCCTTTCTCCAGAGACATGAAGAAACCCTCCCTGAAACAGGAGAAATATTTATGCATATTTTCACGCTGGAGAAGAAATCTGTGAGGATGGCAGATTCTGTTCAATGGCCCCTTGAGTTTTGTCTCCACTCTCCTTGACCTGTATCCTGCTAGAACTTTCAGTAAGCTATTTATCAGGTAAATATGTAAACCAGCCATCATCATATCAACATACGGTGGCAGTGACTGAGAGCTACCCTATTAATTGCTGACCCCATTTCTATTTCAGTCACTTGGCATGTCCTCTAGGAAATGAATGGGATCAGTCATGATAAATCCATTCTCTGTGGCACCAGATAATCCGTTTTCAAGCTGGAGTAGATGCTAAGATGCCCATCTGGCAGCCTGTTGCTGGATGACCAAGGGAGTTGTAGTGCAATGTGGCTGCATCCCTGAAGACTTGTGTTGGTGCCCTCTTGTACAATAAATGTCAGTATTATGTCCTAAAATGCCCTGCTGAGATATGGCACATCCCACTCTTGCACGCTGCACAGAAAGCATGCACCTTTCTAAAGGTCCCACAAGTTAATTCCTGGATGGCTGACAGCCTTTGATTTGGGTATTAAACTGATGCAGAAAGGCCGAGCGTCTAACGACTAGAGGAGACTGGAGAAAGGTAAATGTTATTTCAACTGCTCAAGGCTTTTGAGCCCAGATCTCCTGTTTCTGTTCTAACCACTGGGATATAAGACACCATGGTGCGGTGGTAGGGGTCTTCTCAGCTGTCTATGGTGGAGCTACTCTGCTTTGCACTGAAACAAAGCACATCTTTGAGAGGTCAGGGATGGTGGGGGGAGATACAGGTATTTAAAAGTATGATTTGCTGGTCCTGCTGGTCAGCCAAGGAGAACACTTGCCATGAAACACTTAACCACCAAGAGAAGCAGAAACTGCGTCGCAGCACTGGGTGCCCTGTGTGCTGGGCTGGAGAGCTGGACATGGCTTTGCTCTCTGGCCCCAGCGGTCCTTAATGCTGCCCTGCACAGACACGGCCACAGCTGGAGGGGCTGGAGGAGCCAAGTCAGTGCCCTCAGCCTTCAGCAGGCAGGCATGGGCTGCCACCCCCTTGGGCAGAAGCGAAAGCGTTGCTTGGACCCTGGCTGCTGAAGCCCCTGGAGCAAACACCCTCGCTCAGGTCCGGGAACTGGCCCTGACACAGCCCCACGAAACCGCGAGCACCCGATCGAGGAGAGGAGAGGAGAGGAAGACACAGGGTCCGAAGCAGGGAGTACCCTCCCAGAACAGCACAGCCGTTTTCCCTCAGGGCAGTTTGTTTTCACTGTATTTGTGTCCCGGGGACCCGGCTGCTTAGCAACTGGATAAAATTGTCACAAAATGCCAGCAGTGCCCTCCTCACCAGGGCAGGGGCTGGGCTGTGTCCCGGGGGGGCGCTGCCTGCCAGGTGAGGTGGCCACACGACATTCATGGGGGGACCCCCATCCCTGTCCCTGGCGACACCAGTAGACTGTCCCAAATATGTGAGGGAATTTGGCCCTTACAGGTGGCAAATGCTGCGCTGCAGGCAGGGCACGCAGGCAGCAATCCCCCGGCTGCCTGCAGAGCGGGTGGCACCCCAGGCAGATGAAACACGTACACTCTTGATCACAACGCCTTGTTGGATCTGAGTGGAGACATGCTTTTTCCTCTCTGAAAGACCAGGAAAAAAAGTACATTCGGAGTATTGTCATGAAGTACCGGAAAATGAAAATATTCACCATTCCTGACTGTGGATTTGGGGGTGACGGGTTTAAATACACTGTCTCACTTTGGTTCAGGGCATTTTAAATGAAAACAAAGAAAAATGGCGATGAAGAGTTATGGCTATATAGTCTTTGGGCCAGAAGGAGAACAGGCATGTGACTATTGCCTGCTGCCGTCCTTGCCCCGTTTGACTCCTCTGCCTCTGTGGATAATGCTCAAAGAGGTATCCAGGCTACCCAGGAGGCCAAACCCTGCTCAGCGGAGCTGACTTCCCTTGAAGGGCCATGCAAAGGGCAAGGGATGAAAATTAATTAGAGTTTTTAGGAGAGCAGCTTATAACACACTTGCCCTTATAAGTGGCTGACGTGCAAAAGATCGTTGTTGGCAATTGCTGACAGCTTGTGTGTTTACCTCAGTCAGCAAGTATTTGTAATCCATTTTAAAAATGTTGAAGTTCCAGCCTTACTGGGAACATTATAAACTGCCCTCAGCACTCTGATGTGCTTCCAAAACATATGCTGCCACAAGTCACAGAGCACAAAGACTCAAATATTTCAGGGGGGAGGTGGGGGAGAAGTGAGGAGATGATGCAGTTGAAATGAAAATGATTTAGATAACTCAGTATCTATTCACAAATATTTAATTTTCATGACTAGAAGCAACCACAACTGTTATAAGTGGGGTGAACCACCACATCACTTTTAGCATCTCTCCTGCCTGTCGCCACAGCACCACAACATGGAGGCTTTGTCAGCAGCAGGATGGCTAGACTTCAGTTTTTCCTTCCCAGGCCCCCAATACCTCATACACCCTCCTGTGCTGACACATATTTATGTGTTTGGGGGCCAGCGAAAACCCTAGTAGGGATTAAAATAGGCCTGTGAAAAAAACGTGATTTTCTGAGGCAAGTATTGCTGCTGAAGACTCAGCATTGCTGAGCCACTCCCTGGGAGCTTTTCAAAGAAGCACGGGATGCTTCTGCCCACACTCATGCCCAAAATATTTATTGACAGTTTCTATCTCTGTTTGGACAGAGAAATGGCAAAATGCATTTTCACTATTTTGAGTTTCTTCACATTTTTATGGCAGTTCTTCATGGTAGTTTTCACTAACTGTATGCCTTGCAGCCTCGGCAACAGGTTGGGCAGGAAACCTTCTTCAAGACAGGAAAATGCCATTGCCAAATCTACCATCAGAAATTGCTCAGGTGGTAGAGGTGAGTGAGCTTGGGACAAACTCCAAATAAATGCCCTTTCAAAAGCCTTGCGCCTTGAGTTAATGTCATTCCTTTAAACTCAGAAATGTGCTGTGCACTGCCCCAAATCCTGGGGAGCTGAGGCTGCTGAGAGGAAACAGGGGAGCAGAGGAGAGACAACCAGGGCCAGGGGCAGCAGCCCGCACCTGCTAACATCTGCCCTGAGGCTTTGGCAGCAGGTTTTAGAGAGGGATTTTTGGTTCTGTGAGGGAGTGGGAGAGCACGCTCAGATTGCCACCCTGTAGCTAAGTGATTTTCAGTTTTTTCCAGTAGCACAATTATGAAAAATGCCTTTCATGTTCCCCATTAATGTTGCTATTAGCAGGCAGGCAGGACTCCCAGCATGAGCCAGTTCTTGCTAACAAGGTCCGTGTGTACCACATTAGGGAACGTACCACTCACGTGGCTTTCAGAGCACCGTAAGTGATTTGCCATAGCTCCTGTAATGGTACAGAGCCAAACATACCTACGTCTCCTGTCAGAGAAGGCAGCAAGGTCTAGCTTCAAACTCAAGATCCTTGATTAAAAGAAAAGACAACCAGCAAGCCCACACCCCTGCTTCTGTGCACTGAGTTGCCCTCCTGCTCAAACACCAGGCGGGTGCAGTGCTGACGAGGACTATCATCTGCAGATGGGGCTGTCAAGTCAAACGTCTCTCACTCGCCCACTCAGTCACTCATACGAGCAGTATAATAGCAGGCCAAAAAAACCAAAAAAAACCTTACCAGGGATTATATAATCCTCCATCTTCACATGCACTTCCTTCCGAGGTTACTCCTCCCTTTCAAAGGTGGGCCTTACTCCAATGCAGAAAGCAAATGGTCTAGTGCATAGGACAAGGGGGAGAAGTTGCTGTTCTTCACCTTGATTTTAGCAAGGCTTTCAGCACAGGCACCCGTAACATCCTTACAGCCAAAGTGGTGAGATAGGGAGCGTGCTGCAACAGGCTCTGGATGGCCACGGGCCAGCCCCGTCACATGTACAGGTTTTCTTGAGCTTAACTCCCCTTACATACACCTCTGCTGTGGTTATGGGTGTTGTGTAAACCCCAGGGTAGGACAGGGACCCGGCTCTCTGCAGCGGGCTGGCTGGCCAGGAAAGCGGCTTGATTTGTAAAGGACTCAGATGTTAGTTCTCAAATTCCTTGTGGCACAGTCAGCAGGAAACGGCTCCGAGTGGGCAGAAAACACCTCAGGGTGTTTTTTTCTTAAATGTGCGAATTTTCTTTTAAATGCTGAGATTTTTGCCCGTGCCCCATTGCTCCCACCCCAATATGTATCACTTTCTTATACCCTTTCCCAGCTCCATGCAGAGGAACAGAAAGCTACACTGGAAATGCCAGGCTTTAAGGCATCTCTTTTCTTCTACATCTTGTGAAGATTGCTACAGAAAGAAAATATATTACAACAAATTTGTATCCACATCCAAGCTTGCACAATGAACCAGTTAAGGATTTGTGATTTTTTTTTTTCAAGTACGTGGCCAAATGTTTATGGGATGGTCTAGATTTTCATCCAAACTTTCACAAATTTAGACAGCTGCCTCCAGTGCTCTAAAAAGGGCATATAATCAGCACATCTGAAAATCAATACACCTCATGGGGCTGAGTACCTCGGTTAATCAAATACTGCAACCATTAGCTTTTGCTCAGCTGCGAGTTAGCTCCACAGCATTTTCTGCATAGTTACAAGATTATAATTGTTAGGAAAAAATAAAGTAGGTATTTTAAACATCATGATGCCTGTGTTTTTTCATTGTTTGAACTTCACCTTTTCTGCAGCTTGATTTTCCTTCCAGAGTTGCTCAGTAGGTAAATCTAGAGAAAACAAAACCCTGGCTGTCTCAGTGATCCTGGACAGTAGAGAATGCAAGGCTATTCTAGGGCCATCTGTTTCACTGCAAGAAAGGTTTTAGAAAACCAATCCAGGCAGTTGATTCATTATAAAATAGACATAAGTTATGAAGACAATAATGCAGAAAAATCCTATGAAGACCTCTTAAGTCCCTGGCTGCAATTACAGTTATTTTTTAAATCAGCACTGGCTACCCACATCACGTGAATAATAGTATGCAAGTCACAGACGCAAAATAGCAATAGCTGCAGAGATCAGGGCCTTACCAATGGTTACATTTAATTCATATAAAATTATTATAGTTGCTCTTCTGGAGCACGGTTGGTGTGGGACACAGTCTTGGACTGTCTGGGGGAAAATGGCCCTACACAAGAGCTCACTGTCTCAGAGGGCGTGTGTCTCTCTGAAGATGAAGGCAAGCTGTGTGCAACTCTGCAGAGATTGGCTTGCGAGACAGAGTGAAGTGTGTAACAGAGAAACTTTGTTGGCAGCAGAGGAAGGACTAAGGGAATGTGAGATGCAACAATTTTTCTCTAAATTAGATCTTTGATGAATGTCAGACCTTAGCTTAAGCAGTCTTCTAAGAAAGCCTGGACCAGGGCCTTCTGTCATAAATATTCAAAGATGAATTTTCATCCATACATTTCCTAGTCTTCCTTTGATTGCAGTCCATCAGACTGCAATTCATGTGGCTATGGCAGGAGACTTGGTATGTAGCCACACAGCATGCCTGGAAATAAATTGCAGACTGAACAAAGTTTTACTCAACCTTGTATTTTCAAAAGCACCTTACAGTAATCTGTAGCCAAGCAGCAATAAAGACTTTTAATCACTGTAGACTGTGCTGTGCTGAAACTAAACACAATTCTATTTCATAAAAGCCTGTGGTCACTCAGGGATATCAGTTTCAGTCTCCTTGAGGCATGTGTGCCCCATCCAAATGCCTCTTACAGTAACACATCCAATATCAGGCTTTACCAAAAATAAAACCAAAATGTGATCTGACTGTTGAACTCGACAACACAACAGGGCTGGAGACCAGAAAGGGTGGGCAGCATGTGTGCTCCTCCACACAAAAGTTCCTGGTAAAGTTTGCATGCGAAGGAGACCTCAGCTGTTGGGGCAGAAGTCTCAGCAGCAATGTCGCAAGAAACTCCTGGCATCCAAGTCAGACTTCTTCAGATGTTCATTGCCAGGTTGATGAACTATCAAAAGAAAGATCAATGTTACAATAAATGATTGCAGGCCCTTCTCCCCCCCCCTCCCTTTCCCCAAATGAGAGAGAGATGTTCAAAAGCAATGTCTTGCTCTGAACTGACCCCACGCAGGGAAGAGGACCTTTGCTCACTCGGCTTTTATGTCCTGTCACTAAGGAGCAACCTCAGCCAGCATTTACTTCTGTGTTTGCAGGGAAGGAGGCAGAGGTCTCCAAGCACTAGATGCTGATAATAGCAGTGATTTTGCTTGCATCCCAGCAGTCCACACAGGCTCCCATATTTGTTGTGCCAGGGAATTCATTGTGCTTTGTCCCAGCAAGCTTTGGGTTAGTGTAAAATGAGAAACAGCCCATGTGTGCAACAGAGAGGCAAAGAGAGCACAAGAAAATAACAAGCCTGTTCTGAGCAGTGCAAGAAGCAGAGGATGGACACACACAGGAGAGGCTGATGTGAACTCCTGGGGGATTCAGGGAGAGTAAAAGACCCCCCCGTCACAGTCTGCTGCTTCCCCCTTCCCCCATCACAAGCTGGAACCCAAGGAAGGAAAAAGCAGAGAATCTAGAAAGGGCAATGGGAAGCTGATAATATGCCACAGGGCAAGTAATGAAGGAAATAGTGCAGAGGAGATGTAATCAGTGCATGCACTTTAAAATCCCAGCCTTGCTGAAATCTATGGCATGTCCCCTGCACTCTCATGGACATGGATGTCACCTGAAGTGTCATGCAGAAATAGTCTGTTTTTTACAAGAGGACAAAGCTCTAGAGAAGTCCCATCATTTTGTCAGTGTTTATGAAGCTGTGCTCATACCTCGCCTATATTCAGGTTAATGAACTCCTTGTTTTTCACACTCAGTGCCTGGAATACTCCTGAAACGAAAAACAGGACACCGGTGCTATAAATATACCTCATTCATATTCATACATGAGCTCCCCAACCCACAACGATGTGTGGCCCTGCCAAGGAGAGGGAGGGCCTGGCGCAAAGGCGGATCGCTTAGGATTGCATGGTGGCGGTAGCTGCTCTGACAAAATGAAGTCCTTGCAAGAGGAAATGTCTTGCTGACTTAAGGCCTTTGTGCAAGTCTCACTTCAGGACTTGACTGGAAGCAGGTGTCCTGGATGTGCTAAACAGTGGGATTTGGATGATTCTCTAAAACGAAGCCAAACAATTTGCATTTCTTTATATATCTTATTTAACTTTTCTCTCTCGGTAGTTTAATACTGCTATTGCCACAGGTTGAACCAGGAAGCAAAGAGAAGAACAAAACAAAAAAATATCACTCAAGAAAGTTGACTTTGCTTCTTATAGAGTGAGTTGCGTTGGATTTGAATTTGGAGCCACACTAACTAATGATCACTTCAGCATTTATCCAGCAATTTAACCTGTCTCTACTACTTCTGCTCTGGAACAAGAGAGACCCTACACACAAATGAACTGAGACCTAGGGTGCCTCAAGATACAGGGAACCGTATCTCAGCCAGAAGTGGACAGGTTATGTGAAACGTAGAGGAGATATCTGCCCAAGCTCATGCCAATTATCTCTTTGCATAAGGCATAAGCAATATTTGAACCTTGAAATTCTGTGATCCCAAATTAAGCCCATGGGTGAGCCACAAGAAAGGCTATGACACAGACTTTGCCAGCATTCTTCACATGCCTTCTACGTTGCTGCAGAGTTTATGAAGCAGGCTCTATTCACATGGGGAAATTTTCCATTAGCAGCAGAACATTTTTCACTTTACAGGAGAAAAGCCATCCTAAAAGCAAATGCTAAACACAGCTCCTCTCTGTTAGCCACTCAACGTACACACTTGGTCTTAGATATTGTGCAATATGCTCAATGACAGCCAAAAGTAGAACATTTTTTTTTTTTTCAAAGGGGAAGAAATTCCAGAGGAAGAAGATACTCACGACTTGCATTCTCTAAGCGAATTAAGCAGTTCAGAAAATCATCAAATTCAATCTGGAACTGTTCGTCAGAGTATCGGAGGACAATCAGTTGCAGCAAGTAGTTGTTGAGTTGGTATCCTTCCCAAAGACACACACACACAAAGGAAAAGTGAGGAAGCTCTTAGGCCAGGGAGGAATCCGCAAATCTCTACTAACCAATCTTGAAAACCAGTTAATGGGAGGATACTCTACGGCACACATCCATATGTGATCTGACCACAAAGTTCTTTAAGCTTGTAACAAATAACGAAATCTGAACAAGAAATGTTGCAGTCACTGCAGTTTCTAGTCCATGCACTTTTTGATGTATGTGGGACCATTCTGCCTCCTTGAAATTTGGAGGGATTTCTGCAAAACTATGTGCTTTAATAAAAATAATTTGTGATGAAGTACAAATGTACTGACTGCTCCTCATTACAAACAGCTTACTCACTGTTCCTCCAACCCTCAAGTGGAGATGGACTCTGAAGTGGTTTGTTGCAGGGCCTAACCCTGCAGATGTGCAGCCCTGTTGAGTTTAACAGAGTTCAACAAAAATGTAAAGATTGCTCTGACCGACTGCCCTGCAGGGTTGGGGATACCTGGGGCAAAATTAGTCCACTCAATGTCCCCTCTAGGTGCCCAGGTCCTCTCTGGGGTTTAGTCCTCCTCCCTGTTCAGGGGCACTCAGCCTGCACAATTGGTTGCAGACGCCTTCACCCACAGCCGATCTGCCTGACAGGTTTCCCAGGTAAACTGCAGCGCTGGTCTTACCTGCAGCTTTAAGAGCACTGCGAAGCTCATAGGAGGACATGGAGCCAGACTTATCAAAGTCAAATTGAAGAAAGATATTCTGTTATGAAAGGAGCACATGGAAAGTTCAGTATTTGTATATGAAAGGGAGCACAGATATGGCACAGAAAGGCAAGGTGTTTGTCTCTAACTGTGTAGCATAAGCGCTTAAGAAAGCTGACAAGACTTTGGTCTAGATCCAGCCTTATTTTGTAACAGACGAGCAAATCTGGGTCCCAATGCTCTTTGTCATATGAATAGGTTGTTGTGAAATGTAAACAAGTACTGCCAAACCCAAGTATTCAAAACCAGAGAGCTGCTCTTCATAAAAAATTCTGTGATTTTTTAAAAGGTGATTTTATCTGGGAAGGATGTATTTTTATTTGTCTTTTAACTCTTAACTCTCTCAATCTTTTTTTTTTTATTTTTTTATTCACATTCATGGTAAAACCAAGAGAACTGGTACAAATGGTTTGAATTTTGACCTAAATATTAAATAATTATTAAGCTGCAGTTAAATTCAATCCTTTTAATGAGAGGACAAACACAATTCTCCCTTAGAATATGAGTTATTTAGAGTTGTTGTCACGTTCAGCTTAAAATTTTCCATCAGATATTTGTGGAAATCTTCCTACAGGATACAAGGATTTCTCAAACCCCCTTGTTAAAAAACAGTGCATCTTTTGTTGAAAGAGATATGTCATTAGTACCCAGAAAAAGAGTTTGCCGTTTCTGATGGGGTAGACAAGAAGCAGAGAACTGCATATTTGGAATGTTTGGGTGAAGCATGAGTTCAGAAGCAACGATTAATGACCATGAGGAAACAATTATGATGTCTTTATTTGAATATTCAGTCTGTAGCCTGATTATGCAAGCCTGCTTATTCTTACTGCCATAGACAATGGCAGGGAAACGTGTTTAAAATTAGAATCAACACTTTCCCAGACTTCAGTACGGTTGACTCCTGAGAGATCAATAATGGAAATGCAGTGTCTTAGGAAATGATTGTTTCCTACTAGTCATGAATCATCACTTTCTTCTTCTGTACAACAGCAGTAATGGAAACTCCTTAAGTTTTATTTTGATTGGCTTCCTTATTAGTGCCCCTTGCATTCTTTATCCCAAACACAGTTGATTCGCTTACAAAAATCTCTGTTATTTCCAGACAACCATTATGGTTTAGCATAATGGAAAGCTAAGAATGTCTTTGACCATCCAAAACAAGCCCCCATACTTTTAAAACATTTGTTTTGAGTTAAAATTTGTGGCTTGTAAACACTCCTGTCTCCATTTTTGTCTGTGCATACGAAATAAACTATGCAGGAAATAGCTAATGAAATGGAGAAGAAAATACAATGAATAATATCACCTACTATCCATTTCTTCATTTTTTCCCAGAAAACTTTGAATTCATTAAATTCCAGTTTCCCGTTGCCACTGGTCTGGTAATCTCAATTAAGGAAAAGGATTTGTTACTTGAAGGTCCAAATTCTGTCTGAATTTATCTGCGCTGTTCCTTTAAGCAGAGAACATTATGTTGCCTGGAAAGCCTATGGTGCTGCTGAAACCAATACTGGGATTTCTCATGAGATGCAGCTCAAGCAGTTACAGTCATGGCTGTGGCTGTGACACTTGGGGAACATTATGTGATACAAAAACACAGCTGAGCAATGCAGGCTCCACAGGAGAAAGAAAGACAGATTGTTCTCAGGCAAGAAAAGCTTTGGATGTAAATGGGATAAATGATTCAGAGAATTAAATGACCTGATTAAAACAAATTGCTACTGTACTCGAAGGAGATAGTCAACCAATGTGCTATTCAGTATTTTTATCTAGAGACCAGGGTCTGTTGCAATGGCTCAAACAAAAATTAATGGGAGCTGTGGGGTGAGGCCGGCAAAATCTGGTCCTTATGGTCTGAAAAAAAAGTCTGTATAGCAGTTCTGAGAGGCAGTGATTAGATCTACCTGGCCTTCCCTCTGCCTGAAGTATAAGGGTCTTAATACTTATTTTACTGAGTTACTGATGTCTTCCAAGCACAGCTCATTTGCAGGATGGGGCATTTTCTCTGAAATGCTAAATAAGGAATGGGCCCATTCCCTTTCTAACCATCCATTCCCCTTCCCCTTTCCATCTTGTCAGGACAAAGCCCTTGCTCAGATACACACTAGCTCAGCGAGCATTCACAGAGGTCAAAATGTGCCAAGCAGGGTCTAGTTAATGCCTGCTGTTATTTAAGCACCTACACTGGTGACATTACTGAGGGCACCCACAGATCCTAGGGACGTTATCACTCCTGCAAAAAGTTTGTCCTTTTACCCAGCCAGGTTCTTCTTCCCGGGGTCATGTAGAACTTTGCCCCTACTCCGTGCCACTGCATGGTGACTGTAGACAGGAAATTTGGTAGCATATGACACTTAGGGGACTCTGCCAGCGTTGACTTGGGTTTGCAGTCATTGCATTTTGCTCCTCCCTTGTGCTCCAAATACCATGTCCAGAGTCTGATGGCTGTGTCTGTGTTCCTTGTGCTTCCAAAGCAGACGAAGAGATGTCTCCCCGTTTATTCAAAACTATGCAGAGATTTGCTTGGAAGCATTGCAAATCATGGAAACTATTTAGTTATATCCTAAATAGTAAACCTAGGACTGCTGCCATGCTCCTGGGTTAAGTGCAGCCCCTGGCTCTGTCCCAATACCATGTAAGGATGAGATGTGAACATGGACCAGTTCTCTACTGAAGCTTCATTTTCAAGGGAGGAAATTTAGGACTGGTCCCCTGTTTCTCATTGTGTATGCATGGTGACTGATCTGCACTGAATTTTAACATTATAGACATAACTTTAACAGGATAAGATTTTGCCTGTTCTGGTTTTCTGTTAGACATGTTTGAGAGGATGTTACCTCTGTTATGGACTGGAGCAACAAAAGCAAAAGACAAGAACTTCTCAGCTGAACAAGCAAGACAGAAAACAAATGTTAGATACTTGCTTTGTCAGGACTGTATCTGTTTTGTCTCACGTGTAACAAAGTTGTCTATCAGGAAAGCATACTGCAAAAAAGAGCTCTACCTGAGGAGAAGCCATGATAAGCAAACTCAACAGGCACCAGAACATTGCAAAGGACTAATCTGGCGGGGAAGTACCAGGGCTGTGATTCATCTCACCTAATGTCTGAGCAGTCATTTAGCATCCCTCACAGTTAAGTGCGTCCAGAACAAGCATAATTATACCATCCTCTTCACTATCTACAAAGGAAGTCTAGAAAGCTAGCTTAGATGGAGCCACCTACATCATAAATGCCTAAATTTGGACAGAAAACTCGCCCACATGTCTGCTTCCTGGAGTTCCAGGATCTAGCTGAAGGACTAGATTTTCCAGCTTTTGATCTGATTGTCAAAAACCCCACAGCTTTGATATCAGTAATTTTCAATGCTCTGCTGATCCTTAATTTCTGACCCATAACTTGCATGCACAACTCTGGCTGGTCAATTTAACCCTCCAGACAACAGACTTTTCTTGAGTTACCTCTTCCAGGCCTTTTTCAAACAAACCACAGCTTGAAAAATGCACTGTTCTATACAAATGTAATTTGAGATTTACTTTGACAGGTGCTCAGCATTAAAACATCTCCCTCTAAGTCTGCAGTAGAAAATGGTCTGCCTTGAAGGTCTTAACCCTAAATTTCTAAAATAAAAATCAGGATACAACTTTCACATAACTTTTTAATTTGGGTAGTGTTCTGCCATGACATTACCACATCCATCTCTGATATTCATGACAGGTAATGCTATGGACAATCACATTCAGCATCCATTTAGCTTCACAAGCACTTTTTTGAAAGGATACATCCATAAGAGAAATGATATTTCGGCATGAAATGAGACTTAAGTTCTTGAATTTGATATTCTTTGCTGAAAAAGGACAATAATAGAAAAGAAGTCATTGGACAAATCTGCCTTTTATAAACTGAAAGTAGAAAATAGGGTTTCATAAGCAGGGATAGCTGGCTTTTAGTTCTTATTGTGGGAGGACCTGTGCATTGGAAGATGAAGACTATAGAGAAGTCACAGTCTAGACAGAGGAGGTATTTACTGAAGACATGACAGGAAACACTGTCCTTGTTTCATAAATCAGGAGATGAGGTTCAGAAAGCAACAGGTTTCCCATCGTACAAAGGGCCTGTAACAGTCATGAACTACATCCAGGTCTTAAAAGTCTCAGCCCAGTGCCTGTCTCTCCATAGCTGAGCAGTAGTGCAATGGAGACCTGGCCTCACTGAGCTGACCTGGATTGTGCTGGAGGCAGGGAAAGCTTTGGGTTTGATCATGGACCAGATGTTTTCCTGGCTTTGCCCTGGCTGGCTGGAGGACACCAGGTGGGAGTCATAACACAGCCTTTATTTTACTATCTGTAAGTGAATTTCATGGTAGCTTTTATAAAATTCTTTACAGCCCTTAACTTAGAGTTTAACAGCACTTACTTTTTTTTAATACAGCATTCAGAACATATTCGAGCTCCTCTGCAGCTATCTCCATGTCCTAAAGTAAAAAAAAAAAAAAAGTGCAGCATCTGTTACTTGGATGTCTCTGTAATCAGACACACCAAAAACCTCAGAAAACACAAACATCACCCATCTGTACTTTATTGCAACTCAGAAAAAGACAACTATACAAAATCCAGAAAAGGCTAAAAACTAAAGGGCTGGCAAAATACAGGAGTGCCGCTGTGCATAAGGCTGTCTGAAGGAGATCTCAGGCAGGAACCATCGATTCAAAGAAAAATAAACTGCAGATGGGCACTGAACCAGGAAGGTTCTCTCAGAGCTCGAGTTCTAGCTTTGGCTCTCCTGCTCGCTCACCAGGGACTGCACCCTTCCCCATGTAGACATAAGGCATGGTGACATCTGGTGCCCAAACAACACACTACAACTAAGCATATTCCTCCCAAAATTTGTAATTTTCGTTTTACCTGGCCCTGGGTGGGAACAGAAGTGTCTCCCCTCTTTCTACATCTTGCTATGTCCCACAAGGGTTTTGCACTCACCTTTCCTGAAATCTGCTCAAACAGTGCCCGGAACTGTTTTTCTTCTTCAGTTTCTTGTGGGCTTGGTGTTGGGTTTGGAGGCTGTAACATCAACCACACAAGTAATTATAAGAATTGTGAAACTTGACATTTCTCCTGCACACAGCCTCTCTGTGCATCAGGGTACCATAGTACATCTTAAAATAAGGGTACACATGCTCCTGAACATCGCTAGACCTGAGGCCTCCCAACCATCTAGCTGCCCGAGGGGATTCTCAGCCCCTCATTTCCTTTGCCTGGATGATTGCATGGTGTGGCATTGCCTTGGCTATCTCAAAACCAAGAGCATCCATCCTGGAAAACACCTCTCCTCTCATCCCACCCCTGCACCACTCTGCTTCGCCGTCCCTTGAACAACCACAGCTCTACTGAGCTCTTTCCAGCGGCACCATCCAGGGACCTCTCACCCCTCTTGGGAGCACCAGCCAGAGGCGGCTGCGCTTTGGCATGTTACCCAGAGCCACCCTGAGCCTGAAAGCACCTTCAGCCAGATGCTGGCTAAGTGCCTTGGTGCAGTCACAGGGGTGTAGAGTCCAGGCTTCAGTCTACACTGATGAGCAGAAAGATGCAATAGCGTAGAACCACTGCTATAGGGGGGGTGACCATGTGAAGAGAGAGCAGTTCTTGGGCCAAAATATAAGGAAAAAGAAGGCAACAGCACAGGAAGCAAAGAATTGGGCTTTGTTTTCTCTGCTCACAGAAGATACAACATGGGTGCTATTTACTGTACTGTCACCAGAGTGGCATGGGTGACGCTGCTTGGCCACTTACACTTTTTTGGCCGTATGTATGTTCCTCGCTTCCTTCTGCTCAAGTTTGGGTGCAGTCCCGTAATGATACCAGGACAGGTGAACAGATTTACTTTGCTACTGAACATGGTCCTGAGACCCCAGAAATGGAGATGCACTTGTTAGCTGGGACCTGGAGGAGAGTTTTACTAACGAGGGGCATATGAGATCTTTGCTTAGCTTGTTTCCATGGGAAGGTGCACCAGGATCAATGGCTTATTTGCAGGGATACACTTAAACAGGAGCTGACTCAGACTCAGCTGCAATTAGTGCTCAGCGGGCAGACCAGGCCACTCAGAAACAAAAAGAACTTAATCATTTCAGTAGGCACATGTGTGTATCAGGCATTCCCTACCAAGCCCTGCGGATATTGATAAGTAAAATAAAGATATGTGTATGCAAAATGAATGTAGGTCTGTGGACACGCTCTTGCCTCTTTTTTTTTTCATAATAAATAGAATTTTAAAACATGTGAATGGCCATTTGCCCCCCTGATGTTAACGGGTGTGCTGAAAGCACACCCGTGGTGGCTGATACCCGCCTCTGGTGCTGGCTGATGCTGGCTGCCTTGAAGATGATGCAGAAGCATAATGATTAGGATTTCGATTTTTACAGCTCTTTTACCATATTCAGGAGAACTGACTGTTTCAGTCACAAACACAAAGCTGGCAATTGTGTAACATTCCTGTGAAATGAACGTGTTTTAGCCAAAGACAGTAAAAGCAGCGTGTCCTGGCTTCTGCTGAGCTATTCTCTTGCTATTTTAACTCTGTAGACTTACCTCAGGGAGATCAATGGCAACATTTTCATCTAGATCCCTGGAGAAAAGAAAACCTTATTTATTATCGGAAAATATTCAACATCTGCTTGGGGTGGAAGCTTGCTCATTACATTTTCCAGAGGTGAATGGTAAAACTACATTTTTTACTGAACAGGTTAAGTTTGGGTAAAATTCATCAGACAATCAGATTTTTGTACTGTTTAAATTTTAGTATAAGCCCTTAAAACAGACTCTAAGCAGGACTCGGGGAGGGCACAGCTGTGCATGCTGTCTGCTAAAGAATTAATCTCCTTCTTTATTCACTGTGCACACATTTTTTCCTCAATAGCCCTTTTTAAATATAAAATTGTCATTCAGACAAACTTTGAGAGGAAACAAACACTGCTGTATTCACAGATTTCTGAAAAGTATCAAGCAGTTAGCAACTCTTCTTTGTCAAGCTTCCAGAGGATCCACCATGGCAAGCCCTATTTCCCCACCTCCTAAAACCCTCTCCAAAAAAAAGTCAGGTTTAGCAAAAATGGTCAAATGCAAAAAAAACATCAGGAGCTTCCCATGCTAGGGCTCTACCATAGGGCTGGGCACCCAGCAGCCAGACCCTCCCAAGGGAGCCACTGGCCCCACACATGGGCGAGCACTGGAGGGGCCTGGGACTCCATGCTGACTTACTCAGTGATGGCCTTCTTCTCGGAGAAAATCCTCAGGCAGAAATCTGCCTCTTGGTGCGGCTCAAACGTGGTTGGAACAAGAATGTAATCACCCGGTGGCAGCTTGAATCGGTTGGATACTTCCCTTAAATTTATGTAGGTTTTGCTCCTGGCCGTGGAGGGGTGGTACCTGAAGAAGTCTTTGCCCAAGTGTCCGTCTCTTCCAGGGCTCTAGGGACGGAAATGAAGCCATGGTGTGTTGGGGGCCATCCTTGCCCCCTTCCCAGTCAAAGTCAAACTTTGCCTGGCACGAACCTGTCCCCTGGCCATGACCCTGAATCTCATCCCTTCACTCAGGTGCTTGCAACAACCTAGCTCCCAGCTTACGGAAAGAACCTGTTACCAGTGGTCCTTTCCCACCCAGAATGCAGTCTAAGAGGACACTGGGACATTGTCTTCCTGCTTAAACATTCCCTGCCATTGAATATCACCATCCCAGGCAGGGTGTCACACAGCAGTGACAACAGATTTGCCAGTCCCAACCTCACTCAGGGACAGACACCCCTGTGTGTCATGAGCCCCAAGAGGCTCAAAAGAAGCAACATCCCCCCTCCAGGAGCCAGGCAGGGGATGACAGAATCATGGGGCCAAGGAGTCTATCCTGAGAACCCATGGCCCCGCAGGGACTCCTAAATCCTCCTCTGAGAGGACTCCAACCCAACCAAGTCAAAATTCTCTGTGGGTCTTGATGTAACTGAGAAGATTATTTTAAGAGCAAGGGCCCTAAAAATACACGATGACTGGCAGGGTTACAAACCAAGAGAAAGATTCTAATACTGATAGTGTGGCTACTGCACTGTAAAAGCAATAGAGTACCTCATAAATAGAGTAGCCGATGGTTAGCATCTCAGCGCCAAGCTTCTTGAGTTTACGGCGATCCTTTTGCATCAGCGCTGCTATGAATGTGCAGTCATCTTGCCCATCGTCTTTCTCTGTCAAATGCAGCTTGATTTGTGGATTTGTCCAGAAAGTCTCTGCCAATGTAAAGAATACCAGAGAATTTCTTGCCTCAGAATAATAATACCACCACTACTACTACTAAAAAAAAGAAGACAAAAAGGACAATTAAACTGAGGTTTTGTTCAAATTTAGTTTTTCCATTAGCTGTTATGCTTCTTTCCATTAAGCTCTGCAGAAAATAAGCCAAATCCCAAAGTCCTTATGGAACTAGGCATAGAAAAGATTTTAGGCCTGATATTTTATTAAGTTACCATGGTTTAAATAAAGTTGTCAGATGGGATTTTGTTAAAAGTACATAGCTACAATCCATAGTGCTGGTGCCAGTTTGGAGTAACACGGTTCAGGTCCATGATGCTGCTTCAGAGCCACATAAATATGCTGGCTGAGCTGGATTTTTGTCTCATTTTACACTTACTGCTGCAGTTTAAGTGACTTACTTGGACCTAGTCCTGCTCATGCAAATGTAAATGAGAGGCAAATCAGATCCAACAAACTTGAGAGCAAAGAAAGCAGCTCTTTTACCGCAAAGTCTCAAGTGGGACCATATGAACATTTGTCCCTTTGGCTGGTTCCTGCTAGCTGAGACTCAGCTGGCCTGGCCTGCACCCACAATTCTAGCTATGGGGTAACAGGAGAGGTGGCTGAGGGTGAGCAAGGACTTCAGCAACTGCTTCTCATTTTCGAAGCATATATATTTACCTAGAAAATTTCTGCATCCTCCTGCAGTGGATCCCCGGACCCAGCTCCCCTGGTGGATGGTCACCTCCCACTTGTGGGCAGTGCTGTCTTCCAGGGCATCTGGAGTCAGGTTGCAAATCTCAACCTTATCAAAATGCACTTTGAAGTCTTCAAATTTCATCCTGAGCAAAAGACATGGGAAGGAACAGGCAGTCATTCACTTCAGTGAAGGATCCTCAGCAGAAGTATTTACTCCCCAGTGTCCCAGGGCCAGATCACCAGCTTGTGTGGATCTTAATAGTTTCAGTGACCATGGAGATATGCCAATGTACACCAAGGGAGAAGCTAGCTCTTACTCACTGTGGTTTAAAACACAGCCAACCCTATTGTCTGGGTCTGATTCTGGCAGCTGCTACACCTTTCTTTGTAACTCCATTGATTTTATTCAGTTACAGCTGAATATAAGATGAAAAGAAGTAACACTGGCACAAAACCTACTGTAGAAAGAGATACTTCACCAACATCATCCTGGTCTTAATGTCTGCATCTATATTGCTGGAGAGCCAACCAAAGGATGGCAGGCATCTGTGCAGGAGCCAACTCTGCCTACAAATCAGCTGTGTGTTCAATGCCAGCTGCATGACAGCACTACAAGGGAAACATGGTGATGGATTAACCAAGCCATGGTATGACTAGCCTGTCTGTGCTGCAGTTAAAGTCACATTTGGGTCTCTGCTAAGGTGCCTAGGCTCAAGTTGCTCACCCTCTCCCCCTTTATGGGTGCCTGGGACCTTGTCCTAACAAAAGCATATGCCAAACAAGACGGACAAAAGGTATGTTTGGACTTGAGGAGCAGTTCCAACTCGCCCTTGAAGGTGATATGAACACTGCTGCCTGCTACTGTGTCATGTAGATTGCACTGTATTTTATGCCCAAGGTGAACACATATATATGACCATGGGAAGAAGGAAGGAAATGCCACAATACGGATGTTTTTGAGTTGCTGGGCTGGGCTGGTTGAACCTAGCCTGCTCAGCGTGCCGAGAAGTAGATAACCCTTGCGATTTTATCTAGCAAGTAAAAGGGCAAAAAGATACCAACAGACCTGCTGGCCAAGAAGCCCTGTGTTCAGGACTGAGAAAACAGCCAAGAGAAGGGACAGCTGGAGTCAGGCACCCATTTGGGCATGGCGTGCAGTCCTGGGCAAAGGGAACAGAGCAGGGAAGCTCTCTTAATGGCCAAGAGCTTGCATGGTGGGCACTGCAAGGACAGGAGGTCCGTATGCCCTAAGACTTAGGGTAGCCTCGGTAAGCTGAACCTCACTCTATAAAGGGGGAGAGGTGTTAGGCCTTTAGCACCCCGATGTGTCCTCTGCTCTGAATTGCTATCTCCTCCCTAACACGAACTTCTGTAACTATCCTTTTCCTCCAGTGGCTGATGCATAACAACAAAATGGAGCAGCAGGAAAGTAAAAGCTCTCTGAGACCACATGTTTATCTGTAACAGTCGCAGATAGGATCCAGCTAGCCCTTAGTGTAGCTCACCAGACACAGCTAGCTCCATTTTTCTGCTGCATAAGAGATAGATATCTGTGGTGGTGTTAATTTACACTTGCTATGGGCCATTTTACAAGTTGGCTTTAGTGTGGGAAGAAACAGCAGGGTTTGCTTTCCTGAGCTCTGTCCTCTTTCTTGTCGGCTATTCCCATGTATTGCTAGCCCTAGACACTGCTAATTCACACTTTGACGCTCAGTACACTAGAGCAGGGGTAGCATAGCAAAATCTGTCTCTAAGTGGCTCAGTTTTCTGGCCACACTATACAATTCGGAGCTCTTAGGAAACATGCTGCAAAGCAGATGAAGAAGTTGCACTGTATAGATCAGTTTGGCTCCTAAGAGGTAAACCACCTGTTCTGACTGCCCTAGGGCTGTCCTGGATTTGTACTGGTGAAGGCAAAAGAAGAGTCTGACCCTCTGATTTTAGGAGGTAAGGGACTAGGGGGAGTGAAAAGCTGATTTCTTAGTCAACAGCAGGATGCCTTGCCTGCTTCTAGTAGAAGCATCATTTTGTCTGCCCTGGACAAGACCAATCTTAACTGCTAATATGTAGCCAAAATATCTTTGGGGTATTTAATGAGGTCAGCAGGCCCTTAACATGTTACCATACAGATTTTCTTCAGTCCTCACAAATCCAAAGAACAAAAAGGACAAAATTTCTTATCAGACCACATTTCCCACCTTAGCTGCCTTATCCCATGTAGTCCTCTACAGCTATGCTGCCTTTTTGCATTGACTAAAGACACTCTGATATGACACTTATCTTGCTTTAAACGTTCTCTAGTTTTTGACCTAATTTTCCTCCCTGAACTATCCTTTATCCTAGCCTTCCTGTTCCACCTAGGATGAAATCTAACACAATACATGAGAATAAACAGGTATATTTCTTCTTCCTCTTCTTCTCTTCCATTTAACAGAAACGAGCCTGCATAGGAGAAATGACCGTTGCTCTGTGTGCAGTCAGCTGAAAGTGAGTGCATAGTAGGTTTCCTCTGCCCACTTTCAACTTCCAGACACATTAAGAAATGATGTACAAAAAGCTTGCTGACTGAAAAACTTACTATTAAGTCTACTTCAGTTGAAACCGGTTGTGGTCTACAAGAGGAGCCCCATTGCACCTTATGTTACTTGCCAAGCCCAAAGATAACACATGTCATGGAGAACATGTTTTGAACTCTTGACGACGTAATTACTTTGCCACTCACTATTTCTAGCAGCAGGTTTCAAAGCACCTCATAAAGATTACCCCAGCTTTCCAGGGAGACAAGTCAAGTCGGGGCAATTGGGGCAACTCCAAGCACAAATATAGGCTGGGCAGAGAATGGATTGAGAGCAGCCCTGAGGAGGACTTGGCGGTGTTTGTTGATGAGAAGCTCAACATGAGCCAGCAATGTGCGCTTGTGGTCCAGAAGGCCAGTTGCATCCTGGGCTGCATCAAAAGAAGTGTGGCCAGCCGGTCGAGGGAGGTGATTCTCCCCTTCCACTCCACCCTGGTGTGACTCCACCTAGAGTACTGCTCTAGAGTACTACTGGAGTCCTCAGCACAAGAAGGACGTGGAGCTGTTGGAGTGGGTCCAGAGAAGGGCCACAAAGATGATCAGAGGGCTGGAGCACCTCTCCTGTGAGGACGGGCTGAGAGAGTTGGGGTTATTCAGCCTGGAGAAGAGAAGGCTCTGGGGAGACCTGTTAGCAGCCTTCCAGTATCTGAAAGGGGCCTACAAGAAAGCTGGAGAGGGACTTTTTACAAGGGCGTGTAGTGATAGGATGAGGAGTAATGGCTTCAATCTGGAAAAGAGTAGATTTAGATTAGATATTAGGAAGGAATTCTTTACTCTGAGGGTGGTGAGATACTAGAACAGGTTGCCCAGAGAAGCTGTGGAGGCCCCACCCCTGGAAGTGTTCAAGGCCAGGCTGGATGGGGCTTTGAGCAACCTGGTCTAGTGGGAGGTGTCCCTGCCCAGGGCAGGGGGTTTGGAACTAGATGATCTTGAAGGTCCCTTCCAACCTAAACCATCCTATGATTCTATGATAAGTCACCAGCAGGAGCGGTGAACAGACTGGCTGAAAGTCCTCAGCTGCTTAATACAGCTCAATCTCCATCTCCTCAGCTAAACTGCATCAGTAAGGACCACAGTAGGAACAAACTGAAAGCTGGAGAGAAGGAGCTATGTTCATCTCTTTCCTCATCCGACCATTTTAATGTCTTTAGGGATACATCATATTCATTGTTCAGGCAAAGTCTGTATGTGAAGCCTGATGGGGAAACCATCAAGGTGTAGCTTAAAGGGGGCAGAGAGGCAAATGCTCCTTAGAGAAATACACACAAGTCAAAAGGCCTTAGGAAAAGTAAGTCTGATGGACTGGGTGGAGGGTTTTAGCTGGTATCAAACCTGTCTGACTGGTTTTGGAAGCATTTCTTATGTTCTGCATATGATTTTTGTCCATTTAACCCCTTCAGCAAAATTTTCGGTCCCAATGGGTTTATGTTCCTGCTCTGAATGGCTGAGATGCTGGATGAGGAAGGCCAACATTTATCTGGGCATGCTAAATCTCATTAATTTTTATTGGCCGTCCGAGGATTTATTTAACTATCAGCTTAGCTCTGTTGGACAGATGACTATTTCATGAATTTCATTGCTTGTTTGATGCGTACTTGCACATTTGTACCTACATTACACAGTCAGGCTTTAAGTCACGCGCTGTACTGAGAGACTTTCTGGAGTTACTTGGGTTCCAGGTAAAGCCTCTGCCTCCTTTTAATTCACCCCATAAGCTCTAGGTGTAGCCAGGTCAAAAAAGGACAAAAAAAATCCAAAACACAAAGGCTTTTTGAAAAAACTGGAAATGCCCTACTGCATTTGCAATGTCAACAGCAAAATAACTCAAAATATCCTATGTAAAAATACTTAAGTAATACTTAAGCCACTGGACCTACTTCCCTCCAGAGCTATCAAAGTTTGTGATAAATTATTTTATTTGACCTAACAGGCTGCATTGCCTATTTCAAATCACTTTTGAGGCCTAAAGTTGAACTTGCAGGTTTAACTTGCAGGGAACATCTGGAATAGCCCCACTGCATGCCTCTCTAGATTTACCTCTGTGTAAAAGAGATGAGCAACTGTCCCTAGAAAATGTGATCAGACACATTGTCAGTAGCGCACATCATGGTTGATTTGGGGGGGATCATGTGCAAGTCAGCCATCTGCTCTGTCTGAGATCGCGAATTTGGCATGAAGAACACTTCACACTTCTAAAGCAATTTCCACCACTTTTTTTCCCATTTCATTTCATCGTTTCTCAAACCCTTCCATCATTTCACACATATCTTGGTGTTCTTTTACTTTCTGTAAAAAGTACCATTGCTTCTCAGGACTCCCCTCCCTTCCAGTGCACACCTAGCATCAACACTGAAGGCATTTCATGGGCAATACGGTGCAATACAATGCTCCGTTCTGTAGAGCCTGCTTTTGTTCATGGTAAGGATTTAAAGGGTGTTACATTCATGGCAGATACACAGAATTTGAAATATGCTAATGCCATTAACTCAGCTGACTTTAAAAAAGGTTTTGTTATTAAAATAGACGTGCACACATGAAGCACACCAAAAACCAAGTGAGCTTTCTACCAGCACTCTCCTGGGAGGAAACCGAGCATTTCCTCAGTCAAAGACTTCTCCTTTATCACTCATTTTGGCCACTTGTGCCTTGATTTCTGAGTAGAGCCACACACTCTAAAATCCTGTGCCTTACCAGAACTCTCCGTCATCCAGCGTTGCCCGAGATAGGCGTTTCTGCTCCAAGGGGCTGACCGAACGCCACTCCGGAGAGCTGCAAGAAAACAAACTCAAGCTTTACTATGAGTATATGACAATTAATTTTCCTTGGCTCAAAATGACTGGTTGGACACAGCAGCAGGCTGTTCTTCTTCCAGATGCGTTTTATCTGAGCAGAACACAGAAACACAGATGCCTTTAAGAGGTTTCCTGAACCCTGCTGTCACTTTATGTGGTGGCAGGGACCTAAATAATGTAGCTGGAAGCAGGAGAGCGCCAAAGATCCCAAAGCTTCTCCAGGACAGTCCTGTATGAGATATTCCCTGCACTCAGAGTTGGGATTGCTGTCAAGTGTTGGGGTTGGGTATAATTGGACTATTGGTAAACTTCAAGATTTCAGTAAGTCACATCCTTCCTTAAATCTATTATCCATCTGTAGCACCATCTCTTCTTTTAGGTTTGTCAGTAATTTAAAGCCAGACGCTTCTTCAAAATTGAGTCAATGGGAAACAGATAGGCTCCTTGCCCTGTACAGAGAGATTTGCTGAAGTAACTGGGGTTCCAGGTAAGTCTTCACCTCCTTTTCATTCACCCCAACAACTTCTGCTGTAGTAGGTCAAAACCAAACAAAAACCTGCTAAAGCTTTTTGGAAAAACTGGAAATGCCCTACTGCATTTCCAACCTATCACGATAAACAGGGACTAGCAGGCACCTTGTGCTGAGGTTTTTAATTCCAGCAACCACTGCAAAACATTAATACAGATTCCTGTACTGACCTGCGAGCCCCTCTGCATCTTGAGTTCTAGAAAACCTCCCAAGTGCAGAATCAGAGTTTTCCTTTGCAGACAGTCTTGTCAATAAACAGCCTGAGTTGCCAGATGTCTGTCCTGATCTTAACCTCTCAACTTTTTTGAGATTTAATCACTCATTATACACACCAGTTATCCACATTTTTCTTTTTCAAGCTAACAGAAGATCGAAGCTGATGTGGAAATATTTCATTTATTTCCGAGTCATGTTAAGGACAGGGACATTCAAAGTAGTCCTACAGATGACTACGTGCCTCAGTAGTTTTAAAGGGCCAGCCAGGTTATGGCTCCTGTCCACTACATCTGTGTCAGTAAGAAAAACCTTGTAGAATAAAGTGAAACAAAAATTAAGTCATGCATATGTGCAAAATTATATTGAAAAGTGTGTGTTGGAGGGGAATGTAGTGTTGTTTTTACTATATAATTTTTTTTTCTTTTGCACTTCCATTTCCTGTGGTAGTAAAAAGAGTCTGTTTTTCAGAACAATCCTGTTGTGGTTTTATGTCCTTCCTCAACTTTGGCAGGTACTTAGAGGGGGTAATACAATACCCGTTTTCAGCTTATCTGCACTGGGACAAAGTATGGATGTTGTGTTACAAGTAGTACAACAACAGGCTCGCTGAAAAATAAATAAAAAAAAAATCAGTCCAAATCTATAATTTTTCCAATTGTGAGTGTCTTAAAACTAACTTAGCCCATTTATATTAATGCATGGTTTTTGCTAATGCTAGATTTTGGGGGCTAAACAACCTTGACAGTGTCCCCTTAATTTAGTAGCTTTGATAATAGTGAGGGTGACATGTAATATGGCAGTAATACTGTTAAGCATGTGTAAACTCTTGATTTAATTTTCTGTGGAATAGCTGGGGCTGCAGAAAGCTAGCTGTGGAGCAGCAGCTGGGATTTGGCCTTTGCGAGGCCAGTGCGTATGGGACAGCGCACACACTTGTCACTCCAAGGGCCGTTCCACTCGACCTGTCCCCAGGGGTTCCTTATCCTTATGAGCTGCACTTGCAGGCCCCGATAGTTCACCTAGGGAAGAAGGAAACAGAGAAAACACCAAGTGTCAGTAGCTAGGAAACAGGTCTCCAATATGCAAAGGCTGGGCAAGCTGCTTAAATGTTGGGCTAAAGGTATGGACAGGAGACATGGGAGGGAAAGATGGATGGGAATTTGAACAACTTTCCCAGGATAACTCCCTGTATCACCTGAGGTCAGGGGACACTCCCTTATCTTTTCCCCAGGCCTCTCCTTGCCCCACGCTGCTGAACATACCTCATCGATGCCAGTCACGGAGTAAGCATGGCCCTTTATAAGGCCAAAGGAGGTTTTGGCTTCTGACTCGGCAGCACTGCTGGTCTGAAATATGGGAAAAAAATGTGAATCTCTCTCTTTGGAGTGAGATTGCAAGTGGTGCCACCTGGACCTTTCCAAGCATCAGGTGGGAGATCAGTGGCTAATGAGTACTATAAACAGGGAACTAGTCTTTCTGCTCGATGCAACAGTGATGCTGCAGTGGTGCCCTTTGAGGAAAGGAAAGGATTTTTATTTTTTTTTTAGCATTGTTCACTCAGAGGGAAAATAAGGTGATTCCAGGCTGAAATACCTTCTCTGCCCCTGTGATTTTGTATCAACATCATTCACACTTCCGGGATCTCAATCTAAACTCCCATTCAAATATAGTTTGTGTCAGTTTAAGGGATGGGAAAAGGTGCTCTCAGACTGAATTAGGGGTTAATATGGTCTCATTTCTTGTAAAAAGGCATTGATGGAGCAGTGATGGCAGTGAAGGGTCCCATCAGCCAACTGAGCATCACGCTGTCTCTCTAGTTCAATAAATACTTAGTCTTTGCAAGCAGCAAAACTTCATCAGGAGGCAAAGGGAAACTCAAATTAGAAAAAAATGAACCACAAAGTTGAGGGCGCAGTCTTGAGTAAAAGAGAGGGCTTGTGGAAAAGCCCTGCTTTCAGGCAAGCAGGCAATGGCTTTGAGACAACAGGTCTCCCTCAGCCCGGCCAAATGTTCAACAATGAGGCTCTTGGGCAGAAGGCAAACGAAAGCCTCCCTCCTTCTACCCCAGCCTGGGCACTTCTTTTCCTTTTTTACAACTGCCTGAAAGGGAAATGAAACATTCTGTGCTTGGTAGGATTTTTCATTTGCTCTGAAACCTTTTTCTCCACCCGCTTATTCTGGTGGAGAAACCTGGCATACATTTGTTTCCAAACCACCTTTCCTGCTGAGCGCGATGAGCAAGGAGCAGAACGAGGCTTTCACTCTTGCTGTTGAGCAGCTCAGGCATTTTTCACCAGAAAGCCAAGGACACATGGGCGGCTCCCTTCACCCTGAGTCAGACACACTGGCAGAGCAGTGTAAGTAACCTATGCAAGTGCTACCCACTGGCAACCTTTTCTCCGGGAAAGCTGGAGGTTTCGGTCTCTGGAGGGATAAACCTGACATACTCTAAACCCCAGCCCCTGTTTACAAACAAACACACTGATCCTGAAAATTGTCTTGAGTCCCCCAAGTCCTCACAGGTGTTGTTACCAAATTCAGGGCTGGAAAAAAACCAGTTTTGTATTCTCTAGAACCAGTAAGTCCTCAAAAAGCTATGGCCAATTTTAATGTTAAGTTACCAAATAAGTCAGGAAATAAAGTTCTCTCTCACCGAGTGCTCATACTCATGTCATTAGTGCCTTAAATACAGTGGCCATCACCTATTGAAAAGTGATGAATCTTTTTCTTTTCTTTTAAACAACTGTACTAAGGACTACATTAATCTATCAGTTCACAGCTATTATTTGCAGAGCTAAGTGCATATCCCTCTACTTGTCATTAATTTAATCAATCTTTAAAAAGTTATTTTTTTTAACACAGAAACCGCAAAACTAAAATGAGAAATTCAGACCCCATTTCTTACTTACATCAATAGAGCAGCCCACCATTGAGCATCTTTTCACAGCTTTCTCTAGGATTTCATAGAAATTGTCAGGAGCCTTTTTAACCTCATACATTTCTCCTACACCCCCAGTGAAATCCTCCATGGCTTCTATTGTACTGCCTCCTTTCAGAGCCTCGTAGCTGCCGTTCAGCCTGGAAAACACATGCTGACCATGAGATATGCTTTCAAAACTTTGAAGATAGATACCCATGTTTGAGAGCTTTCTCACATGAGTGTAAAATTGCAGCAATGGCCCTGAAGCCGAAAGAAGTACCCCAGAATGTACCCAGGATATATGGGAGGAGTATTGGGATCATTCTGCTTTCCTTCTTAATTGCATTTTTCAGTCATTCATTTCTCCACATCCTTAAAGCCTGGGGCTTTTCTTTCTTTAGTGCCAGTTGTCAGGTTGACAAGGACTGAATATCCCTGCGTGTCAGTGGCTTGCCACCTGCCAAATCATTTAAAAATACAGAGTTAGCCAGAACCATCAATTGAGGTCTCAGCAGAGACACAAATGGCAGGCTTTGATCCAACTCTATTGGTACCACCCAGGGTTGTATCTAGTGATGTGCTGGATGCTGGAGCAGCTCACAAGAGATAGACATAACGTCTTTAGATCAGGGCAGCAGCAAATGCAAAAAACCCCACCACTAACAACAAAAAATACTGGACAGAAGCTGTTTACTTGAGTTGTGAATAATGTATGTACAGATTGTGAATAATGTATGTACAAATAGCCAATCATGTACCGCAGTGTGACTTACTTGGCATAGGCTTTCTCTAGTAAGGCACTCCAAAATTCATTGTGTTCAGCTGAGTGCAGGAAAACCAACCGGCCTTTGAAGGTGGGTAATCGGTCATCAATCACAACATCCAGCCACTCATTGTGCTGCCAAAACTATTTAGAAAGGATGGGCATGAGTTTGCTGACAGCATGTCATTTCCTGAGTGCAGGTCTGTTGTCCCAGGACTTCTAATTGTAAGTTAGTGAAAATCATAGGCTTAATTAGAAGTCATAGGTATACTGTTCGTTCCCACTATACCACGATAGGCTGCTCTGAAGGAAAGGTAATCTATCTTAAGAAAAGACTATGACTAAAAGTGTAGGGCTGTTCTGTAGCTCCTTGTCTGGATAACATCACTCATGTAGCTACACAAGTGGTCACCACGTGATCCAAGACACTTTGAAGACACACACATATTACAGAACCCAGTCCAACTCCTTGAAGGCCTTCTATCCTAAACGGGGTTTGTGTGCCCAGGAAAATGTGAAATGATTTCTAAAACCATATATCTCTTCACAGAGCAGAAATGGCTATGCATGTGCCTGTGGGAGGCTGACATAGCCCTCTAGGTTGTTCTTCAAAACACGAACGACAGCATAAGCTCAGCAATCCCTGTTTTTTCAATGTCTCCTCTGCAATAAGCAGCAATCCCACTGCAAAATAGACCATGAAATGTCATGACCAACTGCTCAGAAATGCGTTCATGCTATGTCAGATCATCTTACCTGGAAGTGAAATATTCCAGCATAATCTGGCCCAAAATTCTGATCCAGTGGCACTACTCTTGCTAGTGTTTTTTCATTCAGTGTGAGAGAAGCTATGGCTGCTAATAGCCAGCAGTCACCTGTGAATTGAGAAGGGGGAAAAAACCATAATTTTCTTCCCTTCAGTAGGAGAAGAAGGTGGTGTATGGGCCAGAGGAGATGTTATGGCAGTCAGCTGGCACCCCTCCTGAAACCCAAAAGACAGCCCGGGTGTCCCCAGGAAGCATGTCCCTGCCCAGCCAGGGCAGAAACTGTGGTGCAGTTTGGAGGTGCTGGTCGACAAAAGGCTCTCTTGGGCGCGGAGATCCTGCCCTGACTTTAAATCCCACTCTACCAGCATGGTCCCTGGCATGGATGGGAGGGTGCTACCAAAGAGGTGGCTGCGCACAAGGTGAGCATGGGCAGTACCTCCAGCTTCACTGCTCCCACGAGTTCAGGAGAGACAACATGTCCTCATGTGTGAAGATATTCCTGCTGCTCCTCATGGGGTGTAGGAATGAATGCGACCACCCAGGGGGAATCACTCACCAAGATCCCCTTGGCAAATGTCAGTTCTTGTGGCTCCTCCAAGGATAAACTTGGGATCTTTTACAATGTCCTGATAGAGTGGGAGAGAGACACAGAAATGACTTAGAACATACCGGGAAAATATCATCACCACCACTCTGAGCCCAGATGGGCAGCACAGCATGTGCCACATCAGCTATATTATCCTACAGCAGCATAGCCACTACAAAAAACTAGGTGGGGAATCTTTGCTAATTAATTATAATGTAGAGCAATTAAAGAATCAACTATCCTCATGTTTTTTTCATAATTAGTTGGCTGATAATTAAAGGCTGGCATTCTTTATTCATCTGTAGGCAGTTGTTAAGATATCATAGCACATCCTGGTCCAGAATCTCAATGTTAGGATACACCCCTGGCTAAAGTTTTGTTTGGTTGGTTGTGGTTTTTTTCCCTCACTAAAATTGGCAATTTACCTTTAAATGCACTATTAAACCCTTTATTTATCTGCAGGTAATACCTGGAACATACAGTGCCTGACAACCATGAGACTATTTCCTCCGCAAATAAGCAAACAACAAAGGTAGATTCCAGCCTTGTTTGTTTTACCAAGTTAGTTTTTAGGAGGAGCTAACACTACCCACCCTGTGTGCTCAGAGGTCAGAGGGACTGGTGCTCATAGTGGCATTCTCAAGCATTCATTTGATTGTTTTAGTTGAATTACTAGTGCCACAGCTGGATAGAAAAATTACAGTGGTAAACCAATAAGTGTTGCAGAAATTCTCCTCTTTTCTCCCCCTTCCCATGAACTGTAATCTGAATTTAAATGATTGAACTGAATAGAAAAGGGAGGAGGGGATATCTATTATATTACTAGAGGAATACACCTGTAGTTAATCTGTCAGCTCTGATATGCTATTGCAGACCCTATGGCGTGAAGCAGACCCTTCTGCCTAAGTGGCAGAAGCTTGCAAAGAGAAAAAAAATTAAAAAGGAGGGAAAAACAGAAGAACACATTTAGTCATTTAACCTTTGCATTTGCCTAGAAGGAAATTTGAGTTGCTTCTGGTTCATAGCACTGCATTTGGTGAGGCCATCAGGTACTGGCCACCACTGGAGCCAGGACAGAGTCCCCAGTGAACCAGCATTGCTCCTGCAAAGCTCAACCTGCAGAGGTGATATTCAGGAGGAAGCTGGTTTACATATTTTTTTGTTTGCAGGAGGAGGTGATGGCCAGGTTGTGCCTCAGCCGCGGGTGCTCTGCAGCACGTCATGTCCCCAGTGTGTGGAGCAAAGGGAAATCAAACAGTTGATCCTCCTTACCTGGCCCACCTGCTTGTTAAATATACTCAGTCTTGTGTGGACTGGAAGTGAACAATAAAAATGCAGCTCATTGCCTTTTGACATAAATATAACAACAAGCTGATAAGGTAGCTGAATTTTAACAACATGCTTTGTTTTAGCATCATTGCTCCTGGTGAACATAATTCTTGTGGCAAGAACTGTATTTAGCTGTTACCAAGAAACTCCATGTGTTAGCAAGGGACGAGATAAAAAACCTTTCCACTGACGTGGGTCTGAACATTAGATTCATGGCTTATTGCTTATTATACAGCTCTACACCTGACACATGGAAAAATATTTTCAATCTCCTATGTCTAAAGCAAGCAAAACCAGTAATTAAAAAAATCAATTAAAAGGAATTGAAAGGATTTTGACTGGACCTGTGAAATATTCTCTGCTACACAAAAGAAAACCACATTCTGCAGTTTTTGAGTGGATATTGCAAAAATAATATTAATTTTAAAGGGATTGTCAGACTGGATAGTATAATAATTTGTATCAGGGCTTTCAGCATGTTAAAGGACAAAACCCAGAGGTGGATCTTGCATTTACCCACAGCACACAGTAATTCAAGGATTCGCCTGCACAAGGATATTGCCTAGAAGTACGGACATGCAATCCTCAGAGAGATGAAACAAGGTGACCCGTGGCTCTCCTGATGCTACATCAAACCTGGGTTTCTTTAGAGTCAAAGGAAAACAAATTGTATTGCCTGCGCCTCTGTCTCACATTGGTAGAGGGGGTACATGGAGACCTAAGAAAGGCTGAGGGTGAGGCTGTTTAGGTGTTTCTGTGATTACCATTTTTCTCCCTGGTTCCAGCACACAGTACCTGTCATACTGGTTGCCAGTGGCTGTTCATATTAGGAGAATTTCCTTCTCACTTCCTCCTGTAGACCATAGACTCACTTGGCATTGGTAAAGCACATTTGTCTTTCCTTTTTTGGTTTATTTTTTTATTCTTCAATCTATATATCTAACTTTTCTAGACACTGAGTTGTTGAATTTATCCCAGCAGTTGAATTTAGATATAAATTAAGAAGGAAAAAGGGGAAGGGGA